>CM068748.1:11041753-11515570 GCA_035084275.1 Hydrolagus colliei
CCATTACTAATGCTGGTTTGATTTTAATGGACTCATTTATTTGATAGCATCCTTGTGAATGTACACCACAGCTGAACTGACTAGCAATTACTTAAATCAGCTTTTTGCAATGTAGTATTAAATCTGTGTCTAAAGTACTATAATCTAAGAATATAAATCTAAAGTACTATAATCTAAGAATATAATCTAAGAATATCAGGTGCTCCCAGATCATGATGACACTTGTGCATATTACATACTGTTCTGCTGTATTTTTCTTGTATACAAATGACAAAAATAGCAAGAAAGATTATAAAAACAAACAGTTTGGCATATATTCATTCACCCTGTATACAAGATTTGCATTAACATATAAATATTTTTTCCCCCAATGGTATTGGTATCTCTTTGCTCATTTTAATTTTTCCTTTGATATTATTCTGATTATTTTGATCCCAAGGTACCACTAGCCAATCCGAATTATCACCTGCTATAATAGCATTAATAATAAGGCTTTATGTTGCATTAATATAATTTTGTGAGTTGATTTAAATCTATAAATTATAATTTAACTAATGAATTATGACACATGAAGATAATTCCTTTTCACTAGTTGTAATCTTTTGTGGTCACAACTTTTCTTTGTAGTAGCTGTATATGTCATGAGAATTGTTTAATCAGTTCTTTACTTTATGGGTTTTCTTTTGCTTTAATGTTAATCTAGTTTTATTATTGCCCCTCCTCTTTATGTTTTCCGTTCTTGATCTTAACCAAACATAATGAAGGAATTCACTGATAACACTCTATCCTTATCATTTCTACTTCAATGGTACAAATTCCTCAGCGTTATTCAAAAGATTTTGCTGAGATTTCATGTAATGTTCTACGTAGTCTTCTTCATATGACTGCCTTAATTTCATAGTGTCTCTGAAAACAAGACAACAAGCCTCCATATCGAGGTTTTTTTTTAGCTTTTATCTGAACATACTGTGATTTCATATTATTTTGTTTTTGAAGAATTTGTTTATTTTTTCATGTGAAACATAAGTTAATTATTCCTATACTTCTATTTCAGTCAAATTATCACAATATCCTTCAAGCAAATTGTCTCTCAAAAATATATAAAACACTTGGCATAGACACAGACACAGTGCTCACTAGCCTTTGGTGTGAGGCTGGAAGGTGCATCAGTAGTAGGGAACAAACTCTTCTTTTTTGTCCTAAGGTAAGCACCAAGTCTTTACTCGGTAACTCTCTACTGTAAACATGACTGTAGTCAGGAATTCAGTGTGTGGGAATTGGTGGTTAGGACCTATGTCCCAGCACACTGGTGCTTGAGGTTAGTAATTTAAAAGCTGTCACACCCCACAAGTTTCACATTATTTATACTGCCAGTTTATAGGAAGCTAAAGCATTCTGTCTTTCCAGAACCATTTATTAAGTTATTTTTCACACCATTTCCCAAAGCTTTTATAACAGTGGTAGCAGTTACATAATTATCCAAGTCCATTTAAAGTGACACAATTCAGTTGGTATCAGTATCCTCTTACAGTAAAATGTTCCACATCCTAAATGATTTCTGACTTTGTCCTCTTTGCTTCTAGTAATAATCTTGAGTTTATGTACTTTGTCTCCAATTCAACAATAAAAGGTAATAATCTAACCTCACAAACTCTTTCATTCTTTCAACATTTATCTGTCTCTACAGTAGAGAGATCGATATCTGTCTTCACTACATTTCATCGAACAGCTTGCTTCTCCTGTCATGTGTGGTGTTCCTCTGGGCTCTATTCTTTGGTCCTCTCCTTTTCCTCATCTACTTCACCATTAGTGATATCACCTGGATCCATTTTCAACTCCATGTATAAGACACCCATATATGTAGAAGACACTCTTTTTATCTCCATTCTCAAGTCTAGACTAGTGCTTTCTGAAAGACAGTTTGTTAGGCATCAGGTCCTGTATGAGCCTTAACATTCTCCAACTCAAGGTTGACAAAATAGTATTTTGCTCATTCCTGCCATCTCAGGCACTGAATGTATCAGTTGCTTACTCATGGAGCCTGCGGGGAATCTTGGTGTCTGTTCCACCTTCCGTTTTCGTCTTTTATCCGGGCTCTGACCAAATCTGCTTTCCTCCGTCTGCACAACATCACTTACCTTTGCGATTAGTGCACCATTATCAGGACACCTCATTATTAGATGGTACCCCACCAATATATAAGTGGAGTTGATTAGATTTCTGGATTATTATATGGAATAACCCATTTAGATTATTATGTTGAAGATAATAATCTGCAGAGTAATAAAATATGGTGATACAATAACGGGTTGAGATGTCTGAAGTATTAAGATTACAGTAGTGTCATATCTCCTAGATTAATTTGTGCCAATGAATACAATCCAAAGAATCAATTAAAAACAAATATTTAAACTTACCAATCTTCACCCTTTCCTGTTCCTTTTACAGCAATAGCCAGTTTGCCTCTGCGATTAAATCATATGGCTTGGCAAACAGGGGTATTGACAAGCTGAGACACCAGAATTTATCTAAACAAATATCCTAAACTTGCATAGATAACAAAATAATCATGTTGAAAGTCACTCACAAATCATTCTGCACTGAAGGAATCAGAACTGAAAGGCATACTCTTTTCCTCTGGTACTATTAGAAATCTTTTGATCTCATGGATGTTCAAGAGCATCAAAGACTCCATTTGAGAGGTATATTATTTGGAAGGTTATCAAGGGCTGAAGATGGTTTTGCTATTAATAACTTAAAATAAGAGTACAATTTACCACTTATAATTCCTTAAAACATGAAGTTTACTTTACCAACATTATAAATAATATCAATTGTTCATTTTTATGTTCTTAATAGCTGTGGCAAAGGTGCTACCCTGCTTTTAAGGACATTTTATAGATGCAAGTTTTTATTGATAGCCACTATACTGTACGTATTAGTTTTTTCCCCCCCATAGAGGTTACACAGTGCAGGTTTGAACTGAATAAAATCTAAAATGTGCAGCAAGTATCCCTAGCTTGCTTCTGTACAGAAGAAATAGGCTTCTGAATAAAATGAACTGTTCAGGCAAGAATAGTTGAACGGGACAATCCATCTCGCTTGCAGGATGAGAACAAGCTGGTTCCTTCAGATAGGTGCTAGGCAAGAATATTTTTAATTTCCACAAAGCTAATTTATTGTCTCTTTTAAAAAAAAGGCATGATTTCATTAGTACAGCTTGGAGTGAACTGCACAGCAACTCTAGTAACCTTATTGTTTCCCATGACTGCCGCTGCTGAAATCTTTCAAAGAATGTCACATTTAGTAAGAAGTAATAAACATCACTAAAACAGCTTACATCATTGAGCCAACAAGCTGGATTATATGAAAATAGACCAATTCCCAAATGGAAGCTGCAGCATTGCATTGGGTCTTTGTGTTAGATCGGTGTTTTTTAATCAGATATCCCAAATCATGGATAATTTGTGATTAAAGATCAAAAGCAAGTTTATTCTTTGTTTACTGGCAGTGTTGCAGAAGTCTGACTGTAGAGTGTTAAACTCACTCGGTCGGCGTTGTAGCTGGATGGGACGTGCGTTCCTCTGGAACAAACCCTGCCAGGAAGAGGAGGACGGAGCAGAGGGCCCAGCCTGTGCAGGAAAGAGAGGGAAAGGAATGGAGGGAAGAAGGTATAAAAACAAGAAAAGAAATAAACTAGTTATGTCAGGAATAATTTGGACAGAATCAGACACACAGTGAAATTGCCTTTGGGAATTGAAAACAGCTAAGGAGCTGCTTTAGAAAGAACTATACCCTATAATTTTCAAACAATTCATTTTAATAGGTGTCACACAAAATTGCTGCAGAAAAACATAACTTGTAACACTGTATTTTAAATGGATTACAACCCACACACAGGAAATAGAAGCAACACCTTCTCCATAAGGATACATCCATGTAACATTTCCAGGTTGTGGAAGAAAGTGTAAATGTAAGATTTAAATAAAGGAACCAGTGAATCTAAACTGCTTACAAACATTACAGCTCAGACTTCCACCACTTCATATAGTAGTGCATTGGGTTAACCTGGATTCTGTTATGTTATGCTGCTTCTTCAGAAATTTTCAATCTTTCCCAACTATTCTAAGTTGTCTGTTATCCTATGCATTGTTTTGTGACAACGAATGTGACCAGCTCTGACAGAACCTCTTATTCAGTTGCGATATGATGTATGAGAACAACTGCATTTGATTTACTCTGCTAAGCAATATGACTAAGATAAATAGTGGAGATGAACGTGTGTCCCATAGTTCTGTGGCATTTGAATAATGTGATATCTCATTGTCTCAATACTTCTGAATATAATGTACTTTCTAGTGTACTATTGTTGGTATAAGTGAGGAAGATGTGGGAATAATGGCAGAGAACTTTTCCAGTGCAGAAAACAGGCCAAAGTACCAAAGAAAATCTCCCTTATGATTCATAAATGCTATTTAGAAACATTATGCAATTTCTAGTCATACAGCTTTTCTACAATCCACACCGCCTAATGTAATATACATCAATTACATTAGAATCAGGAGATATTGATAATTGCTATAACCCAAAACACCACTACAGTCCTCAAATTTAAGTGTTATTTGACAAATGTCAGTGCACGAGGCAGCACCCCAGGTTGCTACTTTTTCAGGTGCCCCAAATCGCAAAGAAAAGTCTTCACTCTATTGTACACTCAAAAAACAATGCTCAAGGTGGAAAATTTCAACCTATACCAATATCAATGTGGATGGTGAAAATTTTGTATTCATCTATAGATACATGATGTACAGAATCTCTAATTCAGACTAAACACAGAAAACATATGTAATTTACAGATCCCTCAATACTTCAGCTCTGGAGAAGCCAGAAAGAATGTGTCAGTGATACAAGCTTGATACAGGTTACACTCCCAAATAAACATATATATATATTAGGTTATATACACTGTTCATTAATCTATTGTCACCAATATTTCTGCTCAAATGACACATTGGACTAGACAAGACCATGGAATTTTATCTGCTTGGTCCCAAACGTATTATTTTTTAGATGCAAAACAAATAAAGCTACACTCATTCATTTATCACATCCCACAAGTGAATTATTCACCAAATAGCTAATACTCTCTGCCTCCTCCTAGTTCCTGGGCTGTTGTTCACAAATTCACAAATGCCTCATAGTTTCTACCCAGGCGACAGAAACTACCAAATTGAACAAACAATAAATACTGTATCTAAATTCCAAATCGTGACATATAGCAAATCTGTAATAATAGGAACAATTTTTGTAAAGATTATAACAGTGAGATTTTCAATTATAAATTTCTTGTCAATTGCAATTGAAAAGAATGAAGCAACTCTTAAATATCATCTTAAAATATTATTTAATTTAACTGATAATTTCAGTTTAACAATCATTTGCCCTTGTATAGCATCTTCATATAAGTAAATGTTTCAGAAGTTTCTCACAAAGGTGGATGGAGTGCTACTGTACTGGGAGACAGTTGGGGGAAAGTGAAGAGGTATTGAATATACTTTAAATATTCATATTGAAAGAAAACTTGCCTACCAATAGTTGTATAGAGTGGTCAGGGATAATGAAGCAAGACATAGTTGGCAGAGTGATAGCAGGTGGCGGGGAGTAGGATTCTAGAAGAATGTAGAGGTAGGAAGTGGCAAACCTCTGGATGCATTTGAAGTTATAAAAGCAACTTAAAAATTGTGAATTCAGTTTTAATTTGGATGGTGTTCCACTTTTAAAAATTATGGAAAACTTCCAAAGTAAATAGAATTGAACAATTTTCAGCAATTCTCCAATCTTGCATTTTAGGATGAAATGGTGTTAAAGGGTAAGGTTAGGTGGAATTCTGGACTTTATAATTTTCTGCTACTATTTTAGTTACTTTTGGATCGGTTGCACAGATTGTCTCATTAGCTGCAGTCTCATTACATTGGGCTTAAAGCAGTGTCACAGCCTGAGCATGATGTTGCATAATCAGCAGTATCTGACCTACAGCATAAACCTCATTTTAACGTCCTAAGAAACAGGAAACAACAATTATGAGTGAGGGCTCCAGCTACTAAAGTCTACCTAGTGACCTCTGATGGGGCCTGGTTATAAATGTTTCTTATCCTCCTGTATGGTTGAACAGCTTGTTGCAACTCACTGTTTTACACGTGAAGCAAGGCAATTTGGACAAGTTATCAGAGAGCCGTGAGCACTCATGGAGTGCTACCCCAAAATACCTTAAGAAAGGAAATGAACACAAAGGAAGAACATTTGTGAAATAGAGCAAATTATTGAAATCTGAAAGTCCAAAGAAAATCATGCTCAAAAATGTCATCTTCGATGAATAGAAAACATCTCGGGCTTAAACGAGCCTTCACTAAATCAGCTGCATACTAAAAGGGCAATGCTTCCATAAAAACATAATATAAACATATAATTTACTGCAGATCATTATCCTTCCCTACAAGCCAACACATCATTAACAGCATTAATGTGGCTGGTTCATAAAATGTTCGACAATGCTATTCGAATTCAACAAGATAAAGGTTGCCAAAGGTCAACGTGCCTTGTCACTCAATCATCCACTTCTCTTTCAGTATTCATATTGAGCATTTGCTATCTAATATTAGTGGCACAACAAGGAATGTTAAAGAAAACATATCAATTCACCTTTTTCAACTCAAAAAGTAAGTTAACAATTGGTACACTCCAATACAATTTATATTGTAGGGAGAATGCAAAAGGTTGTTTTATTATTTCTTATTTGTAACATAAGGTTGGATGTGAGAAAGAATTTAGTTTCCTGTGTTTTCCCTTATGAGTTATCTTGACATAATGAGATGGTCTCATTAAATTCTGACATTGAGGCAAAAATTCAATTATTTTAAAATAGTATTCACATTTAAACTGTGATAGTAGCCATTAATGTAGATCGATAAAGTCTCATCTTTTCACAAATTACTCCTGAGGATCTGTGTAGAGGCAAGGACAGAGTAAGAGCAAACCATTTTAAATATTTTTGGTTAAATATATAGGGACTGCAAAAGTTTGAATAAGCAGGTTTTACAGAACAAGGCTGTAGATCATTATAAATAATATTCTCCCGATTGGATGGACAGTAGATTATTAAACTGCTTGCCCTAAAACCTCTGAGTAAAGTTGCACAGCTGGAGAGTTGTTGGTTGGAAGTTCAAACCAACAATATAGTTTTTATTAAAAATCCTTTCTCTTATGAGCACAATGTTATTCAACTGATGATAACAAGATACAGTTTAGGTGAGCAGGATCACAGCAAATATAGAGATATAGAGAAGCAGAGCTCTAATTTTAAATTCACTACTGCTGGGTTTGCTTTTCATGGGTGGAATGTAGGTGAACAATAGTGCAATTTGCAGGTTGACTATTTAGAAGAGAAGAGATATCTGGACTAACCAGGAAACACCATCATGGAGGAATTGGGCTAGAAAGATGCACAGTCAAATCCCAGGGTCTGAGGGATACAGAGAGACCTCTGTGACTAAGAGAGTATAGTACAGCCAGATGAAGCGTGGATTAGGGCAGAAGTGACAGGAAAATAATAATAAGTAAAGGAGTATAGCTGAACAAGAGTAATTGAGAGGCATCATGCAGCAAAGGTAGTGAACAGTTTCAGGTGTGCGTAAGGACAAAAAACAGGAGGAATAAATAACATATATATCTACCTGCAAGATTGATGTAATGGTACAGGTTAAAAACGCCTTTATAATGCTATTTTTTATTCTGAGCAAAGTGGATCATGTAAGAAAGCAAACGTTTGGTCAAGAAAACAAACCTTTTCAAAAGACGCTAGGATAATTGATGGCTGACTGAAAGCTACAAGCAACAACAACAATTTGGATTTATATATAGCGCCCGCCACGCCGGATGGCGAATCAAGAGCGGTTCACAATAACGGATCCTGGGGCCAAGCCTGGGGGAGGGGGAAAAGGTGACCAAACGCGCAGTCAAAAAGAAAGGTATGTAGTTGTAACCTGGAAATGGGTAAAGAGGGCGCGAGGCGAAAGGAGTGAGGAAGGGAGTTCCAGAGCCTCGGGGCGGAATGGCTGAAGGCACGGCCGCCAACAGTGGAATGGAGGTTTCGGGAAACAAGAAAGAGTCCAGACCCGGTAGAGCGAAGGCAACGGGTGCTGTTGTGAGGAGAGGAGGTAGGGTTTGCAGAGGAGTGGAGAGTTGAAAACAAGAGTGAGGATCTTGAAATCGATCCGCTCCGAGACAGGGAGCCAATGAAGTCTGGCAAGGATTGCGGTAATCGGGAAGCGAAGTTTGGTATGAATCAGAATGCGGGTGGCAGAATTTTGAATAACCTGGATTTTGTTAATGGTGGTGGAGCGGAGACCGATGGGGGACATTTGAATAGTCCAACCGAGAGGTGACAAAGGCATGACCGGTGTTTTAGCAGTTTTTGTGGTGAGATATTGGCGGAGATGGGCGATGCGTCGGAGCTGGAAGAAAGCAGTGCTGGTGAGGGACCGGATGTGGGGGAGGAAGGATAATTGGGGGTCAAATGTGACACCTAAGTTGAGTACGGGTTTGGAGAGTTTTAGGGGAAGGTCGGGTAGATGGAGGAGGTGAGAGGCATGGGACTGAAGACATCGATGAGAGCCAGAGTATGGCCCCTGTCTTGTCAACATTGAGCTGAAGGAAATTCGCACTCATCCAGCTCTTGATGTCTGACAGGCAGGCTGACAGAACATCAGGGACTGGGGGTCACAAACTGGGTTGGGTATCAACCGCATATATATGGAAGCGTGCCCCATGTCTGCGGATGACATCACCAAGAGGGAGCATGTAGATAAAGAATAGAAAGGGTCCAAAGATAGATCTTTGGGGTACCCCAAAGGCAACTGGGCAAAAGTAGGAGGAAATGTCGTTAATAGAGATGTACTGCTGGCGGTTTGTGAGGTAGGACACAAACCAGGTGAGTGCGTTCCCACTGAGGTGGACGACGGAGGACAGGCGGTGGAGGAGGATGGCGTAATCGACTGTGTCGAAAGCGGCGGAGAGGTGGGAGACAAGGAGGCAGAGGGAGCCCTAGTCACAACAGAGGATAGTTCTTTCTATCCGAAGCAGTTCTTTGCTTTTTCAAACTTGAGTAAAAACTTGAGAAGCTTGAGAGCAACATAACAATTGAATATTATAAGATTCTTATTCTTTATACTATAGATTTCTATTACAAAGAAAATCAATATCGCCATCATCCTAAGTACAGTAGTGTGCACATAATATAGATGAAAGAACACCTATATCAGTGTGAATTGGGAACTGAAAGTCCAAGGAATAACTTAAATGGCACTCAAAACAAACATAAAATGCATATTGTAAACTTATTATTTAATATTCTGTATTTTGGTATTTCAAATGTCCTTGAATAAACTGGAAATGGCGCTTTAAAGAAGATCTTTAAATTCTTTAAATGGAAATAATTCAAAAAAGGATATAATTTCAGTTCATAATAATATATATACACTATAAGGAATGTAACATTTCAGATGTGAAAATCATTACATCATTGTTTCAGGCATTTACAAATGGCACCCCTACCAATAACGTTTCAGGTGACAAAACCCATTTATCAAACATATAATAACATTGGTGCACTGTACAACATATGAAGTAAGGATTGTTTGTAATGAGCATACTGATGATGGACTCCTCCAAATGCTTCATGTCCCCACGTTTTCAAATAAATGATTATCAGCATTAATAGCGAATTACTAAAAACTTATTAAAAATCTCCTTTGTAAAATAGAAATGCACAGGAACCAAAAGACCATTGTGATTTAACTACCCAGAAAACAAACATGTGTACATAGCAATAGCGAGCATCTGAATCGCAGTTAAAATGGTAACTGTTACTTGCTGAACTACATGTATCACAACTCCTACAAATTTGTATATTTATTACAACCTCCAAATCTCAATTTACTGAACAAAAAAGTGAAAATGATCTTGCACTGGACTTATTGAATGTAGATTTACTGTTAGTGGACAAATTGCTATTTTAACTGCCCAACAAATACATTATGCACCTTATTTTGAAAGATGATAATTTATAAAACTTTCAACTTTGTCCTGAAAAGTACGAATCATTAATTGATGAGCATGAATCCAGATTTTTGTTCCTTCAGCAAATGTTTTATTTTAATGGATAGTTCTACAATTTCATCTACTCTACAAGTAGAACTATCTTGGAATATGTAAAACTGCACGGTTCTTGTAAGAAGGAGATTAGCTTCTTGGGTGTATTCTAATTGCTACTCAGTTGTATTAATCAAGGATTAGATATAGAGGATATTTCAACATCTGTATTCACTCAGATGAAACAAGGACATATTATTAATAATAATCCTTGCATTTGATATAGTGCTTCATCATGTCTTCTGGACATCTCAAAGCACTTCACAGAATATATCGTAAACTGAATTGACTGTATATTTATGGGTGAAACACGGCAGCCAATTGCACACAGCAGTGTCTCACAAACAGTCGTGGATTGAAATGACCAATTTTTTTTTAGGGATTATTATCAGGTGTAAGGAAGGTTGACCAAGGTCTCGCCCCGTCTAGATTCGAACCCAGGTCTCTCGCCTTGTAAGGCGAGTGCTTTAACCACTGAGCTACAGGACTGCACGAACATGCTAGAAATACACAACAGTTGATCAGCATGAATGGAAAAGATCAATTTTATGAGTATACTCAACCTCTTTCGGAAGCTTGATGATTTGCTGTGCATTTCTTGTACTCACTGCGTTTACTTCAGATTTCCAGCATCCAACATTGTGTCTTTCTATCTCTTACTTTACTCAAGTTTGGATGTGTTGTATTAAAATCAATCTCAGACCATTCCAGTGAAGTGTTTTTTGTACTGTCTGGACCATGCATCTTCCCCGACCATGCAGGAAAGAGATCTGAAATCAGGTTTCTGTGAATCTTTTGGATAATTACAAGATGTGCAAAATTGCTCATGGTGAACATATCTATTGTTTTTTCTCCTGTCGCCCTGCTGATTGTTTGGTAACTCACTGGTATGTTTGGCATACACAATGCTGTACAATGTAGGATTTTCATTGCATATTTCTGTCAGACACTGGAGAGAGGAAAAGTTTTGGTATTCTTGTGATGAAAGTTTTTTCCACCCAACTCAAAATTAAATGGTATACAATGTGACATTGCAGAGATTATTTTATGAAAAATTATTCAAATTTACCATTTTAAATGGAGCAGAAATCATTTCAAATAAAAAAAATGTTCTTGAATTGGTAAGTAACATTTTGCTTTTTAAAAAAATCTAATTAAAGGGAACATAAAGCATTGAATCAAGAAATGGAGAATGAGAGAATGAATGATGAACACAAAAAATGTACATAAGGCATTGAGATACCACCAGATGCACAATAGTCAGACTTACATGAGTTTCTTTATGGACAGTTTGGGTAGTTTTATCAACACGTGAAACCACTGTTCCTTTTGTGGCGTGGCCCTCTTTTTGACAATTACATTTAATGCTCTGTGTGGAATAAAAAAATAAGAGTTAGTCAAGTAAGATTTAATAAGACTGTTCATTCTACATACAGTAAAAGCATGTTTATCCGGCACCCGATCAATCACAACTTCCGTTTAACCGGCATTGCCAAAACAAATCAGCATTCGATTAATTGGAATTTATCCGGAAAAATGCATAGAGTTTTTTTAATATTTTGTTTTGCGTTTTCAGCCGAATATCTGGCAGACACTTTAACCGGCATTGGCCAGGTCCCGAGTGTGCCGGATAAACGCCTTTACTGTACCACCATTCTAGACATTTTAGTCACTAACATCACTTATTATGTTGCACTCTAATAGCCTGTTGACCCCAGGCGAATGCCACTTAATGAAAGCATCCAAAATGATCAGTTCTAAACCAGTCAAGAGCAAAGCAAGGTCAAATTCTAATTGGGTCATAAATTAAAAAGTTGCTGTTTTAAAGCCATTCTCCACTAGATATAATGCCTTTTATTAAAAGAAAGTGAGATGTTTCACTATTAATGAAATGACATAAATAGAATGGCACTTTGCTATCTTACTATTGTAGTTTCACGTAAATATTTATGACTTTGCATATCAATAATAGGCATGTCTGCTCTCAAATCTCAGTGAAGAATACTATACCATCTTGTAAAGATTTCCCTGACATTCTACATTTCACAGTACATACCATAGTTCCTAGAACAATGGTTGCTGAATTATATTCTATTGAATATAATGCTCTTTAATTTTATGACATTATTTTCCACTTATTTTTCTCTGCAAAATCTATATAAAATATTGTGTGCTTTGGCAGATTATGTATTGTTTCCAAATATGTTACTTACACAGGGTGTGTTGTATTTCAATGTGGCTATTGATGAATTAGTAATAAAGAAATCCATAATTTGTCATATGGCGAGTAAATACTGGTGGAAAAACATTTAATTATGTACTCATTAATAATACATTTAATGGAGAAAGATTCTGGAGATGTCATGCCGTGTCATACATCCTGAGGCAAAACAATTTCTTGCAGTAATGAGTTTCTGTCCCTATCGTAATGCCCTCATTCTAATCAGGAACAGATGGAGGGTACACTACTAAAACAACAGGAACATTTCTTCTTTCAGCAGCTGCTAGATGGCATCCTTTACAGCAGTGGCTTCCAAACTTTGAATAGCAACACCCCCCTGAACTCAGCAATGTTTTTGTTGCGCCCCCACCATGCTTCACACTCGCCTCCACACTCCACACTCGACTGACTCCACCGACCGACCCCCAAAAACAAAACTTGCACAATAGTTTTAACACAGAATGTTTCTTGTCTAAGCTTCCTTTAACATAGGTTGATCTCCAATAACCATCAAAGGCAGTGACAAGCTTTATGCCCTGCTATATAAATACAGCAATGATGAGCAGAAGGAGGTGCTGCCATTTTGGGCTTTGATTTTCTCAAGTTCCTCCTCCGTGACATCACTTTCACCCCTCAAGTTTGAATCCTTGGCAACGGGTTTAGATACTCACACTGGGGCAGTGGCTTCCAAACTTTGAATAGCGGCGCTCCCCTAACTCAGCAACGTTTTTGTTGTGCCCCCCCCCCATCCTTCACACTCGGCTCCACTCAGGTCCTCGGCTGTCTCGGCTCCACACGCACTCGGAGGCTCGGGACGATAAAGCTCTGTGCCCCAGCCTACGGTACACTCCCCCAAAAGTGCCTCACAGTTTGGAAACCACTGCTTTATAGTGTTCTGGTCAATGATGGGTCTTCTCAGCTTACCAAGGTAATTCAGTAATTAAAATGAAGAAGTGTACTATTCATAATTACTAGTACCATATGAAGACTGACTTAGAATATTTAAAATTATATAATGTTCTTCACAGTCAATCGTGAAATGCATTTTCTATGTAAAAAGGAACAAGATATAAATGAACACTTACAAAGTAACCATATTGAATCCCATAGATCTAGTAACTATCAACTGAGACAGAACATACTGCAGCAGGAAGAATGTCTGAAGAGCTATACTACAGTTGAAATAGGTGATTAATTGAACAACACAAAGAGCATAAATATCTGAACAAACAAAACAGGTGAGCTGAGAAATGAAGGTAGATTTTAAAGTATATAAATATGTTAAGCATAATTGAACGAAACCCAGAAAAATATATTCAAACTATGAAAGGATGTCCCTGAACAGAGATGGAAAAAGAATAGGATTTTGGTGTGATCTTCCACTGAAGGTTATCATCAACAAGAACAACTTCGATTTGTATAGCGCCCTCCACGCCGGACAGCGTCTCAGAGCGCTTCACAATAGCGGATCAGACGAGCTGAAGCTGCTATCAACAAATCTAATCACTTTGGGACTACACCAGGGATGGTGGGCGCTATATAAATGCAAGCTGTTATTGTTAATCAAATAATCAGGTTGCACGCTGAGGTCATATGACTATAAGCCACAATAAGTTATTCTAACCTTGTAGTGGCCTCTAGATCACCCGTGATTCGATTATCCTTTGTACAAATATTAACTTTCTAAAATATGTAGAAGCTTCCAGAGCAATTCAATTCATTAAAATTAACTTATGAGTTTGAAATGTACACAGCTGCAAACAAATACTTATTTGTTGACATCCAGTCCATTGCAACCAACAAAGCTAATGAAATACTAGATTATACCTTGATTGAATTGACAACAAGTGAAAAGAAGTTATTTGAATTATGTATGGATGGTTGGAAGGTAGTGTGCAATTTTGAGCGTGCTATCTGCAAAAGGAGATTGAAACATTTGACAAGGCAAAGGCAAGAGCAACAAGGGCAATTCCAGACCTTAAAACTTGATAGTAGCTTATTATACCAATTGGAAATAGGGCAAGGTCTCTTGCTGACGCGAAAAGCCAGACCTTCCTCAGATATTTTACAGTTCTGTACGCTTAAACAATGACTTACAACAACAACAAAATAACATTTGTAGAGCAAGCCCATTTCACATCCGGAGGCATGGGACCCTAAAAGATGGATCTGTGATAATAATACGTAATAATAAAAATAAATTGCATGATCCAGACTTTGGTTGGGCAAGAGGGTATGACTAAAGTATGTCTCTTGAGGTCTATTGAAGAGTCACTGGACTACAAAATACAGCCATTCCACTTCACAACATATTCTGTGAAGTCCTTTGAAACATCTCAATGATGTGATAAGCTGCTATATCAAATGGAAGAATTATTATTATATTGCAATTGCATTAAATCTAGTTGAGCTGATAAAACTCATCAGTCTTTCACCTGAAATAGACAACTTTTCTGATATTAATTAGTTGGTTTCAAGTACACTGGTATTAGAACTAGAAAGGCTTAAAGTTATGTTCCAGGAGTTTGTAAATTTGCAATTCCTAATGTTATTTTGAAAGTAAAGTCTGCTCCAAAGATATCGTAACATACATAACACTAAAACAAGAGGATGTGATGTTCTATCCATTTCAATTGGAAAATGTTCATCAAAACAAAAGGAAACATTTCTGCTATAACACATTTACTCTCAAACAATGTTATTTATTACTTCCTGGAAATTGAATATTTTCCAATGTTAAATGTATGATGACAATAGCATTTAAAAGCTAAATATAGTTAATGTTTCAGATGTACCACTCTCAGAACATAACATTTTGAGATTCAAAGCAAGAAAAAAACAAGTGCTGAAGAATGATCATCACTCAAACATTAATCTAATTTGTTTTCCAATGGAGGAATCCATTGATGAAGAAAACTGAGAGAGAGCTATTCCGTCTCCATTTATTCAACTGTTATGCACTTATGCAGTACATTAAGGACTGCTTTCATCGGTTGAAATTATAAGAGGAAAGTTCTTCAAGCTTGGCAAATGCAATTAGCCACAATGGAAACAACACTTGACATTTTAGCATTACTGTAATTTCCAGGTTTCACTTAATAGGAATAATACTTGCATTTGATTGACCTTATGGTATGGGCAATTTTTCATGTTTCAGTTCTTCATTGACTACAAAACCAGTCTCTAAAATTGTGTTTCAGTAAAAACAAAATCATTTGTCAAAGATGTGTCCATGAAAGCAGGTCCCATTAATGTAATTTTACACGTATTTGGAATTGGGTGTCTTCAGTTTTAATATTTTTAACGAAAGGAATTTATAGCTAACACTTTATTCCAATATTTTACTAAGTTCACACAAAAATAACAAATTTTAGAAAATAATTCACCAAAAAATGTTATATTTTCAACAAAACAATATAGTAGTTTGAAAAAGTTAAAATAATTGATGATATGGCATTTACTTGAGCTGGATGGAATGTAGCAACTACAGTGATAAATGAAAGGTTATACTGATCTGTTTACATGAACAATTAACTGATCAGCATTTACAAGAGCAATAATGAGGTAATTAATCTATAGCCTACATACATATTGATTTACAATTGGCAAACCTGACCATCTTAAGTGATATACTTTCCCCAACAGAACTGCTTTTTATGTTCAACTTGTTTATGAACATCATTAATATTCTTTTTGGGTTCGAGTATATTTTGAAAAAAATAACATTGTAATGGGGAAGCAATCTAAATTGAGTTATTGAACTGAACAGTGCAGGAAAACTGATTTACTAATTTACTTAGTTGCAATGACAGCATCACTGAAGCAATCCAGATAATTTGGTGTATCTGACAATATTAAATGTATCTGTTGTTTTGGTCTCAATTGATTCTAATTTATCTTCAAGAAGTCATTAGCACTCCTTGTTGAAACAATGCAAAATAAATGGAGATATACAACAACAATTTGCATTTATATAGCCTCATTCACACAGGACAGTGTCTCAGAGCACTTTTCTACTCCCAGATCATTCTCAAGCCCCAAGACATGCCAAAATCCTGCACCATTACCTACCACCTCCTCCACGCCCCTTCTGAAGCACCCTTGATCCTCACCTCTAATGCCAAGAGCGAAGAAGTCCTGAACCTTTTTATCTCTAAGACAGATAACAGCCGTCTGCCTGCCTCCTCCTGTTCCCCCCCACCACTTTTTCGCCTACCATGGTTTTCGCCCAGCCCAAACACAGAGACAGCCCCCGCCAAAGAAACAAATGACGTCTTCTCCTTATGACCAGGTGTTCCTCTACCTCCTCGACCTATCCACCACATTCAACACAGTCGATCACACTATCTTCCTCTACCACCTTTCCTCCCGAATCCACTTAAGTGGAACCTCTCATGGTTCGAGTCTGACTTAACAGACGACAATACATCTTTTTCCTTCTGTCCTCACCCGGTCACCTGTGGGGTAACCCCAAGGCTCCATCCTTGGCCCCTTTTCTAACCTTAGTTATCTGTGTCCTCTCGATGATGTTATCCGCAGATATGGGGTCAACTTATTTGGATGATACCCTAATCTACTTCTCCTGCTCTAGCTGTGACTCCTGGCCCACTGATATCCTGTCAGTTTGTTTGAAGGACATCAAGGCCTGGATAAGCACTAATTTCCTGCAGCTGAATATTGGTATGATGGAAACCATACTCTTTGGCTTGCGTCAACGTTCTCTCTCATGCAGATCTGAAGGCCTCAACTTCCCTAGGCACTCCCTCAGACTCACTGAACCCGTGTGCAACTTACGCGTCAGTTTGAATCCCCAGCTTTCCATTCTACCCCACATCCACTTCCTGACCATGACCACTTTTTTCCACCTCCATCACATCACCTGCCTCCGTCCGTATCATACAAGAAAATTCTATCCTAAATAGTGGGGCTTGATTAAAAGTTTCACCAAAAATGGGGTTGAGGTATGAGCATGTAATATTCTGGAGGTGGAAGAAGGCAGCTTTGGAAAAAGTCCAGTTTGAAAGGAAATCCAAGGTTGCTCAGTGCCTAGTTCAGCCTGAGTGAGCAGCACTGGAGATGAAATCAGAGGCAGAGATTCTAAGGCTCGCAGATCAATAGTTTTTTTTGTCTGTTTGATTAATGTGGTTTGAGATACACAATGGTCTCTTGTAAGGTTCTTTTCAAATAGTGTTAGTTTAATTTTATTTCATTTTTCTAGATTAAAACGCATGCTGTTGAAATCGAAAGATTGTTTTACCTAATTCTGAGACTGAGAATTGACACTACAGATATTCAAATATTGACAATGTTTTGTATTTCGCATTGTCACGAAAAGTTACAATGACTTTAGTTCCAATCACAAACTGATAGTGCTAGTGAAAGCAGCTGATTATTGGATAAGTCAAAAGATATAAGCTTTACTGTAATAATTCATTTGCTTTAATATTATGGAACTGGATTATGGTTTTGATCCTAATTGGGCTTGCTTGCCTCAGATGGATGGGTCTTGCCTGGGTTGGGTGAATCTGAGTCTTATGCGCAATTGACTGAACTTTAGTGGCTTTCTCAAGTCATTAGATAAAGCACCAGGTTATTTTGAGTAATGCCAACTCAGATTAGGGTAATTCTCATTGTTCAAATGGAAGCAACCTGCACATAACATTGAGCCCAGGTCACAAACTGGTTAAATGCAATCTTTCATGTTTTACTTAGAATCTGGTTCTTGAAGAGACCTTTTGAAAAAAATATATAATACTTGCATGCACAAAAAAAATACGCACACACAACAATATTGTGTTGATACCAAGTTTTGGAGGAAGGTAATTAATATAAGGAAGATAAATATTGTATTAAAAATGAACTAATTGAGCAGATGAGCCAAAGAATGGCAGATGGATTTTAATACAGATAAATACCATATGATTTGCATTTTATCAAAAATAAGAAATCTGTACACATTAAAGGGGTGACTATTAGCAACAGTGAAGAAGGAAAAGGAGTTGGGCGTGATTATTGATTATTCACTGAACGTTTTCTCTCAATGTGAAACTACATCAAAACGTTTTGTTGCATCTTGAAGGTATTTGACTGGAAGATTCAGTATATTAATCTTTAAAGTTTTAAATTCTGATAAAATACAGTAAGTCATCATTGATGAATTATAATAATAACAACCTATGCATTTGCTATAGTTCCAATCCATGGGATTTTAAAGAAGTGTATTTGGGACTGCATTTGTAGGAAAATGCAGGAGTTAATTTGCGTATGTCAATGTCCCTCAAAAAGCCAATAAACAGATGACCAATTTTATTTGTAGGATTGTGGACCAGGTCACTGGGAGAAACCCACTTCTCTTTTTGAATAGTGCCATGGGATCTTTAATGTCTACCTTAACAAAAGATGGTATCTTGCTTTAATATTTCATTTAGAGGACTTAATCTCTGATGAAGCAATATTCCTCCTATGGAATGTTAACGTAAACTGAGAGATCAAAGTCCTGACATAGGACTTGAATTTACAACTTTCTAACTTACTTAGAGGCAAGAATTTGCCTACAAATAGTATAATTACACAAATTTTATTGATACAGAGAAGCATCCATGAAGATTTTCAAATCATTTTCAAATCATTTTCCACAAAAAATAATGGATTTCATAGTCACTTCTTCCTTGAACCATTTTCCTAATACACTTTATCCGTGACTCGATGCACCAGCACTTCCGTATAACCGGCATGCCCCCCAAAAAGTCCCCATTCGATAAACCGGAACTTATCCGGAACAATAGCAGTGTTTGTAAATGCATAAATAAGAACATAATAATAGAATATTGTATTGGTACTTATTATTAAAACTACTCTCTTGTGTTTTTTACCTTTGCTGGTAGATTCTGCGCTTGAAGCCATGATGCTGCGGTTCAGGTTTATAGTCCAGCTATTCTTTTTAAAATGGAGCGGGTGAAAAAAGCGCGTATAACTTTAAAGTCATACTAGCGGCAAATCGATAACGCTAGCCGATAACCCACATTGTCGCGCAGGTACAGTATTTCGGTTTGCCACTAGTAGAGTCTAGGGCTTCGGCTTGCAGCTAGTACAGCTGCTCGACTTTAAAATCACGCTGCCGTTTTTTTCACCTACTTGGCTCCATTTAAAAAATAATCACTGGACTGTAAACCTCAAACAGTAAAAGTGAGAAGCGCAAGAGAGTAGTTTTAACAATACGTACCAATGTAATATTCTATTATTATCTGTTATTACTTAGTCTGGTGTGTATGGTGTGTGTTAAAATAACTTTAATTTTTTTGTAGTGGGCTTTTGGCGGCGGGCCGCCCGAGTATCCGGCAGGCACTTTAACCGGCATTGGCCAGGTCCAGCGGGTGTCGGATAAACGGGCTTCTACTGTAGCAGGAGACAGCTATAATTAATTCTACCAACATATCTACCCAAGTCAAAGTTTCTTTTTGAACTTTAAAAAAAAAGTTCCTCTAAAACAACAATGGTACCGCACAAGTGTATTCAAATGCTGCTTTTATACTTCTGAGAAAAATTGCAATGTGTATTTGACAACTGTTTTATACTTTCTGCTCTACATCACTTTGAAATAGGACCAGAGCTGCTTTGCACTACATGTGAAGTAATGCAGTATAAGTGGATCTGACATTTGCAAACCATACATCCATTTTTTGTTTGTGTTTTTCTAGCACAGGCCGGAGTTTTTATTTTTATGCACCATCTAGGATGTCAAGCATCACGACAAAAAGATCTTTGCTCAGTACCTTGCTTCTGAGCAGCACATTCGGAGGGAGGTTTCTCAGTTGCACTGCTTTATGAACAATTAAAAAAAAATGTATTATTGCATTCTTAAATAGGAATGTCATTTTTTACATTAATGTAATTCCCCAACACAATGCGCAATGGTTTAATACTTTTTTAATTTGTCCCAAAAAATTATGTTCTAGGTTACTTTTGAAAATGATGCGTTATCTTTGCAAATGAAGGAATATTTTATACTACGTATATACTACGTCCAAATTGAAGCCAGATTTTAAATATCCAGGCCGATTACATATATGTACATATATGTGTTTGTAAAACACATTTGGGGTTTTATTATGTTTTATTTTATGTAGTATTGGTATGTATTTTATTTAACCTAGATTTGTTAAATAATCTACTGCTCTATTTGGCTCATGCTGCCTGTATTAGAGAATAACAAATTTGGTGGGTAGAAATTAATGAGAAAACTACTGTCTACATGTCACTGAATGAATGAACAATCAACTGCTTTACTACCAATTCTAGTTTATATCTGGACAGCTCAGATGAAAAACAACTGCTGTCTCACTTCCACACAAATTCTCCCAAGACAATCCTGATCATTTTATAAATAAATAGGTTGTTATACAATATTGCCTTCACACCTGAAGTAAGATACAACAATAACTTGCACTTATATAACACCCTCCACGTCCTGTAGTGTCTCAGAGAGCTTAAAATCATTAAGATATGGTTAAATCTGTCCTCATTACTGAATGTCAGGAGAACTGTTGTAAATATCGAGTCCTTCCTGTTCTTAAATGTTGAATAAAAACAATCCTTTACATTGTGTCTCCTCATTATCACTCTGTTCATTTATTTGAGTCAGAACTGTTACCCAATAGATATTTACACAAAAATGCACTCCATAATCACTTCAATAAATCTAGCTTGATTAACTCATTTTATGTTAAACCCAAGCAAATGTTTTTTGAATGTACTGAAAGTAGACATCATTATACAGTGAAATCTGTCTCTAAACCCCTAGAGCTGCAGAAAAGAATCACCAGTGAAAGTTACATCCAGAATACAACAATGACCGACTTTACAACCAAGAGAAAAGTTGTATTCCTGAACACTCTTAGTTGTTGTATATCTGGATATCTAAAATGCGGATACAGTCCATGTACTGAAAAGCGATGGTTATCTCACTCCCTTAACAAGTAATCTTCCCAGTAGATATAAATCATGTTATGAAGTACTGTTGTAAGCTTTCATACTATCTAGACCTCAAAGGATGAATTAATATGTATAGTACTTGTATCTGCCATCTTTTGCTTAGGTGAGATATGGTAGAAGTTATGTTTTAAAATGTTTCCTTTCTCTGGTTACCCAATTATAATAAATAATAATTATGCTTGCATTTGATAAAGTGCCTTTCATGTCAGAGGACGTCGCAAAGCACTTTATGGAATTTATTACACTGTGCAGTGACTGTATTTTGTAGGCAACCAATTAGCTTTTATTTGGATTTATGACTTAGTTATTATCCATTTCACCA
Organism: Hydrolagus colliei; assembly: GCA_035084275.1. Classification (NCBI taxonomy): domain Eukaryota; kingdom Metazoa; phylum Chordata; class Chondrichthyes; order Chimaeriformes; family Chimaeridae; genus Hydrolagus; species Hydrolagus colliei. The sequence continues at coordinate 11,063,494 of CM068748.1, forward strand.
ATAAAAAGATAATTATTTCTGTCATTTGAATCAATTTAACAAACCTGAATTTTGCAAAGTACAGGGTACAAATATTTCAGCTATAGTGAACTTAAGAGATTGATTAAAAAGCAGGTTGTCCCATTTCAGTCCTCCTTGTATCCAGCTTCTTGAGCCAAATTCTAGTACTATATATCAATAAATAACAGAAGTATTTCCTTATTTTCAGTCTGCTTTTCATATGCAACCATTAATTGAGTTGTTTCATGTTTACAGAATAAAAAAGACACATTTTGAACTGGAACTTATGTGTTCGTCTAAACCTCTAGAATGAAGCTAAAGATGGATCGAAATTTTTTTATATGGGGTTGTGTGGGGATGGTCGGAAGGAAGGAGGGAAAGATTAGCACTGAAAAGACTCACAAATAAACAATCATAAATTGTCTTTGCAAGAATCATCACAGAGACGCTAGCAATCAATTGCATCTGATTTCATCAATTAAATTTGAGGATTATTTTAAAAACAGGTGCCCACCAAATCATGCAGTGTTCTTTACAGTTATTGGGATGACATGGTGTCCTCCATTTAGCGGTAATTGAATAGATATGAACTAGGTCTCAAGTTTGCCGTCAGACTTACCAGTTTTTGTTGAAGCTGTGTAATCATCTCATCCTTCCTTTTCATTTCTTCCTGCAGCTCTTTGATCTCATTGAGAAGCTCCTCCGTCTGTTCATTATATATATTAAAAAATTAGCCATTAGGCAACAGTACAGTTAACAAAATGGATGACATACCCTTACAGGTAATGACAATTGAGGCACAGGTTCAGTGCAGTACAACAGTATTAATAAACTTGTGTGTTTGGGTTTTCTGGATTTCTCTTCTGAAAGTGACAATTTATGTTTATTCAGCTTATACTGTACATTTCTACATGGATGGAATCTCCCCTTCTTCTGTGGTCATTGTTCAAAGTGAGTTGAGCTAGTGTTGAGTTAGCAGATGACTTGACAGTAAGTGACACTAAAAACTAGAGTTGAACCCAATTCTGTGTCGATCCAAATGGCAATATTTTTTATAGCACCTTTCACCACAGTAGAATTGATAATACAGTAAAAGCCTGTTTATCCGGCACCTGATCAACCGTAATTTTTGCATTCGGTTAACCAGAATTTATCCGGAAAATGCATTGAATTTTTTTTTTTTTTTTTTCGTTTTCGGCCGAATATCTAGCACGTGCTTTAACCGGCATTGGCCAGGTCCCGAGGGTGCCGGATAAACAGGCTTTTACTGTATCTGTTTTCTTACTTGCAGGCAGGAAAAAATATAAACATTAATGCAGAGTACTGATATCATTATAAACTAATGTTTATGCTCAAAAGTATTTTGGTGATACAAGTGACATTGCTTTTGTAAATGAATTGTGATAATAGACATAAGACCTCCCTTATTCACATGAGGAACTGTTGCTAAATTCAATGCCATAACCACTTAATAGATTATTATTGTTACTTATTATATTCAAGGATAGTTCCTTGGCTCTTTAGAATGTCTTCAATTTTATTCATCTCTATTGTTAATGACCAGGACAGTAACCAAATTTCATTTAACAAATTATTATTATTAATAATAATAATCCTTGCATTTGATATAGCGCTTTTCACATCTTCTAGATGTCTCAAAGCGCTTCCTTAAATATACTGTAAAGTGAATTGACTATATGTGGGCAAAACGCGGCAACCGATTGCACACAGTTGTGTCCCACAAACAGTTGTAGATTGAAACGACCAATTTTTTTTTAGGGATTATTAATAGGAATAAGGAAACTTGCCCAAGGTTTCACCCTGCCTGAAAATGAACCCAGGTCTAACCACTGAGCTACAGGACTCCACTATTATCTGATATTAACAGTGATACTCCATATAGATTGTGACACTGCAGTCTGAAGTCTGCTGCATCTGCTTCTCATTCTGTGCTGTGTCTCACATCTCATCACAGCCAATCCTGACATCACAGCCTCACACATCACACAGACAGAAATATAGTCCTCCATTTTATTGTGATACCAATACAATACACAATTACATATGTATAGCGCCTTTAGAGCATATTAATGGGCAAATTAAATGTACTCACAAATTATGTTGTAGGAAATGGTGTTCAATAACCAATGGAATACATAAATGTATGTATTCCATTGATTAATAAAACACAATAAAAAATCAATTGCAGAATCTAATCTAATTATAGTACTTATTGAGGTAATGTTTGGCCTTTAGGTTCTTAAAGCATAAATAATGCAGCAAAACTCCTTTGGTTTGCAGTTAAAATCTTCAGGGCCAAGTGTGACAAACAATGATTGACAGTACAGATAAACCATTTTATTTGGCTTTGCAGCATTATCTTATGTTCAACTCCTCACAAAAACTAATAGTGCCATTCAATTCATTTACTTACCTTGAAAAAATAATTTCCCTCTAATGCTTTATTTCTTCTGGAGACCATATCTACTTATTTGGATTTTTCTAAAAACAACAGAATATTGTTCCATGCTGTGCCTTACTCAGACTGTATTCAATTTGAAAAAGACAGCATTCTGGGTCTGCAGCAAACTGCCTCAGGGACAAAACAACTTGGCATTATTCAGGGGAATTCTTTGAATTCTTTGCTTTCCTTAAGCGAAAGGTTACAAAGAAACTTTGTTAAAAAATAAATTTTTTAGATTGACGTCAATTTTTCAATATCTCAATGCCTTGAGAAAAGATCCGGTTAACACTCACTATGGTCTGTGGAATAAAATACACCAGCAATGACACCTTATCCTGAACTTTAATTACTGTCTCTGGGCTAATTGAGTATCAAAAAATAACTAATCCGATTTAAATATTTCTTCTTTAAGTACACCAATATTTCAGATATTTTTACATATCGTGGATGGTTCATGAATATCCAAAATTGTTCTGCACCATAATAAAGCCATTTTTATCTTTATTGAAGCAGGCTATGATGCATGATACACAACCAACTTTCTGTTCACAAGTTACACTTTTGACATAAAATGCTTGAATATATGCTTTGATAGAGCATTTGATAACACAGTGGTAGGAATAATTCTAGCATCATATCCCTAAAATTTGGTTTGTAAATTGAGATTAACAGTATTAAGATTTCCTGTATGTCAGATTGATACACAAGTGAGAGTGGGGCAAAACCAGCTTTGAGGGTTGATTTTCTGAACAAACAATCGATGGCGATATCCTCAGGCTGCAACATTCTAATTTCCCAATCAGATACAATCAGGAGAGATAAACATTTTCATATCATTTACCACCATCGCCCCTATCTCTTCCCCAGCACTGAGATCCATCCTCAACCATGCATTCATCACATCCAGGCTCAACTATGCCCCTGCAGATAAAATTCAAGTAGTTTTCTCATTTTCTAATCCCTCCATTTGCGTGACAAAGTGGGTGAAGCAACAGTAACAAGGCATTTTTTTAAAACTGATCTTAGTGCAATTCTGAAATTTGATGTTCAATACGATACCGTCAATTTTGCAGAACAATGTTTTTTTTGTCAGCTGAGTGAAATGCTAATTTACCCTTAGAATATCCTGCAGCTGTCATAAACATCAATTTCATTTCAACTAGTCTAGGGTAGATTCAAATCCATATTGTATATATAAATACAATTTGTTGTTGTGATTCTCCTTATACCTTACTAACTAGTTTTGTCTATATGCATTATTATTATACAAAAATAAGCAGTTTACTATTAGTACAGCAGAAGCCCGTTTATCTGTGACCCGATCAACCGTAACTTCCGTATTACCGGCAGTGTAAAAAAAAGGTCCGCATTCGATAAACCAGAATTTATCCAGAAAAAAGCAGTTTTGTTGGTGTTTTGTGTTGTGTCAATATTTTGGAATGCTGCTACTAGGTGTCTGATGGTGGCACTAGCTCAGAGTGCTGCTGGTACTGTAAAGCAATGCACTTTCCGGAGTGTACTCTTTGAGAGGTAGCCACAGTGGGGTGAGTTGATTAATTTAGATTTAATTTAGTCACAAAACAGCAAAACACACATCAAACCTGAGCAAAGCTTGCAAACCAATTCATTGGCTTTTATTTTAATAAAAAACTCATCCGTGCAATGCTCGTTTTACAGAGTGCAGTGTTTCAAGTTAGTGCACAGTACACACACACACAGGCATCGCAAGGCTTTCTTGGAAAGAAAGTTAACTGAACTGAGCAGCCGCCGCTCACTCTCTGCTTTCTCAATAACACAAGCTTTCCTCTCTTCTGCCCCCAATGAGAACAGTGTCATTCAGACGTGTAATTTTTGCACTAGTTTACAGATCTCTCTGAACTGCCCGGTCGCTGTGTGTAAAATGACTAGACTATAATTATTATTTATATATTATATTATCATATAAATGATTATTTAGTCTATTATTAATTTGCTATGTTTTAACAAATTAAATTTATTTTCGTGTTGGGTTTTCCGCTGAATATCCAGCAGGCACTTTAACTGGCACTGGCTAGGTCTCGAGGATGCCGGATATATATGGGCTTTTACTGTATTATGGATAGCTTTTGAAAACATCATTTAAAGCACACAATTAATTTTTCATTCTCAAGCCTTCTTCTAACTCTTTACTCCTAGGTTTAGAATGTGCAACCCATTTTAATGATAAATTATACCAACCTGTTTTTCATCAGCCATTTTATTACAACTTAATGTAATTTATGGAAACCTTAACCTGGTGGCATCTTTAATTTATTTTTACTTAAAGTGTAACTTTGGAGTATTGAAACCGAACGGCAACTTTCATGATTACATTAGCATAAATGCAGTGGTCAGAATTTAAGAAACATGAGAAATATGGAATGGGCAATCAAATCCTTTTCTGTAGCTTCAAACTTTAAATTCTTCTCTACTGTATCGGAGCAGTTAATCATTTGCAGTTTAATACCTACTCACAGGTATCTGAAATATTCCAAACACTGAACAGGTTTGGCACAACAGTCCTTTGCTCAAAATACAATTTTACAAATATCTTGAAATTTAAAAGATTCAATACCTTGAAATTTTGACTCTGTATACTGACTCTTAGGTCCATCAACTCAAGCAATGCATGTCTTAAACTGCATGGCAATGCTGCATGATAGGCACCAAAGATGGGGGTAGGAGCTAAATGTAGTGGAGAGCACAAAGATGACCGAAAGCATCATCAAATACCAACAACAGGATAGAATGAGGTTTTATAAAAGCTACAATTACACAAGTAAATCTGAGACTGAGTAGGAAGTCGTTAGAAATAAGGGACAACTTACAATCATTTCTGAAAATGTTAGTAATTACTGTTTCCTATGTTGGGTGTATTCTATCTAGAAAGCATATACTGACTGAAAAATGTTTGTGTAAAACATTGCATTACAGAATAATAACAACAACAAGAACAACAAAATTACATAAATGAGAGTGTCTGATTGATATTACATTAAAAAAAAGCAGTGTCTGAGCAAATACAGGGCAGGGAATTAAAAGGTGTTCAGAGGTAGGCAGATATAAGAAAGCATGCAAAATAGTACATAATTTGGAAGATATTCCAAATGTTGTAAATGTGAGCAAAAGGACCAAATAAATTGTGTTAAGAAAGAGTAAAATGCAAAAATATAAAGAGAAGGGGATAAAGAAATAAGCGAAACCCTGATCAAGCAATTGAAAACAAAAATAAATGTGATTTTTCAGGAGTCATTGAGGTGTCTTGCAAAAGTATTACTGCAAAATTAGATACAGTAAAAGCTTGTTTGTCTGACACCCGATCAACTGTAATTTCCGTATAACCGGCACCCAAAAAAAAGGTCTGCATTCAATTAACCGGAATTTATCCAGAAAAATGCATTAATTTTTTTTTTTTTGCGTTTTTGGCTGAATATTCGGCACGCGCTTTAACCGGCATTGGCCAGGTTTGGTGGGTGCCGGATAAATGGGCTTTTACTGTATAACTAAAATACACTGTACTGTAGTGGCATTTTAATATAATAAGGAACTGAACATACTTATGTATAATATGTTTGCCTATACTTTAGCAATAAGGATGTAACTTATAAATATATAAATGCTTATTAATGAACCACACTACAATCATCTTCCACATACCTTCGCCTCACTTCCTTCTTCAAGGCTGGTCTCAGGACCCTCCTTTTTGATCGTGCCTTCTGTTGCCCTCCTACTTCTCTACCTCCCCACCCTGCCCCGCCCCCATGCTCAGGTTCCAACCCTTGACTGTTCAGTGCCTTAAGACCTCCTGATGTGAAAAGTGCTATATAAATGTAATTTTGTTGTTGTTGTTGCAAGATTGCATATACTGCAAGACTGCTCACTGTATATTGAATTATTGAAGATCCTGATAGCAAGAATGTATGTTGGGTAAAATTCTACTCTGAAGCTATTTTCACACCACGACTTTGGTGTGGCAGAAAATGATTTTTTTCTGAAACACATTACTGACTTATTTTCAATCAATTTACATAAGTGCAAGATAGACTCAATTCCAGCTGAAAAAAAAACTTGTATTTTTCGCATGATTAAGTATTAGCATATAAACACATTGAATAATTCAGTGTCAAATTGCAAAATAAACCCTAGCATGCTTCAAATAGTTAAGATGTCACAGTGCAGCAATAGTCAATCTATTTCCCTGCTAGGCTAAGATGCTCAGTTCCTCCGATCAGTTCTTCCTCACCACATAAACAATACAACCTTCTGTTGATGAAAAAAGCATCCTCAAATCCCTCTGCTGCACACCTTCTCTTCCTTCTTTGAATCTTTTTTTTTGACTACCTTTGGTCATCTTCCCTCTACACCTCTTCTCCTGCCTAGCTCAGTGTCCCACACTCTTGATGTAAAGTTCTGTGAAATATTCTCATCGTAAAGTACTATGAAAGGCACCACATAAATTTAAGATGATGATGTATAATGTTAGCGATGTTCATGTGGTGAGCTGTAACATGACTTGCATGGTTCATGTATAACAGGATAATTCATAGTATGATGCTTGTGAACTATGATTATATTGATATGAATCATGTATAGCGGTAATAATTAAAAGTATCCTTGCATTTGATCCAGTATTATTTCCCCTCACAGCTAACATTATCATAAACCATCTAATATCTACCCATATCACTGTCTTCATCTCTCCAGTATATGTCCTGGAGGAAATCTTCACACTCGCCAAATCTCAGCCAATCAAATAAAACAGCATATTCTTCCCTCTATCTTTGCTCAATATGCAAGTCAAATAGGCTGTGTACATCTCTCCTCCATTAATTGTAAGGACCTGGATCATATTTCCCCTTATGGATTCCTTTGTGTATTCCACTCACATCCCACATAGAATTAACAACAGCTTATTATTATCTATTCTGCGAAAGGCTTCTGGTTATGTCAGTATAGAGTACTTAGTAAAGATATTTGTTTCTACAACCCACATGAGTGTTACCACAATGTAATAATCCCATAGGGCAAAGGTTTATTGGAAACTGCAGAAAGATCAGAATAATTTTCAACATGTGGTAATCAATGACCCACAATTTACTGGCTGATACTCCGATGCCCCAACAGTTTGAAAAAAGCCAATTTTTGATAAATTGTGAAAATGCAATTTTAAAAAAAAATTCTGCCTGAAACTTTGAGAAAGTTTTTTTGAGACATTCTCCAGGACATGAAATTCAAAAAGACTCACATATAGAAAATTTCCAACCGGAAAATTCTGTATTGATGTGTAAAATGTGAATATGGCAAATAAAAATATATGATATATTTTTTAAAGAGGGAATTAAATAAGAAACATGCTTAATTTTGCAAGGAAATTTCCCAACTTATGGTGCTCATAATTTTAATACTTGATTGCAAAACAGGAAAAATCCCATGCACCTAAACAACTAACAAAAGGCGATGGCGAGAGTGGACGCCAACAACAACAATAAATTGCATTTATAAACACCTTTCACGTCAGTTTTGTAGTCAACGGTTTTGCACCAAATGCATGGTCAAAGAGATGGGCTTTGAAAGGGAGTCAAGGGAGGCAAGGGAGTGGGCAAGCCAAAGGGATTCCATGATGGGAGTTCCAGAGGGTCAAGACAGACAAGGTGAAAGCTGATGGTGGGGCCAGCAGGGCGAGGACCTGGAGCAGGCAGGCTGAGTAGAAGCAGCGGGAAGATAAGTAAACTTTTAGTAAACTGCAGAAGCAGAAATAAGTCAGACCATGTAGGGCTTTGAAAATGAGGACTTGGATCTTAAACTTGATCCTCTGGGGAATGGACAGCAAATGAAGCCTGGCGACAACAAATTCTTTGAATGGTATAATAGTCAGGAAAGACATTAAAATCTTGAAAAAACAGAAGGTGGTTAAGAAGAAAATGAACATGAGATAACAAACGTATTAAACAACTTGGAGTAAGAAATAGGGAATACTGTGGAATAATAAACACTGACACAGACTTGTTGGGCTGAGCGGTCTGATTCCATGCTGTACATTCTTTATTAATATTTTTACTTCCTGGATGTTTTTAAACTAGGAAGGACATTTTAAAAAAATCTGTTGTCAACATTCAGTAAATATTGGTTGAACTTCAGGACTTTTGACGTAAGTAACGCTGAGGCTCTAGATAAGCTCAAGGAAGTGAAAGGTAACATTTTTCTGGGATGGATTACTGAATCCCAGGGTTCTTTCAGACAAGGCAAAGATCACTGAAACCATGACACATAATGAAGGAGTCAATCACCACTAATGAAGTTCCAACCGACTGGCAGTAAGCGAATAGGGTTCCCATATTCAAGAAAGGCAGCAGAAACCACATATGACCATTACAGACCTATTTCCGTGCCAAGTCAATCATCAGAAAGAACATGGAAGATGCCTGACAAACCAGGCCTATTGAGGTGACATGCTAAATTGAAGCTGTATAAACTACTGTTTCTAGGTTTCCAAGAAGATGACTGACAAAGTATCACATAAGAGACTCCTTTACAAACTGACAGTACCAAAGTAACAAATGGACAGTTTTGAAATTGGCTGAAGGAAAGGAAGCAGAGGGTAGTTATTAGGGGGAGCTAAATCAAAATGGGAGAGATATTTAATGCTGAAAGCTTAGGTATGTATAGTGGAACTACTACTATTCTTTAGATAAATTAATGATGTAGATTTACAGTCTTAATGTAAAGTACTGTAATTATATTCACAGATTATACAAATTGGAGGGAACTGTGGAATCAAAAGATGCAATAAAGAAAGCTTGATAGATTATGCCCATGAAGTGATGATTGACAAATGCATTCCAAGAGTTAAAGGAACAGGATATAAGAAGTACAAATAGAGGACACACACACTCCATAGATATGGGACACAACTTGCCAAGGGGGAAGCTGAAAGAGAACTAGGGATGTTAGCTGACTCATTGTTCAGCACATGAAAAAATATGAGGCAGCAATAAACAAATAAACAGGCTGCTGGGCTACATTGTCAAATCAGTTCACATCAGATCCCCAAAGCCACGCTATGTTCAGGCTGCATCTGGGGTACTGCATACATTTCTGATTGCTGTGAAATTTAGGAGCCTTGCAGCAGTGCAGAGGATATTCCCTAGTGATAGAGGATTGAGCTATGATAATTAGCCAAGTCAATGCTCTTCAGCTTTGAAGAAAGAGGTCTCAGAGTAGTTCTTATGGAGGTATGTAAGATTTTAAATAGGAATGCAAATCAATAGGAGTCTATTGTCCAGATATTGGGTGAAGTGGGTGTTTTGAGTTTTTGTGATTTTAAGTTTACATTTTTTGTTGAAGCATAAGTCTGGAGCAAAAAAAAGCAATCATGCAGATTACAGGTTTTGGAACTTTCTATTAATGCCTCTGTGGCTGAGTTTAAGACAGTTAAGCTTTTCTATTCAAGAAATCTAGAAGTGTGAAGAATGTGGTCACAGAGCAGAGACCATTTTTAAAAATTGGACAAATATTAGTCCACTCTAAAAGTGTTGAGGCAAATTATTTGCAGTAGGAAAATAGAAAATGATGTGTGATGATCTAAAGGGCAAGGGGAGAGTTCTTCAACTTTCTATTCAACATTAATTAATGTTATGCATGTCGTGTTATATATGTTAAAAATGACTACCCAGGCAACAGTCATAGAATCATAGAATCATAGAATATTACGGCACAGAAGGAGGCCATTTGGCCCATCGAGTTTGTGCCAGCTCTTTGACCGAGCAAGTCACTTTCATTAACCCCAATTACCAACTTTCTCCCCATAACCCTGCAAACCTGTCTTCCCCAGATACCCATCTAGTTCTCTCTTAAAAGCTGCTATCGAATCGGACCTCACTACCCTTTCAGGCAGATCATTCCAAATTCAAACAACTCGCTGAGTAAAAAAATTTCTTCTAATCTCCCCTCTGCTTCTTTTGGTAGATATCTTAAGACCATGACCACAGGTCACAGACACACCTACCAGCAGAAACAGCTTTTCCCTATCTTGCCTGTCGAAACCTTTCATGATCTTGAAAACCTCTATCAGGTCCCCGCGTAACCTTCTCTGCTCTAATGAGAAAAGTCCTAACTTCTCCAGCCTGTCCTCATAGCTAAGGTTCCCCATTCCTGGTATCATTCTCGTGAATCCTTACGGTAACATTAACATGAGGCTTCAAATAATACTTAAAAATAGAAAATTTGATTTGTATTGCGCCTTTCACGATGGGTTTATGTCCCAAGATCCTGAAGTATAGTACTTTTCATTCAATATACAATTTACACACAAGTCCCCCATTAAACTTCAGGAATGGTAATGAATCTTTATCCAATGTAAATTATATACCAGAACTTGAGTTGTTCCTCAACGCTTGCGGTTTCAGGGTCAACAGAAAACGTCTGCATATTTCACATATTGAATAGTCAGTAATGTTTTGTTAGTTTTCCCAATGACATTGCTAAAGATTACTTTCCTATTCTTGTGGGGTTTTGAGGACTGCTTCCACCTCACCATGTAGAATATTTAATACTTAATTAATTCTGACATTTCGTAGTATTTTTAAATTGCTCAATTAAAAAGGAAACCTGTAATGAATCCAAATTCACCATTTAGTACCAGAAGCCAACAGTAACTGAACTATATAAAAGTAGAACATCAACAGTTTCAGCAAGAAAGTCAGAAATAAAATAAAATTTACATCATCATAATAATAATCCTTCCAAACAAAACACAATAATAAAAATTGTTCATTTTCAATCCATGACTGTTTGTGGGATATTGCTGTGTGCAATTGTCTGCCGTGTTTCGCCCACAAACATACAGTCAAATTCACTTTACAACATATTCTGTGAAGCGCTTTGAGATGTCGATAATAATAATAATCCATCCTTGCATTTCATATAGCGGTTTTCACAAGTTATTGATGTCTCAAAGCGCTTCACAGAATATACTGTACAGTGAATAAGATGTGAAAAGCGCTACATCAATGCAAGGATTATTATTATTAATATCTTTATTAAGAGTTAAACCCTGTAGACAGCTTTGAGCAGAACTATTATATTAGGTTTGGAAACTGAAGACTTAGAAATGTTATATAAAAGACATTTCAAATGCTCCAAGATCCTACCCTGCCCTATAGAATGGAAGTTGGTATTGTTGAAGCAACATCAAGATACAAACAAGCCATACATAATGGGCAAGGGAGGGAGGAGGCAATGATATGTCATCATGCATGAGCTGTGGAAGAAGCAGGATGGACAAAATGGTGTTTATTCTTTTAAGAATTATAATGTGCTATTCATGGCAAATCAATCTGATATTTTCTGCTCATTATAAATCAATGTAAATCACAATAAAGCAAATAGTAGCAGTACCTTTCAAGACTATGTTGAGAACCAACCCACTTTGTTGTACTGATTGATACCTTTGCAATATAAATGCTGTGGGTATGACTAGATTTTGGCTTTGCTCAAAACAGGTCCCTTAAAATCTTCCCACTTCATATCTCTAGTGGACAGGATATAACTTCAATTCAGGCAGCATAACTGGGACATTATATTCTCATGTTCTTATTTCTGAAAGTGAATTTTAGAATGGTGTGAAAATAAGCACATAATAACTGGTGGACTGGCTGACCCTCAGCAATGAATCCTGAGATTCTAAAGTACTGTCAACATTTCCTGTCTTACTAGATAAACATCTAAGGTATTTAATTTCTTCTCCAGATTCAATACTGAGATTCTCTTGTTTCTGAGCACAAAAGCTAAATTCTGAGCTAAATTATCAGGATTTTTGCGACAAATACTCAATGTACAGAACACAGTGTCTTGCTTCCTCAATGCTTATGTCTCTCATTCCTTGATTTTCTTGTGACAAATACAGTATTGCTAAGAAATGTAGCTAGATTAATTATCTTGGAAGGGCATTTTGCTGATGTAGCAATAGATCCAGCAGAATTCAGTAGAAACTAACTTTTGGATATCCTACTAACAAGGTGGAATCAAATGCAGGACATATTTAATTCACCTCAACACAATCTGCTTTTAAAAAAACAGCAGAGCCAAGATTTGCAACTCATGACAGTAAAATATCTTAACGTAGTTCTATTCACATAATTAGATAATTCACTTTGAATATGTCTAATGAACTGACTCAGTTACATGAGAAATGGCAAGAAGGAATATGGTTAATATCGGTTGCACAATGCATTTGACCCAATTTTAACTGCTACTTAAATACATTTAGTCTATTACCAGAGTCTGGACCCAACTTATTCAGCAGAGATTAGCAATGATAATAAAAATAAGGTTTTCCATGAAAAGAATTTCACATTTTGGAAATGTAAGGGGATCAAAAAGGTTGGGTATATGAAATATTAAAGAACTGAATTCAAATCTCAAGGATTAACTGAAACAAGATTGGATTAGATCTTTGTGCCCTTTCAGCAAACAAGACATAATGGAGTGTGTCATATGAGAATCTTTCCATACTGAAATGTGAACGATTGTAATTGTTGCAACATGCACAGCAGTGAAACTTCATTTCAAATCCACAATCAGGAGATGTTGGAGCTATTTCAAACTCAATGAAACCTCAAATTATACAAGTTTCTTCCACTTGGAATTATTAATAACACATTTCCAAGAAGCCACTGCAATATTCCTCTGACAAAATAGACAAAAACTGAGCTATTTGGGAAGGATTATAAAATGTAGCCCTTCAGCAGGCAATAAGATTCTTCCGTATGGCAAGAAGATAAAATATTGCAACAACAGTGTAACAATTACACAGAAAATTTCACGAACATAAGACGGTCAACTTCTGGGCTATATAGGAAAGGGTATTTTTAAATCAACTAGATTTACAAAAATAAATCAGGTCTAATACGCATAATTGAACCACAATACACCTGATACTATAAACAATCTTTCATCAGTTTCAAATTTGCTCATTAACGTATTTTTATCTGAATAGGTAACGCAAACCCAATAAGCACATTTTTCTTAAAAAAAGTCAAAAATTGTAGTTATAAACTTAAAAATAAAATTGTTAATTCTCCTAACCTTTAACGCAATATTGAACCAAAGCATAAATAAAAGTTGGATAAATAACATTCAATGTGATATGGACAGATTATTAGAAAATTGGTTTTAATGTAGAGAAATATAAGGCCATGTATTTTTAGGTAAGAAATATAAACATGTCTATCAAATAAAACATCAATTCTATCAGCAGAACTTGCTGTGATTACTGTTCATAATGTGCTAATGAAAGCTACTATCAAATATTTCCATTGTAACGTCTGTTCCCTTACCTGGCAATTTATAACTGCAGAGCAAATCACAGGAAATAACTCATTTTCAGCTTATACCAAGGTTAAAAGAAAAGCCTTGGAAGATTAAATAATACTAAAAAGCATTAAAGAAAATGGCCTATTTTTAAATGTGGCATATTTTATATGATATACGTTTTAGATATTAACCTAAACCTATAAAACGTAGATCCTTCAAAAGACAATTTGGAATCAGGACACTTTTCAATACCATTAAAACATCATAACGCAACACATTTGGATCACCGGTCTGATTATAGCACAAGAATATTGTGCACCTGTGCAATTCAGGAAATACAGAACACTTCTGGCACTGACTAGCCTGCTATCTACGCATAATGCACAGGTGCAGGAAATGAAGTCTGTGGCAACCGAATACCCCTGGAATATTTTGAGAGAAAGATGAACTCTACCTTTTCTGCAGGATCCATGGCCTCAGATGGTTCTTGGGTTGGTGATACTATAGGTATTAAATCATGTATTGGAGTACCATCATCATTCTAAAAGAGAAATAATAGTAACGTGAGCCAAGGCAGTGTACACAAAGAATAACAACTTGCACTTGTATAATAATAATCCTTACATTTATTGCATATATAGCACCCTCCACACAGGCTCAGAATGGCAGCCAGACTCTGAGGGGGGGGAGGGGGGGGGGGGGGGAGAGGAGGTGGCCGTAAGCACGGTTGAAAAGGTTTTCAAGAGGGACATGAAAAGTGTGGCAGAGGGGACAAGGTGGAGTGAATGAGGTGGTGTTCCACAGTTTGGGGACATGGTGGCTGAAAGCACAACCTCCAATGGTGGAACAAAGTGTGCAAGGGACAAAGAGGAGGACAGTGCCAGTCGAGCAGACACGGGTGGTGGATTCGGGAGTGAGGAGATAGGGAGGTGAATGGATAATAATGGAGATGATAATATCAATATATATGCCAATGCATATTCATTAAGTGTGGAAATTACAGATCAAATGATTTAATACCTGAACTAAGTTATATGGAGTATTTTAAATGAGTCTGAATTGATGTATGATTATAATATATACATACATTTCTTATCAATCATTTTGAAATCCTGTTAAAAATAGCTTGTGAAAACATTTCTTGGAACATTGTGCATACAGCAATGTTCGAAATGCAGGACAATATTTGATATGCATCTGAGAACTTAGACCTTCTAATTCACAGTACAAATCAGAAGGAGAATAACAAAAGTATCGCAAACAAAGCATTTTCTGAGTTATTTAAGATAGCATTAGTCAATCAATTTAAATAAACAATATTTTATCAAGTTACCGTTAGAAGCTAAGATCTACAAATGTATCAGAAACTCATAAAAAGATCTTAAAAATTTTCTGTACATCAAGGATATCAATGCAATTCAAAGTCCCAATTACATGTATATTGATAGCATTGAACAGGAAATCAGTTTAGATAATAAGAGAAATAAAATAGCAAGGGAAATTCATGTGGAGTAGTTACTGAGCCCAATCATGTGAGCTAAACCTCTTTTCCCCCTTTCTCCCCTGGCCCCATTTCCGCAACTGTTTGTGGGACACTGCTGTGCGCAATTTGGCTGCCGCGTTTCGCCCACAAATATACAGTCAATTTACCTACTCTTCTTCATCCTGCCCCGATCCCTCCCCCCCCTTGCTCTTGTCCCTACCTTATTGTACAGCGCCTTGGGACGTCCTCTCAACGTGAAAGGCTCTATTCTATACAAATGTAAGTTTTGATTGATTGATCAGCATACTGTAGTTCTAATCAGTGGTTAATCGTCTTTTCATTCCAAATTATGCTTTGTCAACTAAATCCTATAGCATTATATGGTACAGTAATTCTTCCAATTTCTTAGACTATTGATGAGCACTTAGCCTAAGCAAAACTATGAAGGAAAAAAAACATACAACAATAAAACAAAAAAATTATCTTGCAGATTCGAAGAACAATTTTGTAAAGCAGTCACTCTCAGCTGCAATCTTTTGTGTGGGAAAAGACAGGTTACAATAAGTCACACACCATTATACCTCATACCAGCTAATTATATACCAGAACTAGTGGATTGTAAAGCACAACAAGACCAGGGAGAAATACAAAAGTATCCACCGACATCAAACTGAGGCAATTCAACAGCAAGCAACAAGTTGGATTTTTATCCACCCCTGACGGTGTCTCAGACTTCAGCCTGATTGACAAACTAGGTACAAGTCTTGAATTTCTCATGTGGTTGGGAGTCATCTCTTCAAGTTTCAGATGTAACACTATAATCAGATAACAAACAAGTTTATGTAGTAAACTCTATTAATGATAATCCTTGCATTTGATACAGCTCCTTATCAGTCTTTGAGACATCTCAAAGCGCTTCAAAGAATACACCGTAAAGTGAATTGACCATCTATTGTGTGGGTCAAAGCGGCGACGCAGTGTTTCAAAAACAGTCATGGATTGAATGACCACATTTTAAAAAAATCTTTGCTTTAAGAGATTTTTCTTGCTATCAAAAACTGTTAGCAGAATTGGGCCTTGAACATAGTACATGATTGATGGAGAATATTTAAAAAATGGTGTCCTATGGGCATAAACATATGCCCATAGGACATCAATTTCACACAGTAAGTTCAGCACTTCACCAATCTGTTAGGATCTCACAAGAGCTAATAACTAATAAAGTGAAATATAATTCAATTTAAGGACAACTAAATCTCCCATAGCCATATTTCAATCCTTCTGGATTGGCTTCCACTTATACCAGAAAAAATGATCCATTTGATAAGGTGTCATATCATGTCTTTGAAATGCCTCAAAGCTCTTGTAAGGAACTATTGTAAAATGTGGAGACTATGTATCATGAATCCAGCTGCCAATATCCACACAGCAATGTCCCACTAAGTGCAGTTGGGTGGGGGAAGGGGAGTGGTTGAGAGGTTGTCTTGGATACTGAGTCATGCTATCTGGTATCTGTCCTATATTGCTCCTTTACAACTCTAAACCTATAGCCTCTTGTTGTTCTATTGTTATAAATTATTGATCTTGGTTTACTTTTTCAATCTTATTTAAAATTTCAGACACCTAGTAGGTCCCATCTGAGTTGTCTTCTCTGAAGACTGAAGAGCCCTAGATCGCTAGACTTTCCAGAGAGTCTGCCTACAAACTCCTGAGGCAGCTAGATTTGGTGCAAGTCACAATTTATGAGTAACTGGTAGAGTATTCCAGGTTATTGTTTTTAATTGGGACTGATCAGATGCATTGCTATTGTCGTTTTGGTCCTGCATGTATTTATGTTACATTTCTAAGGGAAACAAAGGAGAATAGACTTGTGGAATAATTTACCAGAATGTGCCATTAGACACAGGTCCAAAAGCCAATTAGAAACATATCTGAAGAGAGAAAGGATCAAGGGAAATAAAATGAAAGCCAGTAACTAAGATTTAGAACTATTAAAAAGGAACAAATATTGAACAAATTACCATTCCTGACTAAAGATTTTTATGTTCAAATAATATCAGAACGATAAAGAGAAATTATATTGTCACCAGCAATGACATTTGATAAATATTTCCACTAGGAATCTAGCTATAATTCCCTGCCATACACATACAGATTATCTGTTATTTCATTTAATCATTTAGTGTATCTCGCGACTGACCAAGACACCTTTCTGCAGAACTTACTATTCAGTTATGATTCATCCTCACTCAATAAATCTAAGTGTATTCCAATTGTAATGTTTACATAAGAAGGAAAATCAAATAGAGCAAGGAGGGAACAATATAAAAGAAAAACAAAACAAAATGAAAGTTTGCTCTTGTATATCTCTAATCAATATTCTTTTAGCATTTGTATGTGATGTCAGTCATATCTGAAAATAATTTTAGATATTGAAGCAAACAAAAGGATCAATAAAATAGACTAACCATCACTGTATAGTAGCCAGCTGCTGAATAGCACTGAAGATATATTTTTTAAGTAGTCTCCACATATAAATTATTTATTTGGGACTAAAATATCTAATTCCATACTTTTATTAACAAGAAACCAAAATGCAGAATATAGTGGAATTCATGCTTTGATCAAAATTAATTTTCTTCATTGCAAGACCCCAAATCTCCTAGTCATCACAATGCAAATGTTTACTTATTACAATGAATGTGGTGAAAATATGCACTGACTGCCTCCTGTGGAATTTTCATTTTGTTTCATTCAATATGACAGTTAGGTGCTATGGACAATGCAATAGAACTATTCTTGTGGAGGAAGGTGCTTCGTGATATGCAATTGGCCATGAGGGAAAAACTGCAAATGAGAAGCAACAGTATGCATGCCAACAGCACTCACAGAAGAGAGGATTAGGTGTGACAGTATGATTGCCTGGAGGGTTTGATATAAGACACCAACATGGTTCCTCTTTTATTAGATTTTGTTTACTCCTGTTGCTCCATAACAAGTTTTTAACCACTTCACTGCACCCAATCTTCAAAAGCATTGAGAAATTATTTATCTCCCCACAATCAGTTTTAACAAAGGGGCAAACAACTGTCGTTTATATCTTAAATCAAGGCAATATCACATCTCCCATTTTTGGCATTCTTGCAAACAACAACAAAATTGCATTGATTATAATGCCTTTCACGTCATCTTTTAAAAGTACACATAGAATTACTAAGCATGGAACATTACAGCATACAAACAGGCCGAACAGCTCACCTAGTCCATGCTGGTTTTTATACTCCACACTAGTCTCTCCACCCCTCTCCTATTCGCTTCTCTCTCATGGGTGCATTGAATTTTCTCTTAAAAATATTGATGCCTTTTGCTTCAACCACAACTTCTAGCAGGGCACTAAACATTCTTAGAAAATATTTATTGCAAATTTTAAGTGAAAAGATTTGAGTTGAATAGTATGGCATTAAATTCAGCACTCAGATAGTTAACATGATCACACAAAGTTCAAATCTCGCCATGTACATGTACATCTTAGCTGTGTTTTACGAGGTGTCATCAATGTACTCTTCAATAATTGCAGAAAGCTAGGTGTCATGGCTGGCTGGGGTAATGCTTTTTCCTTACAAAAACTTCCTCTCAGGAGACTTACTGCTACAAATTAAATTCAGTGAAACAATTCAGACTGTTTTGCTTTGATGAGTTTTGTAGATATACATCATAGAAGAGGGCCTGTGTAAGTAAGCTTTATCACTCCAAGTAATAATAACAATCCTTGTATTTGATATAGGACCTTATCTCTATATTTGATATATGCCTTACTATCCTCACCGGACTCCACTGGCTTTCCGTCACACAGAGATACAGTTCAAGAACATGGTCCCCTTTAAAGCCCTCCTTGGCCTTGCTCCCCCCTACCTCTGCAACCTCATAAATCCCTACCAACTTCCCGATTCATTCCCACCATTGGTGAGCGGGCTTTCTGCCACTCTGCTCTCACCCTCTGGAACTCCATCCCGCAGTTCCTCGGGATCATCCCTTCCGTTGCCTCCTTCAAGACTCCTCTTCAACTGTGCTTTCAATCACCTCCTTCCCCGCCTTCTCTCCATCCTCCCTGATTCCATCCCCCAGCTCGCATTCGAAACACTGGTTGTCCAGTACCTTGAGACATCTGCCCAACACAAATGGTGCTATACAAAAATAATTTTGTTGTTGTTGTTATTATCACATCTTCAAGCTGTCTCAAAGTGCTTCACAGAAATATACTGTAAAGTGAATCGACTATATTCTGTGGGCAAAGGTCGGAATGCTAGCTTTGCGGTTGGGCTAAAGCACATGGTTAGACAGAGTAAAATACTTCTGTTTTGGTCAGTTGTTGTCAGACACATTTAACAAATGGTACTTAAAGCAGGGGCCAAACAAGGTAAAATGACTTTTTAAAAAATGTTTATTTGCAACTATGTACTGTATGCTGACTGAAGGAACTATAGTAAAAGATTTAACTGAATTAGCTCAACTGTCATTCATAGTTAACGCATTTCCAGGTTAGATTTGTGGCAGATGAAAAACTAAACTTTAAACCTGTCATTCTGCATCTGTATTACACAGGTTGAGGAACTGAATAAATATTTGTTCATTGAACAAATTTAAACTCATTAGAGAATGTGATTCAGAGCCAGAAGGTTTTTCACTCTGAATCCATTGACAGTTGCAAACATTCCTTTGTCGTAATGTACTAGTCAGAGAGTATAAGGCCTGGGCTAGTTTCATTCTTATTCTTAATTTTTCATTAAATGTATGATAAGAGAGGTCATAATGATTTTAATATATAATTTTGTATTCAGAATATAATGCATAGTTTTGATACTGGAAGTCTGCAATTAAAGTATCAAATCTTCATTGCAGGACTCCAAAAAAAGGTAAACAATGATGTTTGTGGCTTGCGAGGTGGAGAGAGTGCAGGTGCTATCCTGCACTCTCTCCACCTCGCCTGGCGATAGATGATATTTTATATCATTTTATATCATTTTATATCATTTTATATCATTTTATATCATCTATTTAATCTAGTGTTTTGTCTGGTGGTGATATATTGGATGTATGGTGATGTTTTTCACGCGGACCACCCGCTCCCGAGACTAGAGATCTTCGGGCTGGAACGATCGCGGACAGAGCTTTCACGCTATGCACCGCTCAGCCCACCGGCTGGAGTCGGCTTCCATCGCTGCCGGTTCTTCCTCTATGGGCGGTCGGCCAACGAATGCCATCTTTTTGGACGACGGGGAGTATCGCGGAGGGAATGGCGCCACTCGCTGTCGGCGCTTCCTCCGGCTGTGCGAAGAGCGGCCCCTCGACAGGACCTAGGAAGGCCGCGACCTCGGCACTTTCCTCAGGCAGCAGATGGCGCACGTCTTCCGCGAGGGGGAGAGCGAGGGGGAGAGCGCCCAGGTGCTGCAAGCGACGGATCATCTCGTGGCGGGAGATCCAGACGGCGATTGGGCTGCTGCTGCTGCTGCTGTGCGAGCCGGCCAGACACACCGTGTCCGAGGTGCCAGGGCCATCACAGAGTCCCCGGGTTCATCGACTGAGGAGCCGGTGGGTTTTGGGGCCTGACACCACACTGGGCCCTTTTTTCCGCGCCCTTTTTTTCCCGCCATCTCAGGGATCGTCCGGGCGGGCGGCGAGGACAGGGAGTGGTTGCTGGACGATTGTTGGACGATTGTTGGTTATTGTTTGTTGCTGTTTTTGTTGTTAATATTGTTGCTTTTGTTGTTTATTATTGTTGTTTGATTCCCCCCACCCCTTCCCCCATCTTCTTCTTCCCTCACTCCCTTTCCCCACTTTCTCTCCTCCCTTTTCCCCTTCCCTCCCTTTTCCCTCTTCCTGATCTTGCCCCCACCCATCTTTCCCTCCCTCTCTTCCTTACCCCCCTTTCTCCCCCCTCTTCCTCCCTAACCCTATCCCATCCCACCTTTCCCTCCCTCTCCCCCCTTACCCTCTTTTCCCCCTTTCTCCCCTGGCCCCATTTTTGCGATTGTTTGTGGGGACACTGCTGTGCGCAATTTGGCTGCCGCGTTTCGCCCACAAATATACAGTCGACTTTCCTGCCTTTCTTCCCCCTGCCTCGACCCCTCCCCTTTTGCTTCTTTACCCCCTTTTGCCCCTAGTCCTACTTCCGTGACTGATTGTGGGACACTGCTGTGCGCAATTTGGCTGCCGCGTTTCGCCCACTAATACAGTTACTTTTCCTACTTTTCTTCATCCTGCCCTGATCCTTCCCACCCTGCTATTGTCCTACCTGACTGTACAGCGCCTTGGGATGTCCTCTCGACGTGAAAGGCGCTATATAAATGTAAGTTTTGTTTGTTTGTTTGTTGTTAGTTCAAATGCACAACAATTTCAAGGAACTGTTCTTGCTAATTTGAAATCCACTTAGGTGCTGATACTAAGCTTTATGTTGTCTGCAACAGACAATTTAGTGACTCAAATACATTAAATATCTCCCCATTGATCTTGGTCAATCACAAAATATCTAGATTTCCTTTCTAGAACTAACTTTCTTCCATAAAACCATTTCCCAGCACACTCCATTGCCATAGAAATCAACAGGAAAATATGCACTATGTTTAGCAAATGTATGATATGTAGTTAGAATTTATTAACTTACAAGAAGAATCATGCGACCATTCAAAACTGCAATGCTATTTAACAAAACTACACCATATTTATTGTAGTTTAAAAGGAAGAATTGAGGGTGCCTAACAAGGCACAAGGAAAACACAAAAGAAAATTTCTAATGCAACCTGACATTGTTTTACCAAAATCCCAGTGTCATGGAAACAGCAGAAAAACATTTACAAACATCTCCCAATATTGTATTAAGGTCTCAGCCTGTTCATTATAGCGATCGGGAGCTTGGAAATTAACCAAGACAAGCTATTCTGTTTCTGCTAACCATATCACGCTATTTCTACCAAACACTGACTCCATATCAGTCGGACTATTAAAGAAGGCACGCAGGTTGTTCTCAATATTGTTATCCCTCCAATAGCTCTAAATCTAACCATCAATCATTTCTTAATCAGTAGCACAAGACAATGTTCAATTTGGACTTTGGGGAACTTAGTTTGGCTATGGATGGAACCTTAATTAATAATAACATTGCTTTTTCTTTCAGACTTTAAGAATTATTTTTTTCTTCTTCAGAACTATAGTTAATAAACTGAAATTGTAGATTCATCTTGTGACAAAATTAAACAAATTAAAATCATGCAGATGTCTGCATGGAATTAGGAGTAGAAGTGCGTTTGAAAATTACTGCTTATTCTTCTTATACCAGTATGAATTCTATCCTTAAATGGTTTAGATAATACCTCTCACACCCTCCAATTCATCTACACAAAAACAGTTTCTCCTCTAACCCTGGCACTATTTAGTGTGGCGTTCCTTAGGACTCTGTCCTTGTTCCCCTCCTCTTTATTACCTATATGCTCCACCGACATGGGGGTCAACTTCTACATGTATGTGGATGACACACAACTCTTGTCTCTCTGCCTCCACCCTCGACTTCAAGACAATTGCTGTCCTGACAGAATGTCTGTTTCAGCGGCCGTGGGGGTAAGGTAACGGCAGAGCCGAGCAATATTGCGGAGGTGAGATAAGGCAGAGCGAGTCATTGCTTGGATGTGTGGGAGGAAAGACAGTTGAGAAAAGGAATAGGAGGAGCCTGTTCAGTCCATTGAGGTTGTTCCACCAGTTTTAGATCTTGGCAGATCGTTTGATCCCAACACCCTACCCGTTGGTCAAATTACTTAATACTGTACATAATTTCATCAAATTTTATTAGTGTTATAAAAACACAATTTTAACTTGAAGGACTTTGAAATCCTTTTGCAACACGTTATGGTGTACTTTTACATCAAAATTATTTCTGGTTCTTAAATTGGGCCATTTCAAAGCAGGAAAATTGTAATCATGTAAGTGCTCCACATAAGGTGTCACAAAATGTTAATGGCCACCACATTAATATTGCATTTGCACCTTCTCAAACATAATTCTATGCAGCTCTTAGGAAGTGTTTGAACCTGATGATATTATATGCCACAAGAATGCATTGCTATTGAAAAATCAGGGCAAAATGTTTCCACAATGCAATTAATATATCTTTGTTCTTCATTTAAAAACAACTGGAATCTAATGACATTCCTGATTTAAAAATTTTGCTTTTCAGAATCTACAACGGGAGGATCTGAGTATTCCATTCACATAGTGTTTTGCTCACTTATTGCCTAAATCCGCACCTATTCAGAATGGCTAATGTATATTGTGCAATTTCCTTCCACTGTTTTCTCATTTTATAACAAATTATACAGCAATTTCAACTTCACATCACAATATTGTAAAGCACAAGTTTATTACTGGTGCTTAATATGAGCCATTTAAACTTATTGCCTGCCTCCATCACTAGCTATCCCTTCGGGCCCATCTATGCTTTCATCATATCAAGGCTTGACTACCCCATCGCTCTGCTCTCCAGACATCCCAGCTCTTCCCAACGCAAGCTGGAGAACGTTGTAGCCCATATTCTGTCCTACAACGGCTCCACGAGCCTATCACTCCCATCCTCACTCGCTCCCCGCCCCCAAGGTAATGAGTTCAATATCCTAATTCTCGTGTTCAAATCCCTCCAAAGGCTCACCCCATCCTACCACAATGACGAAGCCACTCCCTTCGTGAACACAGGCATGTTTCACATCCCTGCCCTATCAGCCTCACTTTCGGCAGGCGGGCTTTCAGCTATTCTGGCTGGTGTCTGAAACTCCGACCCTGCATTCAAAGCATTGGATCAAAACGTATCTGTTTGACCACACTTTTAGCCGTTTACTTTCCCATGCTTCTCAGTTCCAACCCCCAGTTCCAACTCCCAGCTTAGGTGTCACCCAGCACTGTCCAGTATTTTGAGATGTCTTCCCAATGTGAAATAATTTTAATACAATTTGCATTGTTATTTCTTTGCTGATTCCTGAGATAGTCCTGCACTAAACAAATTTTCTGGGAGACAGGTAAACAATAATTACAAAATTAGGATTAAAAATATCACAGTACAATATTTTTTAGGAGGCACAATGTGTTACAAGGCAGCGTAAACAAATGTAGCTGTTCACAATTCCAAGTATTTGGAGGCTAACCTGTATCAAAGAAGCCAAAATAGCATGGTGCAGTACCATGTAGAATAGCATACCTGTTGCAACAGTCTTTTCAGTTTGAGTATCTGGGTTTTCACAGATGTGCAATCATGTACCATATGCCTCAGTGTCATCACATCCAGCATTACTGTGTTCTCCTGCACTGCCCCAGGCTGGTGGGCTCTTGGGTGACTGTTGGGAACTCGGAAATAATTTGAAGAGCCATGCCATTCAAAATTGCCAACTGTAGATTCCTGGACAATAGGACTTCTGAAATACAATAGAAGACAGTAAGTAAACAACATCCTGAGACTGCTTAGAGGCATCCTCCTGATGTGAGAAGAACTCCATCAATTGCATGGATTAAAGATTACTATTCGGCAACCTTTCACATTTCAACAACAATGTACCTCCTTTTCAAAACTTCATCGCTTCAAAGACCCCGTGTAAGAGACAGATGCATAGATATTCACGTTGTTGTCAGTTGAACTACAATTAAAGATGAATGCACTAATATTTAAAAACAAATGTCTAATAGGAAAAGGCATTATATTTGTAATGTACACAGACAGGCCAAAAGAGCCAAATAGTCTTCAATGAGGCAATAAAAAAATGATCAAAAGCAAATGCATTATTCAGGGGAGACATCAAAAGATATATTTGTCCAAAAAAAGTTTCAGACAATAATAAATATGAAATTACAACATTGATTAAAATATTTAATACATTTATTGGTCTAATAATATGAGTTGATAACATTTTCTGAACGTAAATTACATGGAAACATGTAGGAAAAATAGTCTACGGTACTCCTGCGATTACTCTGCTGTATTATTCAGAATGCACCAGATGAAGAAATAACATCTTCTCTGGATATAAAGTTTGATGGATTGTGTTTATGACTATCGAGACTTACTATTTTTGAAGCAGTGGTGACTTTCACTATAAACAAACTTTGAATGAAAGAGTTGCTATTCCTAGTGAAACCATCTCTCAGATGATGAATGGATGATGATAGTAATATGCTCATACAGATCACAACATCTCAATTGAAACTCATCCGGGGATTGCTTTCGCCCCCCAAAATGTCACCATGCCAAGTATAGTCTTTGTTCACAGTTAAAGAGATTAAGAGTTAAGAGGTAAACTCAGGTTAATAGTTTACTACTTACTTATACTGCCACCAATACTTCAAAAATTCATCTTATTCCCATATTGCAGGATTTAATATGAGAGAACATTGATAGACGATATTGTGCAGTCTTCTTAAATACTAACACACAACTCCCAAAGTGACCATGTAATACTGCAGTTGTTTACCCTTCGGGTTCAAATGATGGTCTGCATTCATTCCCCCTTTCTTTAATAGGATAGTTCAACAAAAGACATTTGGCAATAACTTGCATTTATATAGCTCCCTTCAGTAGCATTCTAGAACGGTTGAGTGGCATAGTCTGACCCCGAGGGAGGGGGAGAGGGAGGTGACCGTAAGCACAATCAAAAAGGAAGGCCTTTAGGTAGCATTCGAAAGTGGAGAGGTGGGGGGAAAGGCGGAGGAATTGAGTCAGGGAGTTCCAGAGCTTAGGGGCATAGTACCTAAAAGCACAGCCACCGATAGGGAGTGAAGGGGGAAGGGATGGACAAGAGACTAGAGTCGGCTGAGCAGATGTGGCGGGTGTGGGGAGAAGGGGGAAGGTATACTAATCGTGTAATTAGGGAGGTGTGAGGGCATGAAGGGATTTGAAAATAAGTGAGAAATCAGATTCATAAGACATCTGAGAATAGCTGGGCAAAGTGAGAAAATCCTCTTCCCATCTGTTCAATACTTAAAATCTTACTGTACTCAATGATAAGAATTATCTAGTCAACCAACACTCTGGTTGATTACTAAATAGGCACCATTTATATAACAATATGGAAAGTGCATAAAATAGAAAATATGCCTTTTAACAAAACAGTTATTTCCCATAGGAAAGTGTTCAAGAACCCTAAGCAGCGTTCAAAGTACACCAGACAGGTAAACTCATTATTTTTCAGGTATTATATACATTCAGACGGAAAGTGCTTTCCACAGCATCAACAATACAAATCTCTTTAAATCTGTCCAAGTCTATATTCGCCACATTGTAAGTGGGCTATGATGCTCACTTTACAATGTTCCAAGATTATTAGTAATTCTTTATGACAGCAAGTTGCATCCACCCTGCAACAGAGATCACGGCACAACTTTAGATGCTTTAAATATTTTACAATACTTCCCTGTTGGGCCTTTGGGTAATGAATGGCACTGCTCAGTGAATATACAATAATACTTACTGGAAAGTAGAAGTCCTGAATCCCTGTCTTTAAAAAAGTCTCAGGCAAGGCAGGAAACATTTTGTTCCGCAAATGCAGGTATGTTGGACAGAATCCTAGCGAAAACAACTGACGCTCTGTGGATTAACTACTTGTTTTAAAAAAAGTAACTGCCTGGTTTTGCATGGTGCTTAGCGAGTTTAATGGGCTGAATAGCGTTTCCTTATTCCATAATCTTTTATGTCTTTATTGACAGCATGTCAGCAGCTGCTGACAGTACATCAGGATAGGAAAGGCTTTTTAAATATAAAATAATATAAAAATACCATTACAATATGACAACTGCTGTCAAATCCATGAAAGCTAAAGTTTGAGTGATACATGTCACCTTATTAATTTTTAATGGTGTAATTTATAAATGTTTATGAAAAAGTTAATTCAGATTTGTAAAATAAGTATTCAATACATAGCACATGATTGATTGTGTCACCTAAAAATAGTAATAAGATGACTGTCATTCGCTGGTCAGTGAGCTTTCAACTCCTAACTGAAAATCTTTACATCATTGAAGCGCCATCATGCACAAAATTCATAACTCTGCCACCCTGATACTCTCCCACACAAAACTCCATGTGCATTTCACTTCCATGGCCTCTCAGGGTCCCAATTATCGAATCAATCAGTTTCAAAATTCTCTCACTCATTTTTCAGATCCATTCATGCGCTCGCACCTCCCTAGCCAATGTGCTTACCCCCACTCCACCACTCACTGCCTCTGCTCGGCCGGCTCCGGCCTCCTGTTTTGTCCCTCTTCCCATCTGTTCCACCATCGGTGGCTATGCCTTCAGCCACTACGCCCTGAAACTATCTTCCACAATCCCTCTGGCTTGCCCCTTCCCTTCAAAACCCACCTGCAGATCTTCCATTTTGATCGTGCTTACAGTCACCTGCCCCCTCCCTTGGTTCAGTGTCAGTCACCACCAATGTCAAGCGCTCTAGCACGCTACTCCATGTGAAGGATCGCTAAATAAATGCAATTTGTTGTTGTAAATTAAGTGTTGATTTTTTCAAACCCAGATTAGATAGCTTTCTTTTAGGAAATAACATTATGGAATATAGTGCACAGGTAGTTTGGGACATTTGTGCATGCGACAGCCAGGAAGGTGGAATATGAACTAAAATGGACCTTGGGTTTTTTTCATCCAGGATTTCTTAAGTTTTGTTTCAGCAACTTTGCAATTTATCTAGTATTACACTCTACCACATTAATAGGCTCGAAACAGATTGCATTGTTATATTCCATATATTGTTATATTCCAGTACAGCAAAGTTGCCTTCTCAAATATAGCTCTCTTCTCCCACTGTCAAATGTTGTCCCTACTTTCCTGAAACTGCCGACTCATACTGAACCTCCAGTATCTCTCCTAAGTGAGCATTTACTTATGGGTGCAGATGATTGTACATTATCAAGCTTTTCAACTACATGACTCAATTCTGCACCAAATAATGTCTTTATCAACTGAGTCAGAACTGCTCTCCAACAGTCTTTCTCAAGCATTTTTGCAATTGTTGATGGAACCTCACTGTGAAAAATATAAATATGCATGACCGTTTATCCCATACATCTTACTCCATTATTCAGTCTTGTTTCAAGACTAGATCTGACATATTTCATTTCACTGTACAGGATTGTAATTAACACTAGTTAATAGCAAAACCCCTGTTGTAGTTTATTATGTTGACAAAACTCGATTTTGCTACAGCTTTGTGACTCCCTGCGAGTGATCCATTATTCCGCACAGCTTTTAAAAAACATAGATGTTGGCTGTGAAGAATAATCTTGTACAAAATGATTGCTCTTTGAGTTGGGAGAAAATGTTCCTCACCGACAATAGCATTTCATCTTGCCAGGAAGCACATATGAAAAAAAACAATTTATATTACGCTTCATCCCTGCATAGGATTGAGAGTTCTGAGTCACTTCGATGTGGTAGCAACATCAGAAGAATATTACCACTCCCAACGAAGCGCAAGACATGCACATAGAATTGGCTGTAGGGAAGGAAACAGAGGACATTTGTTGCGGAGCAAGGTCAAAATGGGGGGGGGGGGGGGGGGGGGGTGTTAAGCAGGATGGGTGCCTTGGGAGTCTGTACTTGAACCCCACCTATTCCTTTTATGTATTTATGGCCTGGATTCAAAGGTCGAGTGTAAGCCAGTAAGCATATGCAGATGACAGTACGATGGGAGGAGAAGTACAAGTCATTCAGAGAAAACTCGATTCGATGTATTGGGTATGCACATATGCTGATAATTGACAAATGACATTAACATGGATTAATGCAATGCATAACAAACGGTAAGTAAGAAATAGGAAACACGTATGCTCCATGGATTGGATAGAACATGCCAAAGGGTAGCTGATAAAAATATAGGAGTTATGTCAAAAAAGTGTGAAGCAACAAAAAATAAAGCAAGGATGCAGAGCTACATTGCCAAATCAGTTGAGTTTGGATTTGCAGTGATATTTAGGTTTAGAATTGCAAAATCAATTGACACCACAGCAAGTTACCCAGAGGGTAACTGACAACTGAAATAGCTTGTCAGGAAGGACAGGATCCTAGATCTATTTATAAAACAGCCTGTTGTGATACAAAACCAGTAGGGCGGATATTCTGGAATGATGGGCTGAAGGACCTTCTTTATCGAAACCAATCTTGTGAAATATACAACTTGATTTTTCATAGCATGAAAAATAAAATCAATGGAAATATAACCTTTCATTAACACTGCGCCAGCATCATAAGCTACTCCAGCAAATCTTTTCAGGCAACCAAAAACAGATGGAATAAATAGTAAAAATATAAAATGCAAGGAATATTTACTATTATTTAGCTGTATTGGTAGAAATATCAAAGCAATGCCTTTTATGCACCTTGCCTTGCACAATCTTGTTTCAATAGATAATGGAAGTGTGGTAACAAAAACAGGGAAAGAAAATTATGAAGGAATTTGTTATCCATTTGATATATATTTTAAATAGGAATCAGAGCACTGGTGAAATACAGCCTGTTGAGTCACACTGGAAGGAATAGAGTTTTGCTGCATTCTCAAGTATCCAGTAGTTTCAATGCAAGCACAAGATATGAGTTGTGCAGTAATATTTCTTAGTTATGGTAGTTGTTTTTATTTTGAATATTAATTTTGTTCCTAATAACCGCTGAACAATTTTCTTAAAGTTATGACATGAACAGCAAATAAATGAATAATATATTGGTTACTCAATCCACTACTCTTTGTGGGACACTGCTGTGCTCAATTGGCAGCCGCGTTTTGCCCACAAAATATACAGTCAATTCACTTTACAGTATATTCTGTGAAATGCTTTGAGACGTCTCAAAGGTATGATAAGGCACTATATCAAAAGCAAGGAATATTATTATTACTAACCTGGAGACAAATCGAATAAAGAAGCACCTACAAAATATATTTAGAAATGTAAAAGGTAGTAACAATGTAAATGTAAAAGGTAGTACATTCGCTCTTCAAATACGTATTTGAAGAGCGAAATAATATGGAAATACAGTAAAAGCCCGTTTATCCGGCACCCTCCGGCGGGTCAACTAATCGACTGTGCTGGATAATCAGACGGCAAGCTGTCGAAAACCCAATACAAAAAATTAACTTATTTTAAAACATACCATATTCATAATATACTAAATAGTAACAGAATATTGTATGGATACTTACCAATAAGGATTCCAGCACACTCGGTAAAAAGATCGGTAAAACCCCCCAAGTTCGTAAGTTTAATAAGTGCGCATGTGCACGCATTGCAGGCATGCGCAAAGTAAGCATACTCGCGATTGCTGGAATGGGGAATTGCCCCAGGCGGGAGTCACGCAATCCAGTTGATCGGATCACAGATAAGCAGGCTTTTATTGTATAATGAACAGCTTTATCACATAGTTTATTATTGTCCACACATCAGTAAAATAAATACTCTCAATGCACAGTTTAGGCTGATGGCCTGAATCTTATTCAAAGCTACAAGTGTATTTATATTTTCCCTCAATGGCACAATGATTATTTTTAAATAATTGATTGTTACGGAGACAGAGTCTCCATTGATTGGGGCCTGATTTGAGGCCTGGTTAACAATAACAACAAAATAATACTTGTGTAGTGCATTTCACATCACAAGGACATCCCAAGGCGCTGGACAGACAGTATTTCGGACCAGAGCTGTGGGTAGGGATTGGGGAGGGTGGATGGCAGGTGCTGGGGTGGGAGGAGGTTGATCAAAAGCACGGTCAAAGAGGATGAGGGCAGAAGGCACAAATGATGGGGCGGGTGAGGTGAAGCAGGCCGGAGCCTGCTGAGAGGAGGGAGCAGACAGGTTGGTAGAGGGTTAAGAGTTCGCAGATCTGGGGGGGGAACTAGGCCATGGAGGATTTTGAAGGTGAGGACCAGGATCTTGAACTGTATCTGCTGTGTGATGGGAAGCCAGTGGAGTTGGGAAAGGATGGGGATAATATGTTCACGGAGTCAATGCCAAAGGGGACATGGGCTACAGAGTTCTGGATGATCTGCAGCCTGAGGGGGAAGGAGTTGGGGGTGTCTATCCCTTGTCAGACACCAAACACCAGGCAAATACAGTAAAAGCCTGTTTATCTGGCACCCTCGTGACCTGACCAATACCGGTTAAAGTGCGTGCTGGATATTCGACCAAAAATACTAAAAAAAAATTAAAAGCATTTTTCTGGATAAATTCCGCTTAATCGAATGCGGACCTTTTTTTTGTGATGCCAGTTATACAGCAGTTACGGTTGATCGGGTGCCGGATAAACGGGATAAAAGGGTGATAGATGTATTCATAGGTCTAAACTTTAAGTAGGAGCAGTTATTGGTATTAGTGATGCCGTAAAATAAACATTGTTGCAGTACAGTGTTAAACACTGGAATTCTCCATTATTTATGTTATCATTCACATAATAAAATAATATGAGCCGAGACTGTGATGAAGTACTGTGAGATGATCAATAAATTCCAATGTATTTACCGCACTGATGCCTCCCTCCACACAACTGTGTTAACAGGAGGGTGTACATTTTTTACATTAAATAGCCAAAATAAGTACTTTAATGAAGTACTTATTTAATGAGCTTTGTTCCGGTGGTCTGGAGGTTTGTTTGCTTGTTACTAGAATTTTGCTTCCCTACCTTATGCTTTCAAATCCAACTCTGGATTAACCTATGTACAACACGGTTACCAGAGATCCCAAGAAAATATTTTAAATCTCATTTAAGATTTAACAAAATACAACTACGCATCTCACAAGTTTCTAATCTAACTAATATTAAAAAATATGAATAATAATCCTTACATTGATATAGCGCTTTCCATGTATTCGAGATGTCTCATAGCGATTCACAGAATATACTGTAAAGTGAATTGACTGTATATATGTGGGCGAAACGCAGCAACCAATTGTGCACAGCAGAGTCCCATAGAACATGGCTTACCCTTGCCTAGTGAGGCAGCTGTATATAATGTAAGATGGGTACCAGTTATTTGTGCAAGATGCATATTGTGGGTGGTGAATCAAGTAAAACCTTGCACTCTATTTTAAACAGACAAAACAGACACTTCATTTGCTATTTTGTACAGTAAACGTTTTTTTCCTCAACAGAAAAATTAGATGGGTTTTGACCAATCAATTTTTTTTATACCTTTAGATGCTACAGATGCAACTGACAAAATATCATGACATTTCTCTGTAATTGTTTACTAATCAGTCAACAATTTCACTACAGATTCAATGTTTTTTTTGCCAATGCCTTAAAATAGGTTCAACATAGAGATATGTAGTGAAAGATTGAAGCATGACAGGAAGATCATGACAACCTTGATTTAAGAGATGTTGTATCAAAGATCAAGGAATACACCTTGAATCTGCTTCGAACTCAAATACCATAGCAACCGCTGGAAATTCTTACATTATTCCTCATGAAGGAAAACATTTAAAAAATATTTTTGGGATCCATGCATCTGCCATTGCAGTCTTTATTTCAGATCACGAACATAGACCCAAGCACATTTCTGCCATCATTAATCAAGACTACAATGTTAACTGTTCTCACTACAACTGGAGGATTATTCTATGCTGCTTTTAACTTTGCTCTTCATTTAACTATGTTAGAAATTAGTAAGAATTATTAAAATCAATGTATTTGCTTTAATATTTGCACAGAGCTGAAATCTGAAGTCAAATCTATATTTGATATGAAAATTATTAGAAACTATTGCCCACAATAGTACTGAAAATCAGAAGCAAGTTGTAAGCAAATTTCGCACTTTAGAAAATTAAATAATGCCACTTGCACCCGTGTTTAACGATCTTAATTTTCATATTATAAAACAATGGCTCAATTTATGTTGAAATAAACGTTTGTATATTTCAACGCAGGGAAGTGCAAAGAAAATTCATGGCAATTTGCTTCAAGCAAGAGAAGATTGCTTCATTTTTGCTTGTATCCTAATTATAAGAATTGAACCATTTAAAACCTCTCATAGATACAGCAGCTGTACAAATGATGCATAGTTTGAGTGTGATCCAAAGGCTATTGTTTAGTTACAGTGAATATTTAAAATATTCTAGGCTGCTGAGTAAGGCACCAAAAAATAACAATCCTTGCATCTTCTAGATGTCTCAAAGTGCTTCACAGAATATATTGCAAAGTGAATTGACTTATATTTGTGGGCAAAATGCAGCAGCCAATTTCGCACAGCAGTGTCCCGCACACAGTCATGGATTGAAATGACCAATTTATTATTGAGGGGGGTGGGGGGGGTATTATTATTGGGTGTATGGAGTAAGGAAACTTGCCCAAGGTTTCGCCCTGCCTGGAATTGAAACCAAGTCTCTTATTTGCAAGGCGAGTGCTCTAACCACTGAGCTGCAGGACTAAAAAAAAAAAAAATTTCATTCACACCTTCAGTCACATACATGCAAGATCTATAGTGTGCATTTCTGTGCATTGTTCCTCCTCACTGGAGCACCCAGTAATGTTTGCAAGTATAATCTGATCAGACACTAATCAGGACTGAGATTTCGACCAGTGGTGACTAAAGCACAATATTACATCTGAGGCAATGCTGAGGTTAAATATTAAACTGAAAACAATACATACTCCACTGCTGAACTATGACCATAGCATCTTACAGTTCCCTGCTTCAAAAGCGTAACAAATAAAGTTTACAACAAACTGGTCATCAAATTAACCATATTTGCACGATGGGCAAATTTGCTTAGAAAAGGCAACCGCTTTAATGCTGCATTTGTGACATGTTTCTCAGAACAATCTGTTCTGTCAGCATCTGTCTTATTGAGGCATGAAAAGAGAATGTCAAGCCTCTATTAGAGGTCTGAGAGCTCCGCTCACCTGTAGCAAGGAAAAATGTCTGCAATGCAGACTGGTGGCAGGAGGGGCCCCATAACATGCAGCTTGGTGGCACTGCCTTCAATGACATAGAGAAAACAAAACTCATAAAGGGGAGACTCAGGAGGCAGAACCACCACCTTGCTTAACTTACGGCATGGCCTGTAAAAGCAGACTTGCTGTTGGAAGTTCACATTTTTAATATAATTATAAACGTTTTCCAACCTTCAGTCCTTTTCATTTTCGCACCAGGCTAAATATTGAATTATTCATGTTATAAAACTAAATCATCCTTAACAAAAACTTTAATTGCGCTGATGGCAGTTATGTCATCTATATAGGATTAAAAACCATCAAGCAGCCTGAAGACTGAGGAAAATGCTTTGCTGGATAAAAATCTTCAGAATATCCAGGATGCCAGTGCTGACAGCCTACCAACAGCAGGCTGAACCAAATCACACCGGCAACATTCCAAGGAATTATAATCTCTGTTCAGCAGTTAATCAATAGACCTTACAAAATAGGTAAAATAATTTATGTCTTTACTGGCAACTGGAATGCTAGTATGGACTCAAAAAAGTCCATACAGTGCTTGGTCTTACAAAAAAGCCGATCTGATCAGAGACAAATATGCATTCCTCCCTTGAGCAACAAAGATGCAGTTACATTTAGCAAAGTTGTAGCTACATTAAGCTGTATTCAATTTAAATAACTTAAGCTTCAAATATTCTATTATTTATAATTGTTAATATAGTATTGGCATATCTAATGTTAAATATATTGGATATAGATCAAATAGTGATTCTAGGAGGTCAAATTAGCTAAAATGGATCCAAGGGCATTGCATTTTTGGAAAACAAAATTCAAAAAACATACGGTAATCATCCCTGAATCCTTAGAATAGCTTTCAGTCACTGGCAACTGTTATTGCTATAATGAATGATCTCTCATTTTGTAAACCACATTTTTGGATATTGGTACAGTATTGCTTAATAGTAGCTTTCAGTATGATTCATATCTGGTGTCAGCTTGATTAAATTGGTAGCACTCTTGTATCTGGGTCAGAAAATTGTGGTTTTGAGCCCCACATCAGGACTTTGAACTCACAACGTAAGATGACAGTGCTGGGTGAGTACTGCATTGTTGCAAGTACTATCCTTTAGATTAATAGTTGAAGCGAGGCCATATCTATCTGTTCAGGTGGACATTAAAGATTTCACTGCACGCTTCAAAAGAGAATGGAATTTCTCCCAGTGTTTCGGCCAACAATTCTCCAGATAGAATTGGTCTTTCACTTCATAGCTGTTTGTGAGACATTGTTGTGCACAATTTGGCTGCTGCATTCTCCTACAAAATACAGTAGCTACACTTTTAATCGTTTACACAATAAATCCTATAAAGCACTGTGAGCTACTATATAAAATGTAAAGCATATTTATTATTCATAAAACTAGAGCCTAGGGTTCTACTGTAAATTAGAACAATTCCATTATTAAACATCGAGAACCATTGGTCTAAAGTTTTGAAAGATTAACAATCTAACATTCCAATTGTTAGTCAGGTAGATTCAAAAAGGGTAAAAATAAAATTTCAAATAAAGACTGCTTACAGTCAGCATCAATTCCTTCACTATCTGACAACAGTTTTCAATCCGCTACCTTCCTTAACCCCGTGTATTCTAACAAAAGCAATCAGCAACGTACGTACATGGTAAACAAACCAATTTCTCAAATTTAATTCAGATGTGATTGAACATATGGAGTATGAACCACATACAAAAACTTGAGATGGATTAAATACAGTTTGATTTAAAGCCTACCTTTGTAGAATTAATGTTCCAAAAATGTAAACGTTTACATGGCATGAAGATTCCTATATACATCCACCTTACAAATGAATTGGTCTTAGAGATTCTTGTACCATTGATCCATGAGATTGTTATAGCTTGAGTAAGATAAACTCTTACCCTCCTTGATTACTGTTGCATCAAATATTTTCCGCTAATCAAAAAGCTGGAACCACATGGCCTTCACTGCAATTGGTGGAGTAAGTCAAAGCTCTGAAGATAATTACACAGCAAAAAGTATATCATAAACAAAGTCTGAATTCAATCAAAGATTTTAAAAATCCTATACTCAAGAACAAAATTCCATAATGTCATTGAGGGTAGACCAAAGGCTTCATCGTATTAGCAAACAGTAATAATTCCAGGAGTATTCTTCTAAGGATTTTCCAACTTTACGAGAAATGTGACACATCTGCTAAAGGAACAATAATTGTACGTTTAAATAAATACATTTTACAAATAACAGATGGCTCAGAGAAACCACAATTTATGGGTGAAAAGTGATCATCATCACCATGAATCTAATCGTTTCTGCTTGGCATTCTATCCTTTTAAAGTGGAAGGTTATTAAGATGCTAAAAGCATATCTATTACTGAAAGGAGAAGACCTTCAAAGTCTCTTCCGCTCTGTTCAAAAAGTGAATCATCTGTGAATAGTCCTGGTTGAAGCAATGCTAAATTTAACTGTCAATAAACTCGTTATGGGAGGAAGAGGTAGAGGTGAAAAGAGCTAGTATTTCACAAACTGAATCCAAGGACATATTGGGGTCTATATTGCAAAAACTTATGAACCATGAATCCTCCCTATACCCAGATGCAGCTCTCCGGCATGCCACTCGGGTGGTGATCTCAGTTCATTCAGCAGATTGTGGCCACAGGGCTGACAGGAGATCCGAGTGAAACCCAAGTGGAATGTCAGCTTTACTACTTGTAGATGATTTTGTGAATCTTCCAAAATATGTTTCTATTATCCATTGAAGAACACGTTCTGAAAGATCTGCACTCTTTGGATCAGTGGGAGTGGAATTGTGTAAGCCACTCTAAAAGGAGATAGGTTAACAGGATTTAAGGAACATTTTAATTTCAGGGAGAGTGTAAACAAAAAATAATGTTGGAAAAGATTGGACAAAGTCTAAATATATCAATCAGGCTTGATAAATATTATGCATGCATTTTAGACAAAAAACAACAGAATTTGAATGTAAATACAGTATCAGTATCATTAAAATAAAATGTAAATGAATCACAAAGAGAACAAATTTAAATGTAAAAAGAGGAAACAGAATTGGGTGAGGGAAAGGTAGAGAACAGTCTTAGCATCAATCTAATTCCCAAAATTTTTAAGAACAGTCATCAATTCCAATCGTATACATTTCAGCTTGAATAACATTTTATTTTTGAGCACTTGTTTATCTTAGCATTTATTCAAGAAATTTTTGTCAACTAACTGTTTTATTCCAAAAGTGAATATATTATTGTTGTACAAAACTAAGTATACATAATGTGTGCATTAGGTATTTAAAGTTCTGTTTTTGAATGATAGTGCGAGCAATGTTGGGGAGAGTAAGCCCCCCCCAAATTCTCTACATGTTTCAATATAACATCCCAAGTCACTAAGATAACGTGATTTCAGATACGATGCTGCACTTATAATTTACGATTGTTTTCTTTCTGTTATATTTTACCCTGAAATATTTGTTTCATTAACGAGTGTGAATATCCCCACAGGAACTGTCTATAAAAGGTCATAAAATTCAATAATGTGAGGAAATCGTGTTAATGTACCATCGATAATTGTTACTGCAATTAATTGTGTGACTTCAAGTGGAAATGCTAATTTATCTTTACATGTGCATTTGTACATTACATACGTAATGTAAGCAAAATTCATATTCGCCTGCTAATTTCCAGTACTTAATACAGCAATAAAATGGCAAAAGGAATAGGATTTAATTAGACATACAACCTTCATTTACTGTTGGAAATACAGTAGAAGCCCATTTATCCGGCACTCACGGGACCTGGCCAATGCCGGTTAAAGCACCTGCCGGATATTCGGGCGGCCCCCGGCCGAAAACCCACTACAAAAAAATTAAAGTTCTTTTAACACACACCATACACACAAGACTAAGTAATGGCAGATAGTGACAGAATGTTGTATTGGTGCTTGTTGTTGGGGCTGCTCTCTTGCGCTTCTCACCTTTGCTGGTTGGGATTTGTAGTCCAGCGATTCTTTTTGAATGGGGGGGCGCCAGGCGGGTGAAAAAAACGGCAGCGCGATTTTAAAGTCGCGCGACTTTACTAGCTGCAAGCCAAAGCCCTATACTCTAATATTGGCAAACCGAAATACTGCACCTGCGAGACAATGTGGGTTATCGGCTAGAATTATCGGCTCGCCACTAGTATGACTTTAAAGTTTTTTCACCCGCTTGACGTGCTCCATTTTGGGCGGAGTCGCTGGACTGTAAACCTCAACCGCAGCATCATGGATTCAAGCGCAGCATCTACCAGCGGGAGGGCACGGGAAGTGGTTTTGATGGTAAGTGCCAATGAAGCATTCTGATGTTATGTTATTATTTATGCATTTACAAATGTTCCACTGCTATTGTTCCGGATTAGTTCCGGTTCATCGAATTGAGACTTTTTTTTTGGCGTGCCGGTTATACGGAAGTGCCGGTGCATCGGGTCACGGATAAACGGGCTTCTACTGTACAATGTTCAAATTATTATCACCATCAATACAATCCAGATCAATACCAACCCATATGATTGAGTGTAAAAGTTATTTGGTGCCAAAAAAAGGACAGATATATCCAAAAGATATATCCAAACAGATATATCCCCCAAAAGTATCCAATGCTAACTAAAATGGATAATCCTGTTCAAGGCTCATACAAATTAACATTAAATTTAAAATAAAAGTTAGTACTGTAGGATATTTATCGCTGATTGTCTAGTGGTAATATTATCTTAAGACTTTCATTCAGACAACCTTGAGTAAAATTAGAATCGGGATATTCGACAAAAGGCAAAGCTCCTGCAGTCTATGAGGTCATCAAATTTGTCCTTGCAGCACAAGTGCTTTTAGGGATTATGCCCACTTTGATGACCCCAACACTTTCCAGTGGGACAATACATTTTCTCATTCTGAATTAAAACCACACAGAAAATGTATTGGCATCAGTGAGCAATGGAACTTGAAATTATAATTGCAAACAGCTGTACAAATATCAACAGCACAGAATTATATTATCTATATTTACGAAATTTGATCAGCTTTTAAAGAAAGGCAAACTCAACAGAGTAAATAACTCCCTTGCGCAGCTCACAGCACAAAAGTAAGCCTTTAGCTATTCATTCCTTCGTGTTTACAAAACAAAATTATCTTCCTGCTCAATATATCTTCTTTTCCTGTAAGGGATACATTTTCGAATACTTTAAAATTTAGTTTACACCAAACCAATGCCTCCACTCGGTTGGCGCAGACCTCCTGTTTGTCCCTCGTCTCCTATGCTCCACCATCAGCCTTCAGCCACTAGGTCCTGAGACTCTGGAACTCTCTCCCTCAAAATCTCAACCTTGCCCCCTCCCTTCCCACTTTCCATCCTCTTTGATCACGCTTACCATCACCTCCCCCTCTCCATCTGGCTCAGTGTCAAGACTCCGTCAGTCAAGCACTTCAGGACATTACCACACGTGAAGAGTGCTTATAAAAATGCAAGTAATTGTTGAAAATGCAAGTTGTTGTTGAAAATATGGGTGGATAATCACATGCCACTTTTAATCAAAGCCCACCCACAGTTACTTTGGCCCTCAATGTAATCTATACATGCTGTCTTTCACCTTATTCGTCTCATGTTGTACTTTCCGACTTTCATCTCACTACTAAACAGATTTACCAGTTTCTATTTTTCATTTGGTCCTTTTACATTGCTGCCAAGTCTTCCCACCTGAAAGAACCAAGTACCGTACCATGCACTGCCCCCAAAATCTTTATATGGCTAATTGGGTGTGAATGTGATGTGATTTGCCCCTGCTTTGTTTATATATGGTTCAGGAGGTTTGAGAAGCAATGCTCCAGGAATAATATTAGTATGATTTTTATTCCATGATTCATGAATACAGTAAAGTATAGATAGAGTATACGTAATTGAAATATATTATTTTCTAACAAATTTGTTATTACATTATAGGTTTCACCACAGAAGTTTATTTTGCATTTTCTTACAAAGCCATAGTACTGTACCTTTAAGAAAAAAAATAGTTTCTCTCATAAATAAAAAAGCTCCACTCAACTTTGAAAGGCTCAGATACAAACCAATAGTTTAAGCTATTGCAACAGAAAAAGAAAAGCTCATGTCAGGTGTCTTTCGTTACCACTGATTCGTAACATGAGATAATTTTGCCCCTTGTCATGGATCTCTGCAACTCATGATTGGTATTATGACAGTCGAAGTGCATGACATCAATCCTGATAGCGTATCTGCAGACAAGTCATATATCATGCAACTGGGATGCAGAACTTAAACACCCATTCTCCATCAACTGAGCTAAGTGAATTGTAAATATAGGGCAATGATAAATCTCTGCTATGCACTTTCCAGCTGAAAAGTAACTTATGAGGAGGGGGTCGTGTATTAGAATGATTTATGGAGCCATCAGTGTGAAAAACAGAATGAAAATGATACTTACTAAAAGGTCAGAACAAAATATTCAGAACATTGACTAATTCAATAGATTTTCGAGGAAATAATAGAATGTATAAAGGGAATGCAGTGAATGCATTGTAAATAGATCTCCAAATGACTTTTGATAATGTGCCACATAAATTAATGCATATGATATGAAAAGATTGTATGGCAGAATGGAAAAAGGGATAGCCAAAGGACATGAAGCAGAGAATAATGGTAAAGTGATTACTTTTGCCTAGCAGCATGAATCACTGGTACAGTATATCCCAAGAGCTTGTGCTGGCTGGGTTCCCTTATTTTATTCAAAACACAAAATACTACAGATACTGGAAATCTGAAACAAAAACAGAAGTTGCTGGGAAAACTCAGCAGGTCAGGCAGCAAACCTGCTACCTGACCTGCTGAGTTTTTCCAGCAACTTCTGTTTTTGCTTCCCTTATTTTATTTATGTGTGCATCTACATATAGATAAATACCTAGATATAGGATACAGAGCATGGTATCTACAGTCAGTAATAATGCTAAATTAAACTGAGAAGATAAAGATAGGTTTGGGGAGTGTATAGATAACAATCCTTGCATTCGACATTTCATGTCAGGAGGATGTCCCAAAGCCCTTATGTGAGCAAATACAGCAGTTACGTCCCACAAAACAGCCATGAAGTGAATGACAAATTTTATCTGGGGATTGTTAGACAAGGATAAACTGCGTTCATTTTTCAAAGAGTGCTGCAGGATGTTTAACATCCACCTAAACAGGCAAGAGGGACCTCGGTTTGTTTAATCAAAGGACAGCACCTCCAACAATGCAGTGTACCCCCAGCATCGCATTGGAATGTCGTGTTAGATTATGAGTTCAAATTCCTGATGTAGGGTTTGAACCCACAATCTTCTGACTCAAAGGCGACAGTGTAGGCGACAGTGTAGGCGACACACGTCAGCACATTTGAATATTTTATGGATTTGAACTTTGACGTTTAACATTTTGAGATG
Source organism: Hydrolagus colliei (assembly GCA_035084275.1). NCBI lineage: Eukaryota > Metazoa > Chordata > Chondrichthyes > Chimaeriformes > Chimaeridae > Hydrolagus > Hydrolagus colliei. The sequence goes on from CM068748.1 coordinate 11,105,217, forward strand.
TATTGCAAAACAAACAAATTGTAGACATACAACCGTAAACAATATCATCAATTTTTCAAACCATTCTTGATGTTTGCAGAGTTTGAGGTTTCAAAGTTCAACAAGAATTTGTTTTAACAACAACAACTTCAATTTATATAGCGCCCTCCACTCCGGATGGCATCTCAGAGCACTTAAAAGAAAATCTAATTAAAAAAAACTAATAAAAAACTTTTAAGAAAGCCTAACGTGCAATCTGTCAACTGCATTACTGTATTATGTAGTTCAATTAGAAATTACTGTAGTATCAAACCTTTGCTTTTATCTTAAACATCTCTTTTCATCTATATGTTCAAATAGATAAATATTTTATATAACTTGAATGTAGAAGTTCAAGCACAAGTCAATTGTTGATCTGGAGGTGTTAGGAGTATGCACTAGATAAAGAAACACTTCAACAGAAGTTTTTTGAACTGCCCTCACTACAGTTGTCTTCATCTCATCCTGTTATTTTGTTCCTATGCAACCTAGTCCTTACAAAAAAAAATCAAGCTGGTGCTGCAATTCTAATTAAGAAACTTAAATTATTTTTGTACAAAATTTGCTATTAGTTCGTAGTAGATTTACAAATTAGTGGAAACCTGAAGCTGAAAATCTGAGCAATTGATGTTTAAGCATCAAGATCCTTAAGGATTAAGATAGCTATCAGAAGACATCGCTGAATCCTCAATAGCATTTTCCACTGACAAGAAAGAATGCCTAGTTTCTGTTTGTTTCCTGTACTAAAAATGATCTTATAAATATTTTCCATTGTAAATTGTTACAGCACTCTGTCAATCCTGTGTAACATTTTATACATTAAATGGACTGAAAGATACCTAGAACATGTACATTGAGGTTCACAGTATTTTTAGCAACATTGGATCTGTTGCTCATCACAGGGGATTTCAATTACAGGTTAACAATTTCCGTGCCTCTGTGCCTCCATTTTAGCACCACATAACTATCAAGCATTAGACATAAAGAGGTGCAGATGTATTGCATAGCATTTGAGTTAGGACATATATAACACAATCTTAATTTATCACTATAAAACTATGTTGGATATCAAACATAGTGCTGCTTATGTAATACGACTTATTTTAACAACACTCAATATGAAGTGATGCTATTGTTACGAATATGAATAGTCAGCAATTCAGACCAGCACAACAGTTGGATAATAAAAAAAAATGATCAGTGTCAAGGGGATTTCTTTAAGAGGATTAGCTTGAAAAGAAATTCCAATATGTATTACTTCAAACCACTAACATTTGAACTGGTATTGACTGGCATATATTGAAAACAATTTGTTAAAAAAACGGAAGAAGTGACAAACATGATATATTTCACCTACAACAGAAGCTAGTTGTGAGGCATCTCCTAATAAGATAGGTTTACTTATACATGATTGAATTTTTTCAAGACCAGAAATAACATCTTGCATGTAGGATAACATATCAAAGATAAATGATTCCCTTTTAACCTCTTATTATGATCAGATTTCAAATATGCAAACAAAAATAATTCTATACTGTACTAGGACTTCTCTCTATTATACCTCTGCTTAGAGAACTGTTTCTGTATTCCAATAAAGCTGAGGTCCAATAAACAGATCACTGGTCTGTCGAGTATTTGTTCATTTAATTAATTTAGCAATTCAAACTTGAAAACGACAGAAAAACTTTTGCGAAGAATTCTAAAAAGTGCTATAGTATAGAAGTACAATGTGGGAGTGATTTCACTACTTTCATTATTACATTATCTCATTATATTTATTAAAACCTAGATAGTCATAGGTTTAAATTAAGATTTAAATTACTGTAAAAGATTGTTTATCCGGCACCCGATCAACCGTAACTTCCGTTTAACTGGCATCGCAAAAAAAAGGTCCGCATTCGATTCACCGGAATTTATCTGGAAAAATGCACTTTTTTTTTTTTTTTTTTTGGCCAAATATCCAGCACACGCTTTAATCGGCATTGGCCAGGTCCCAAGTGCCGAGTAAATGGGCTTTTCCCGTACTGAGATGAAGAATGCTATTCAGTGAATGTAAAGAGAAATTGTTTTGCTACGCAATAATTATTTGCTTACAGTATACTGAAATTACATGTTGTGTTAAATATAAATAGTGTATTGCATTTAATAGCCTCTTTCACTAAAAACAAATGCCTCAACTAAATATATTTGTGCTTTGTATCTTAAGTAGAAAATGCATAACATCCACATGCATCACAAGAATAGTTTGCAATCTATTCAAACAGTGTTTTGCTGAAATCATAAGCATTGCGGTGGCTTAGAATGCCAAATCAATAAAGGCAAAAAAGGTGTACAAACACAAAAAGGAGAAAATTGATTATTACAGAATGTTATTCATCTTCATGTTGCATCATAGTTTGAAGATCATGAATAGCAATATAGATTTTTTTTATAGTCATTGGTCAAAATGGAAACTTCTGGACTGCTCTGCCAATCAGGAATCCTTCTGGCTAAAAGAAAATCCTCTAGTAATAGAAACATATTTTCACCATTACATTTGTGATCTAGTTTTGAATCATGATTATAATAGCTTCCCTTGATAGTTTAGACTGCTGATCAACTGAGTTAGCAAGGCTCGTTAATTCTTTTTGGTATTTTTTCCCAGTGACTCTTTCCTGACTACTGTTTGTCAATAAAAGTTATGATGCCATCCTGCTAGCTAACACGTCATACAATTCAGTATACAGAACTACGAACTAATACCCATAACCCTTGGCTTTAGCAAAGAACCAGCCTTTCTTTTCCATCGGTCTCTTATTGCTTTTCTCACAGATGAGTTAATCAGCTTAGATCAATAAAGTGTACTTTTGCATTGGAAGGGTTGGGATCAAGCCTCACATCAGTATTTGAGTTCCTAATTTGGTCTGATAAACCAGTACTGTGCAGTACTCAGGCAGTGCTGCATTAGCACATATCAATTTTACAGGTGCAATGTTAATTGAAGGATGAGTTTATTTGATTTGGTGAATAATAATAATCCTTGCTTTTGGTGCAGCACCTTTCATGTTGGAAGGAGTTCAGATTGTGCTTCACAGGATATACTATAAAGTGTGCATTTTGTCAGCAATTGCAGCAGCCATTTGTGCACTGCAATCCCCCACAAACAGCCATGAAGTGAATGACCAATTTTATTTGGGGATTATTGGAGAGGACACCCAGAGATATCCTTTTCGGGTGATAATTATAGGTCTCATAACAAGTTGAAAAGACAAAGGTGTTCTCCCAGTGTCCTGAACCAATCCTCAATTTAACCTGTTAATCATCGCAGGGTATTTGCAACTCCCACCTTGATAAATAGGAATCTCATATGCCTTCAAACAGACTGTAATTACCTGTATGAGGAACAGTATATCAAATGTAAGTATTATTACATTTTATAGTCACCTAATTGTTAGATCAAAAATCTTGCTTTGACATACAACAAACTTATAGATCTCCCTTTCTTTCCAGACACAAGATGCAAACTGTATGTACTTTTTTCTCTTGTACATCACTATTATATTTACTGGACTTCAAGTCACAAAAACATATTTTTATAGCAAATTAATCAATCTGAGATTGCCATTGATCCAAGTTTGCTGGTTTACTAATGGGAAAAATAGTAGTGGATTGACTCTGCTGCAATACTGTATTTATTTTGCCATTGGAGGAATTATTTTAGATATCATATAAAAACTGGGGAAAAAAAGTCACATGAGTGAAAAATTAATTTTATATATAAATATATATATATTTAAATGCTTGCAAATTCTATCGGAGCATTAGAAAGTAAAGCAAAGCATTACGCAGTAGATGGAATCACTACACAAATCTATCTGATCAAAACGAGCAATTGCCACGAAACAGTCCGAATATTGTTCAGTAAAATCATTAGCACTGCAGAGGTTTTTGTCTGCTATACCACATATTTCATGTCTTCTGAATAATGAATCAGTCTTGCAGAGGAACTAAGATCAGTGCAGAAAAAAAGAGGATTAGTTACATGATCTGCATAATATATATTTTGCAACAAGGAGATAGCATCATCAGCCTTAGAACATCACTGTATATTATTTTAATAACATTTAAATATGACATCTCAGCCAGGACATGGAAATCTAACCTTAATTAACCATTCTACTTTGAATTCTGGCAAATATAACAACATTGCAGGCACCATTTTTCTTATTTTCTGTGTGAATGTTATATTAGTTATCCCTGCAAGCTGTTTTTCTAAAGTACTGTACATATATTTCTTTCTTTATACTCAGGCAAACTCAGAAGATAAAGTACTGGAATTACAATAACCTTAATGAACTCATTTTGTAAGAGACTTACCTCAGATATAGACTAAATCAGTGACTAATCATATAGAGAACTATACTTCTTATGTCACTGCATCTTAATTCCATTACTATTACAAGATTACAAAGGTGAGAAATTTGCTTAAGCAATGAAATGTCTAATTTTTGAAACCAAACATTTGACACATTATAATGAGGTGTTAATCATAGTAAACATTTTATAAAATAGCTGAAATGTGAAATGAAAAGTTGTGCTCAGGTTCAATGACATTGAAATAGAGATGGTTTTGTAATGTTGCTTCCACGGAGACAATGTCATATCAGTTTGGGAAACTAGGATTGAATCACGATCAATAGAAAGAAGAGTAAGATTGTAAATTTGAACAGTCTTCACCGAGTTCCAAGCAAACACAGGTTAGCACTAATTAACACTAAATTGGTATCTTCATTCAAAGAAGTCAGAAGAATGTCCATTATTGGAAATTTAACTGAGGGAAACTGGATTGAAAGCCAATTCTGAGGCAGTTAAGGAAGTTAAGATGTGCTTAATGTGGATAGTGGATACGGATAGTCAAACACACATTGATATCCTTCACTCTACCCAATAATGTCTCCCCAAAGTGAAGTAAGTTCTATTTTTGATTAAAATCCAGCATAATAAATAAATTTTATCAATGCTATTTTACATTTACATTTTATAGCATTATATATGCAGTAAGTGCAATAGATTATGGGAACAGTATGACTACTATATCAGGTTGAACTGGAATTCCAGGTAGTTTTTCCTCGTTGCTCAGAGGAGTAACCAATTGTTTCTACAAAATACTACTTTTCCTGGTCCCAGCTCAAGTGCTTGGGTCCAGGACCACAAATTCTTCAAATTGACAACTTACAACATAAATGACACATAAGAATTTTTGTCTCATTGAAAGTATTGAACTGTTTGAATTCGTAATTCAATATTGACTATCAATAAAATTGACTAAAATTGGTCACTCGATCCATCACTGTTGTGAAGACACTGCTTTATGCAATTAGCTGCCGTGTTTCGCCCACAAATGTAGTCAATTCACTTTACAGTATATTCTGTGACGTGCTTTGAGACGTCTTGAAGACTTGACAAGGTCCTATATCAAATGCTAGGATAACTATTATTAAGATCATTATCAGATGCAGAAAATACCAGATTTAACCTGGCTGTCTTTGATAGGGGTGATCTGACAATCTGCTCATCTTGGTGGCCTGAATACAGCCAACAGTACTCCCACCCACACAACAGATCCTTAAGGAACCATGAAATGAAGTAAGGGCAAGCACTGAAACATAACCTGTCAAAAGTCATCAGACATTTCAAAGTGAATGCGACAACTGAATTTACATTGCTATTCATATGCCACATGTAAACCCTAGTGCCCAGAGGCTGCATGAGTCTACCAAACAGCTTAAGTCATCCATCTCTATTATTTTAACTTGCATACATTTTGGTAGTATGGGTTCCAAAACAAAGATCCCAAGAGGCATTTGATATAAGGAAAGATTCTAAAAACTCTTCTATGGACACTCATGGATAAAATGCATTAAGGCTAATTTATAAATTTAATTATTTACCATCATTCAAAATTTCAACAGTTGTTTGTACTTCCCATTAAAAAAAATTGTCTGGCAGCATATTCCTATATCACCATTAAACAGTTCAGTTTATATATAGCAGTGCTACTTCATTGACAATTTGCATACTCTCCAATAGTATAAATCTACTATCCTATATTACTTTCTTAGCTTAAGTTATTTTTAGGTATTTTGTTCAGGTAATAAAAAACTATTATATTTTGACAATCACATATACATGAAATGAATACCATTCAAAGCAAGATTTAAAAATTCTAAATGATTTTAGTAATTATCAAAACTTGTGAAAGCTAAAGACAACTGAACAATCAGTTTTGCGCCATAGGGCAACGTTTGCAAAATTTCAACCAACATTAAAAGGGTTGAAGGGAGTGAGATTCAAGTAGAAGACGATTGTGAATTTCAGCTACCATTTGTTAGAAAAAAAGATGAACATAATTGAAGGTCTTCAAAATGAAAAGGTACAAATTATATGAAAACTGAACGAGAGAATAACTGTTTCCTAAACCCCAAACCCACAAAACAAGAATGGTCAATGTGAGGAACAGACTCTCAACAAAAACTGTTTTTTTTAATGTCAGTTAGCACATGTGTAATGTTCAGTTGTGATCAAAGGTCTAATACAGTAGAAGCCCGTTTATCCGTGACTCGATGAACTGGCACTTCCATATAACTGGCACGCCAAAAAAAAAGTCCCCATTCGATAAACCGGAACTTATCCAGAACAATAGCAGTGGAGCATTTGTAAATGCATAAATAGTAACACAATATTGTATTGGTACTTATTGTTAAAACTACTCTCTTGCACTTCTCACCTTTGCTGGTAGATGCTGCGCTTGAAGCCATGATGCTGCAGTTGAGGCTTATAGTTCAGCGATTCTTTATAAAATGGAGCACGCCAAGCGGGTGAAAAAAACGGAGCGCGACTTTAAAGCCTTACTAGCGGCAAGCCGATAATGCTAGCCGATAACCCACATTATCGCGCAGGTGCAGTATTTCGGTTTGCCGCTAGTAGAGTCTAGGGTTATCGGCTTGCCGCTAGTAAAGTCACGCGACTTTAAAATCTCGCTGCCGTTTTTTTCACCCGCACAGCATCCTCCATTTAAAAAAGAATCGCTGGACTGTAGGGTCTGTCGATATGGAAATTTTCCGATTTAGATATATCGATGGGCTCATATCGAGATATACCGAGATATTGATATTTTCGGGGTTTTCGTACTGCGCATGCGTGTGCATTGCGCGCGCATTCGGTGGTGCGCGCGCATTTGGGGCCTATCTCCTCAGGAGGTAAATATCTCTCTCTCTCTGTGTGTCTCTCACACTCACTCTCTCCATCTCTGTGTTTTTCTGTCTGTGTCTCTCTCCTCTCTCACATCCCCCCCATCTCTATCTATCTATCTGTATATTATCACATCCACCCCGTCTCCTCCTACCCATTTGTCCCCTCCCCACTGTCCCTCTCGCCCCCCACTCCCCCCGCCGCCGTCCCTCTCTCCCCCCCGCCGCCGTCCCTCTCTCCCCCGCGCCGCCGTCCCTCTCTTCCCTCCCCCCGCCGTCTCTCTCCAACACCCCCCCGCCGTCTCCCTCCCCCCCCTACCCCTTGCATACCTGTATATTGTATTCGAGGACTATGAATACAATATGGCGGCTTGCACCTCGGTCTGTGCATTGTGTATAGAGATGACCATTCTGGATCTTGTAGTTCAGTGCGCGCGCATTCCGATCTTTCGGATATATCGATATTTCGAAAATATCTATATCGGCATATCGATATGAAAATTATATCGGATACAACCGATATAACGATATATCGCAGGACCCTACTGGACTGTAAACCTTTATCAGTAAAGGTGAGAAGCGCAAGAGAGTAGTTTTAACAATGAGTACCAATACAATATTCTGTTATTATCTGTTATTATTTAATCTGGTGTGTATGGTGTGTGTTAAACAAACTTAATTTTTTTTGTGGTGGGTTTTCGGCCGCGGGCCGCCCGAATATCCGGCAGGCGCTTTAACCGGCATTGGCCAGATACCGCGAGTGCCGGATAAACGGGTTTTTACTGTACAATGTTAAAAAGAGTCTTTCTTGACAGATGCTATTGCTCTTATTAATTTTATAGACCGACATTTTACATGGAGATTAGTTCCAATTATTCAGATATATTCCCATGAGCTAGGTTTTAAAGCGTTAGTATAATCTGCTCAATTGGACCAGAAGTTTGTCCACGCAGCAGATGAGTGCTTAAGGAATACTAAAGCATTTTCTACATAATTCATATATTGTACTGACAGGAATTGTCAACACTATAATCGTCAATCTTTTTGTAATAATCCTGGTGTGTCTGAGGCATTATTTCTTGAGCCAATAATAGAAGAGGAGGGTCATTGTTTTGTTCAGCTAAAGGAATCAGTGATCCAAACTTTCCTGACAGTTATTAGAAGAGCAACACACGTATCAGAAAATTTACCTCTCAACTGAAAGGAATGTGTAAGGGTAACCATTAATTTATTCAGCGGAAAATTGCTCCCTCTTTCAAATTAACTGATTAATGCACCGATTTAATGGTTGTTTCCTCGTCAGATCATGATCTCACACAACTAGTTACAATCAAAGAAGAATGTAGGCACGAGAAAACAAGATTTAATTCAGTCAACTGGCTCCTTCATTTAGGTTCACATTTAAAAATTGGTACAGTAGTGACAAAATGACAAAAATGGAGCAAGCGAATTACAGCAACTAACTTCAATATCCTGAAACCGGGAGCCACAGGAAAACAAAGACTTTTTAAAAATTAATGAACAAGTTGAATTCAATCCATTAGGCCTATGAAATCCTTATGTACTTAAGTGGAATATATTTCAACCTTGACAAAGAAATCTTTGGAGAATGGAAACCCTTTCAGCCTGTCCTGGGAGATTCTGGCTAATAAGGCTCATCTAAATCTGAACAATCTTGCATTTCATCCTAAAAAGGGAATCCTCATTAATTAATAAGTTGAAAATTACTGGGATTAGCGCAGGTACTCTAGCAATAAAACATTGTAAATTTTATAATATTATGAGCTCCTGTAGCTTAGTGGTTCGAGCACTTGCCTTATAACATTGTAAGTTCCTATAGCTCAGTGGTTAGAGCACTTGCCTTACGCTTGAGAGCTGTGTTTGAATCTGACCAGATCAGGGCGAAACCTTGGGCGAGTTTCCTTACTCCACATGCCTAATAATAATCCGTCTAAAAAACACCCACAATAATAAAAATTGGTCATTTTCAATCCTCGATTGTTTGTACGCAATCGGCTGCTGTGTTTCGCCCACAAATATACAGTCAATTCACTTTACACTATATTCTGTGAAGTGCTTTGAGACGTCGATAAGATGTGAAAGGCGGTATATCAAATGCAAGGATTGTTATAATTGTCCTGGAGTATAAGAATATGCCAATCGTCAATGAAGAAGCACTGCTATATATCACAGCAGACTCGCGAGGTTTATTAGACAATAAACTTATTAGTCAATAAACTTGTTCAGTCGATTGTGGATCGCTATCTGGGAGTAATAATCCCTCCCTCAAAAAATAAATAATAATTTGATCAGTGAATTCACGACTGTTTGCACGGAATTTCTGTTTGCTGCTGTGTTCCGCCCATAAAACACTTTACAGTACAGTATATACTGTGAAGCGCTTTCGGACGGCTAAACAATATGATAAGGTGCTATATCAAATGCAAGGCTTATTATTATTTGTTGCCTAAAAGACAATATGAGTAAGCTACTTTTCAGGTTTGCTCTACAGCATGCCCAAGGGGAAGGCTGGCTCATTGTGTATCAGGGAAAAAAATGTTTTGAAACTCATGCACGTTTCATGATAAGGTTGACTCCCATGTGCTTTTTAGCAGTATACAATCTGGCTGAATTGTTAAAGAGCTATATGCTTCATTGCTACGACAAGAAATTTGCTTGAACATACTGTTCAACAATTATATAACTCATTTTTTTCATTTAAGTATATTAAATCCTCAATGGAAAAAATAAAACAGAATAAATGTAATTGCATAGTTAGTACAATCTTTCATTTTCTAGAATAACACAGTAATACATCTCAAACTTGACAGCTGGGGATGTCAAGTGGATGAATGTAAGCAGTATGTTTAAGGTAATGTGAACTCCTTGATATAAGTAATGCCTTCTAATTTACTGCAAGCTCTTAATCTCTTTTAGGGCATTCTTCTTCTGATTATTATTATTTGATTCCCAATAACACTATAGTGAGGAGTTGGGCTGCATAAATCGTATTACAATCTTCATCTACACTCATGAACACCAATTCTCTGAAGATCAGTAAACTTACAGATGTTCATAGTGAAGTATCTTATTCTTACCACGCAATAAATGTCAATACAGCTACCCCTCCCCAACTGCGGAGGATATGTTCCTGAAAACCCCCGTGGTTAGTGAAACTGCGGTTGGAAAATACAAGGCCCCATGGGAAACATGGAGATAGGGGGAGTAAGTTGTTTTTTCTTTTACTAAAAACAAAAAAAACACACAATAACCTAACAAAAACTAAGTGTTCAATAATGTTCAAATAACACAATAAAAAAAATTTAAAAAAAATAAATTCATGTTATTTACCTTAATCCTAAGAGAGAAGCAACATTGCGGCTGGTTGATTGCGACATCGCAACTGGGTCCTTGAGCCAAACGCTAGCACAAAGCGATATCGTGGCTGGTTGATGCGACTGGATCCTAGCGCCAAATGCTACCGTTAGTATTAAAACCCTTGGATACGCAAAATTCACTGCCGCGGTTGGCAAAGGTTGTCGCAGAGAGGCAACAGTGGATACATGAAATTCGCAGTAGAAAAACGTGCGGTTGGGGCGGGGTACCTGTATGCTATATAATCGAAACATTACAAAGGCAATGTAACAGTGATGGATGTAAACTATCAGATTTTTGTTGAGTTGAAAAATGTAACTTGCAGAACCTTACGTGGGATAGTCAGAAGTTTTTCCAGTGGATCAATTAAGTTTTTAATTTTAAATCCTTCCATAGCTCCACATCCTATTGGTTGCCACTACATCCTATCCAGTTGGATCACACTCTTCAGCCGTGTGATCCAACTAATGCTCTCCATTCTTCTCCTCTGATTTACTGGCCCACTATCAGAGATTGAGCTTGAACTATCACATTATGTTCTCTGGAGTTCTCATTTAAAATCACTTCTCTTCCTAACTAAGAGACACCTGGTTATAATGTGGTTCACTAGATCCAATATCCCAGCCCCGAGTTGTTAGTAAGGCATAAAGTAAGTCAGTTTCTGGGTTTACAGGTTGTTACCGATGGTGGGTTGCACCATTAATGCCACTAACTCCACACTGAACGTACACAGAATATTCAACAAGAGAGGTCAGTGACGACCTGATGATCTGGATATTGATATTTTTAATGCAGTAAGCCAGCTTGTCAGTGCCAGAGAAGCACTGGGCTTCTGAATAACACGTGACCACAGTAAATTCAAGCTATATAGAAGCCTATATTGAAGAGTGTTGTAAAAACGTTTCTCTGCATCTTTCTTTTAAAAATCTCATCACGGATTTCCTCTTCCTCTTCATGCATCTCTAAATTTTTCCTGGATCTCAATATGTCATAATCAGGCTATTTAGTGCTCTGGTTAGATCGCACCTAAAGTACAGCATACAGTGCTGTACATAAGAAACCAGAATGATCACTAGTGTTGAGGAATGACCTATGAACAACAATTAGACAACAACTTGCATTTATATAGTGCCCTCCACTCCGAGTAGTGTCTCAGAGCACTTAATAGTGGTAGAGCCTGACTCCGAGCTGGGGAGGGGGGTTGATGAGGGCAGGTAAGCACTGTTGAAGAAGGAAAGCTATTGACTCAAATCTTACCTCATAGAAGTACATCAAATTTTAAATGGGATGAAAAAAGTAAACCCAGACCATCACTGTTGAAGATGCAGCAAAAGAATATAATTTTAGAATAGTAAAAGGTAATTCCAGACCACATACCAGAAGTTTCTCCTTACTCTATCAGGCTGCTTCATGAATGCGCCCAACATCCTGACCTCAACCTACAGTGGGGAGGGTATTCTGGAAGGATTCATAGATTCATAGAATTTTACGGCACAAAAGGAGGCCATTCGGCCCATCTAGTCTGTGAATCGCTCTTTGAAAAGAGCGATTCAATCCCACTGCCCTGCCCGCTCCCCATAGCCTAATAGACCTGTTCTCCCTAAATAAAGATCTAATTCCCTTTTAAAAGTTGTTATCGAATTAGCCTCCACCACCTTTTCAGGCAATGCATTCCAGATTCGAACAACTCGCTGAGTGAAAAATTTTCTACTCAGCTCCCCTCTACTTCGCCTTGAAACTATTTTAAATCTGTGACCATGAGTCACAGATTCACCCACGAGTGGAAATAGTTTTTCTCTATTTGCCCTGTCGAAACCCCTCATGATCTTATAAACCTCTATTAGGTCTCCCCTCAATCTTCTCTGCTCCAGAGAGAATAACCCTAGCCTATCTAGCCTCTCCTCATAGCTGAAGTCCCTCAATCCTGGCACCATCCTAGTAAATCTTCGCTGCACCCATTCCAATGCCTTCACATCCTTTCTGTAGTGTGGTGACCAGAATTGAACACAGTATTCCAGCTGAGGCCTCACCAAAGTCCTATAGAGGTTAGTCAGCACTTCCTGACTTTTGTACTCTATACCCCTATTTATAAAGCCTAGTATCCCATATGCCTTCTTAACAGCCTTGTCTACCTGTCCTGCCACCTTCAACGAGTCACTAACACAAATCCCCAGGTCTCTCTGTTCCTTCACACCATTTAAAATTGTACTATCTAGCCTATATTGCCTCCCTTCATTTCTTCTCCCAAAATGCATCACCTCACACTTCTCTGCATTAAACTTCATCTGCCATGTGTCTGCCCACTTTACCAATTTGTCTATATCCTCTTGCAGATGGCTACTATCCTCCTCACTATTTACTATTCTCCCTAACTTAGTGTCATCTGCAAACTTGGAAACTGTACTCCGTACACCCAAGTCCAGATCATTGATGTAGATTACAAACAGCAATGGTCCCAAAACTGATCCCTGTGGCACACCACTGCTCACTTCCCTCCAATCTGAAAAACAGCCGCTCACTACAACTCTCTGCTTTCTGTCTCGCAGCCAGTTGTGGGTCCACGCTGCCACTATCCCTTTTACGCCATGGGCCTTTAATTTCATAATAAGTCTCTCATGTGGCACTTTGTCAAATGCCTTTTGAAAGTCCATGTAAACTACATCAACTGCGCTACCATTATCCACCCATTCCGTTACCTCATCAAAAAATTCTATCAGATTTGTAAGGCAAGATTTGCCTTTAACAAATCCATGTTGACTGTCCTTTATTAGCCTATATCTTTCTAAGTGAAGATCTACCTTGTCCCTGATTATGGACTCTAGAAGTTTGCCCACTACCGACGTTAGACTGACTGGTCTGTAGTTACCAGGCTTGTCCTTCTGCCCCTTTTTATACAAGGGAGTAACATTAGCTATCCTCCAGTCCTCTGGCACAACCCCTGTGTCCAAGGAAGATTGAAAGATCGTGGCCAGAGTCCCTGCTATTTGCTCCCGTGCCTCACTTAGTAAGCTCAGATGATGGACGTCTTCGTCCAAACCAATTTTGTGATCATTTTTCACTGCTCCCACTTTTTATTTAGTGTTTTCATTTGTTCTTTCAATATAATTTACATTTATATAACATTTTATATCGGGAGGATCTGTCATAGCACTTTATGCTGCTGGTTATCCAAACTGCTTATTATAAGGTGTTGAATCATATCCAGATATTATAATATTCCAGTAGTTTTCTCCTCTAAGTCATTTATAAAAAGTATGACGACAACCCAGAACAGACTGGTAAAATATACTATTTATTGGCTTCCTGGAGTTTTTCCTACTTATCATCTTCTGCTTCCAATGCCTCCTTGAAATCAGAGCTATATCAGCTGTATTGCCAAAGCTAAAAAGGTAAGTGCACCATCACTAGAGTGTGCATTGGACTGTTCCTCCCCAAGGAGGACATAACTAATAGCTGGCATTATGGGTTAATGGTCAAAATCCTTAACATTTACAATAAATTGTAGGATCTTTGAATAGTTAATGAAACAAATCATTTAAAAGCTCATCTGCCTTCTCTACAATTCAGTAATATCGATTAAATATAATCTATCGGATAAACCTCATTACGTATATTCACCTTTGTCCTGCACAAAATTACTGGTACTAATGTAGCTTTTTTTGTTAAAAGCCCCAAAAAGAGTATTTTATAATCAAGTTGTTCATGTGTGAAAACAAATGCATATTACAGCCATAATCATCCAATGTTATGCATGCCATCCATAATTAAACTCTAATTTATACAGTGAAAAATGCTGAAAAAAGTACAATACAATTTACGGTTGAAATGCAACTGATTCACACTATGAACTTTCAGGCAAATTATGCTGCTAACACCACCTTGTATTGGATTGGTCTCCCACTACCAGTACCCCTCCAGATTTGCTAATCCTTTTCTTAATGGCAGAAAACCTCTGATTTGCATCAATGTGGTACATAAAGCTATTAATTTGTTTACATTATACTGGATCAAAGGATTTGTACAGTGTTCAAATATGGTCCATTAACAATGCTTTTAACAGGCTATTTTTAACATTATTAATGTACTGGACAAACTCTTGGTCTTTTAACAACATGAAAATGTTTGGTGTTGGTCAGAAGAGCTCTCTGTATGGGATAAACATAAGCAAAGACTCTCTTAAAAAAGTTATCCATTAAAACTCACTTTCCTGCCTTTCCCCATAACCCACAACATTTCTATTTTCAACCAGTTGTCTCCACATAGTTTTTCCAGGCCGTTACAACTAAATGTGACACTGCAAATAATATTTTTATCTTCCTCTCAAAATGGTTTAAATCTAAATATACACCACAGAAATGTTTTGCTCTGCATTAACCAACTAAAACTTTAAATGTCTCACTTGCACTAACTAGATAGTGCTGTGCCAGTTGTTACAAGATAATGAAAATAAATGACATTCAATTTTTTGGTGACTTTTTTGTTATTTTTTTTCTCTCCTGAGATTAATTGCTAAGTGTGTACATTCATGCAAGATGTTCCGGATGGAAGCACCATAACACTGAAAATCAGAGGAACGAATGTTTAAACAAGATCACTTTTTGCAAACTGGAAAATATATCCTGATCCAAGCGAGATCAAGCTACAATATCTTCCTGCTCAGCCATTTCACATTGAAAATTGTCTGCTCCAAATCTCATGCTGAATTAAGCAATTACTTCCCTATCTACCCTTAAGCCCATTCTTGTAGTAATCAACCTCAAATATATCGAATAGCTGCCTTCGATATTGAATTTCACCTTCTTCGTTTTCCGAACTTCCTCATATCACAAAATGTGTTTGTTCAAACAGCTTTGTTATATTACAAACAGCTGAACCAAACTGAACATCAAACAAAAACAATAACTTGGATATTCCACGATCTATCACAAAAGTCATATCTGTTTGCTCCAAGATAAGTCTATTCCTCTATCATCAAAGAAAGGAATGCTTTTTTAAAAAATTTGGATGATGTTTTTCTTATCTTCGTTGAAGCAGCAGGTAACAGAGGTTTATAAAATCCAAATAAAAATGTTGAACAGTGTTGTAATTATTTTATGTTCTCCAGCTATTTCCTCCCTAACTTATATGGAACTAGGGTGTTCCATAACATTTTTACAGACTACCCAGCCTTAGGTATACTCTTGACAGCGAATTCAAGCAAAACGATTATACAGTAAAAGCAAAATGCAAATTTGTGAACAATGATCCTGTTAGTCACGTTTTTAAAATCACTGAACATTGCAGGCCCAATTTTTTTTCAATCAAATTTGACTGATTATAACATCCACAGCTCTGGATATATATATTTCTCTCTTTAAGAAAGCTTAAATAAGAATGGTCACTCACTCCAACTGTGTAGCTTAGTAATAAAAGACAACCTGTCCAAACTATACCAAGTAGACTACATTGTTCTAGCATTGTCTTTTTGTAAGCTGCATTGTTGAAGCAATTTATAAATGTTTATAAATCTAGCAAGCACACTAAAATTATGAAAATAATATGCAATAAAATAATGTATTTTGGGACAGGGTGTTAGGTGAAGTGTTCCAGTTTCAATCAGACTTAAATTACCGCCTATTCCTCTGTTTTAATTCAAAAGCAAAGATCAATTTCAGGTTAAAGTAATGGAATTCTGCATCTGCTTTTAGAACTTTGTGTTTCACTAAAACAGCATATTCTAAGACGTCCTTTATTATTAGGCCCAAATTAGACTAAAATTATAGTTTTGAATATATTTTATGAATTAAGATTCAAAAGGACTAAACTTCCTTTCGTTGAATGCAGCAATGCTGTGTTCAAAACAGAAATCGGTCTTTTGTGGCTTAATTTAACTAACCAAGCCCTATTTACAGAATTGTATTTTATTTATATTAGCTTCCTTTATTATCATCTGTATGCCATCTGTAATACGTTGATGATTGATATAAATGGAGGCATGTGGCGTAAGTAGAATTCTTAATGATACAGGAGTTACATGAAATGACCCAACAGCTCACCAGTTAAATTGATTTGCGGGAATAATGCTATTCCTTTAATACAGCCACATAAAATGGATCCACGTACAATGAACAGTCTGTAGCTCCCCCTGTTGTTTCTTCCAAAATTTATCACCTTTAACATTAAAATAAATGTTCTGTACACCATTGGGCTGCTATTTACAGTTCTGATTATTGATTCCAAAGTGTCAATCTTACCTCTCTGCCAATCTGTCACCATCTAAAAATAGCAGAAAAAATGTCATAGCCAAGACTGTACTGAACATTCTACTTTTTATTGCTAGTTGCATTTACTGATCAAGCCTTTTATGAAAAAGCAAAATCATCAACTAATTAATATAGGATGTGTTGAGAGAGAGTGAAAATCAATTAGTTTTGCAGACATATATATATCCTCAAGAAAAAAATCTTGATCAATTCAGGTATGAAAATTTGCTGTCTCATGGAATTAGTGATAATTGTTCATTTTAGGTTAGTTATAAAATATACAGTTCCATGTTCAGCGTCATTAATGCAGATCCCATTGGTTTCACTCCTTGGGTCCGAAACACTGACTGTCCAGCGCCTTGGGACATCCTCCCGATGTGAAAGGCGTTGTAGAAATGTAATGTTGTTGTTGTTTATTTCTCTTCCTCTGCACTAAACATTCTTCATCAACTGTGCTTACCTCGAACAATTAATAATTCTGATTTTGCAAATATAGTATATTTGTTTATGCTCAATTTTCAGACTCATAACTATGCTATAATAGCTTACCATCAAAATCAACTTGTCTCCACAGACCCCAGTCTGACAGTTCAGCGTCAAAAATGTCATGCCAAATTCCTTTCTTATCAGCTAGATTTAATTCCAGTCTTCCATTGCTAATCAAACCTTCTTCTTTGGCATTACTAAGCCAAACGTGTAGCAGCCTGGCACAGTGGTAGCACTCACCACTGAGTCAGAAGTTTAGGGGTTTAAGTCAATGTCAGGACTTGAAGTCACATAGTCCATGATGACACTCCAGTCAGTGTTGGGAGTGTGCCGTCCCACATGAAGATGGCTATATAAATGCAAGTTGTTCTTGTGTTGCATTGTCATAGGTGCCGTCTTTTAGATGCAACATTAAATTGAGGTCCCATCTGCCTATTCAGGTGGTGTTAAAGTTCCTGTGGCACTATGCAAAAAGAGTAGGGAATTTCTCTCTCCCGGTGTCCTGCGCAACAATCCACCACCCAAAAAATGTGGTCGTACCTTCCATGGCTACTTGTGGAACAAGGCTGCCATGTTTCACCCACAAAATACAGTAATTTACAATCAATACACATTACAATATATCCTCTGAAGTGCTCTGGGACATCTCAACAATGCGATAAGACATGAAAACAAATACAAGGATTATTATTACTGTATCATTATTAAAGGAAGGCAACAGCAACAACAAAATTACATTTATAGAGTGCATTCCACATTGGGAGTACTTCCCAAGGATCTGAAAGACAATCTTACTTCAACACTGATTTATGAAATGTGGCAGGCTAAAACTTCCCCCAGTTTATTTACACAATGCTATCAATATATATATACATGGAAGTGATCGGAATTCGGACGAAATAAACTACCATTTATCAGAAAACATTTGTTTTAAACAACTATCAGTTGAATGGTATAGACAAAAGTGGGAAAAAAAGTCTCAGAAAGATGAAACAGAACATAAGTGCAAAGTGTATATCCTTACTGAGAAAGGAAATGGAAACCTGTGATAAAAGGGTGACATTGACACATACTCGTGAAATGGAGGGTGGTGAATTCTGCCAAAGTATAGTATTCACAAAGACAATTGTGGAGTGCTAAAGGTGCGAAGAGAATTTTCTTTTAAAACAAGCTTCTTATTGATTTTATAAGAAACAACACCTGGGAAAGAAGGCAAGATTTTCTTTTTTTTTTAAATTAAAGGCAACCAACAGAACAACTGTATTATTAGAAGTAGGCAGAAAAATACTGAATAAACTACATTATTAACCTATGGCAATTGTATTTACTGCACTGCACAGTTTTGAGATGAAAAGCAATATTCCTGATAATAGTTTTCTTCCAAATAAACTCACAAGTGATTTCAAACTTTAACTTATCTAGACTGGGCAAATTCTGATAATTATAAATAAAGTACATTAGTTTGCATTTCAAACATGAACTCTATTGGTTGAACACAAAGGATATGGCCAGAAAATCCAACTTCATATTCCTTCTCAAAAATAAGTTAAGGAGATGTCAAACCAACTTATAATATATAAAAATATAATATATAAAATATACAGTCAATTTTCCTACTTTCCTTCCCCCAATTACGACCCCTCCCTCCCTTCTCTGGTCCCTACTTATTTTCCCCCTTTTCTTCCCTCTTGTCTTCTCCCTCGCCCCCCTCTGGTCCCAACCTTGGGACGTTGTTGTATTCTGTGAAGCGACTTGAGACGTCGATAAGATGTGGAAAGCGCTATATAAATGTAAAGGTTAATTATTATATTATTATAACCTGGACTTTAAGGATCCATGACAATATTTAGAAAGCAGGGAGTTCCGGCCAACAATCCTCCAAATATATTTACTTCATGGCTGTTTGTGAACACTGCTGTGACATGTTTATTGCTGCATTCACCCACAAAACACACAGTCATTTTGTTGCTGTATTTTGTTGTATACCTTATGAAATACTTTGGGTTATGCAAATCCAGCTGTGAACAACAAATGTTTTTGTTCACAACTGGATTAAGTTTGTTATTATTCTGCAACATATTATTCCATTATAAGCAGCCCTGCAGCACTTGTTGCTAGGTAGGAGCATGTTATCCGATTGTTAAATGGAAAACCAAATCCTGTCGGCCAATTATCTTTCCTTAAGACTGGCCAAAGAATGCTAAATTGATAAGGAATCATTTACATATTGCTTTACACAGCGATTCTTACATTTTTAATTAATCCATCTTCTTGACAGAACATAGCGTGCACATGGAGCGCGAAAAAGAGAATGCATAAAATAAAAAGCCAAACCAAAAATGTTTCATCGCACAAGCAGATATGATGCCTAAGTAATAATGTCACCACAAACTATCATGTTGGGGTTTTTTTTGGCTTTGTGAACAACAGCAAATGGAACAGAGGTTTTATAATGTTACACATGAAGGCTTTTTAAAGAATGTAAGGAGGTTTTTTCCGTCCTTAGTACAATCCTTCAACCTTGCAACATTTGTTATCAGTGTGATGGGTACACAATTGTGAGTGATCAACTGGATGGTTCCATCTCCTGTTATTATCTGCCAGATAGAGGGAGATAAATCTATTTGTCTCAGCACTGCTTGTTTCATCATTCTGACAGGCTTGTGTGAGCTCATATTCATCAGCTGTTTGAAAACAGCCAGCCCCAAAACAGCAGACAGCACTCTTCCCGACTAACCCACAGGTTAATTGATCTTTAATCTATATTTAATTACACATTTATAACACAACTCATTATTAAGCATTTAATTTATGTTTTGATATTTGCTATGATCAACTGATTGATGCAGAAAGATGCCACAGTGGTCTGTTTGTGTGGCTTGCACAATTTTTAGAATAAAAGGCAAACTGAGCAGAAAATATTTCAACAGCTTGTCTGAGCTCTGTGTTACTTGTTGCATGTCCTCATTCTGCTTCTGAGATTAGGTGCAAACATCTGGGTCTATTGTCATTTAAGCAAAGGGTTGCTTTTTGCTTTCAAAATCCAAATCGAAATTTGGTCAAATTCTTATGGTGCTATACAACTAAATTAAGTAAAATTGCTGGCCATAAACTTGGTCATTCATCCATGGCTGCTTCTAGGACATGGCTGTGTGCAAACCGGTTGCTGCAATCGCCTACAAAATACTTGGCAGTAAATCTGAGTGTTTTGAGGCATCCACCCAACATGACAACAAGGTTATACAAGGATCAAATACAAGGATTATTATTACTATTATTATTAATATTGTTATTATTAAGGGCACAGGATCCCAGAAGTGCATTCGAGTCTAACCTATTGTCATAAGTTCATTCCAGCAATTTAGGAATATATTTAAAAAAACTTGCAAACATCTTCCTTATCTCCTCTCACTTATTTTTTGGGCACTCAATTGGCACACCAAACTGCATACCACATCCAGTTTCACACATTCACTCAAGTGAAGGTTAATAAAACAGTCAAGATGTTTGTAACTCTACAAGCTACAAAACATTTTGGTTTCACAGTGCAATTGATAATGGAATTTTATTTTAAATCATAGTCCTTAACAGAAAAACATAATGCAAATGATTGCTGGATGAAGTGCATATTGTGTTCAGCAAATCAAAGTTTCCAATAAACTGGTTTTAACAATACTGTGGGAACAGAAAAATGCTGTAAATTACTTTTGATACAACAAGATTGCTCCAAAGTGGAAGATGAGACAATGTTGTAAGTAATAATTGTGAGAATTATCATCACCAGAAAAGGTTACAGTAGACAGCTAACAAATTTGTGTGACATACAACTTGAATATATTATTAGTAAGTATCTGCATTGAAGCCTTACCTTTAGAAGAAAATATCTTTAAATTGAGTTTAAACTCATCATGGAACAACTATTCTTGTATTTCTCCTACAACAATATTCTTTCAACAGCAGCAATAAACTCAATACAGGTACCCCCTGATTTACGACAGGGTTGCGTTCCTGAAAAACGTCACATAAATCTAAATTTCATAAATCGGAACGGGTTTTCCCATACGTCCCATTATGTAATCCGAGATGCGTTCTTTTGACAAAATTTTCAGACCCAAAACCCACTAAAATAACACTTTGCAACAAAGAATTTAATGATAATGAGACTTAATCAATTTAATTAATGAATAATTAATTTAATACCACATTGAGCGGGTCCCGCAGCTCTCGATCGCAGTCGAGCAGGTCCCATACCGCGAACGTATCCAGCGTCTAGGACCCAACGTGAGCACCAAAGCCTTGAGGAATCACCTGATCACCTCATGCAATCAGCAACCAGCAGCCGCTTGACGTCATATAAATAATGACGTAGCGACATGCTATTGGCCAGTTCAACATGTTTACATGACGTCAAGCGGCTGCTGGCTGAATGAGGTGATCAGGTGATCCCCAAGGCCTCGGGGATATACTAGATATAACTTCCGCCTGGGTCACTGTTTGGCACGTTTTTCTCAATATCTACATTAATTTCATGTTGGAATACAAAATATACTGTGTATTTAGATTTTTTTTCTACCCCCAAAAATTCAAGTATAATTTAAAAATTTCGTTAAAACAAAACAAAATATCGTACATCGATAAAAAGGTGTTAAAAAATTACGTTCGTTAAATTGAAATCATGTAAATAGAGACATCGTAAATCGGGGTATCTGTAATTGATTGGGCTGCGTATAGAGTCAGAAAAATGAACTCTGGAGCATTCAAGTGTCCACCTTAATGTACACACATGGGACATTATCTTTCTGTGATCCTTTTAGTATTAGGCTTTATTTCCAGGCATTAGAACTCTGTTTCAGTAAAATGTTACAATTATGAAACACTTCTGCTAGTCACCTAACATGTACGTTTTCAAAGATATAAGAATTTTAAAAATTAGCTGTAAATTATTTAACTGGCCAATAACTAATACAAGTGTCAATTGGATAATGAATGACAAAAAAGAAAAAAATGATTTTTGTATTTCCATCTAAAAGATTAAAGATCAAAATCTACAATCTTGACTTACTGAAGTTGACATACATCACCAGAATGTATAGTCATCTATCAGCTATGTTTTATTCAGCACAGTAGTAGTTAGTGCCATACTCAAAACCTGAGATGATCAAAGGTGACTCTTTTTGATTAAATTCTTGGCAGTCTTGTTGAAGCTGCCCATTTGTAATGAGTTACGACATATTGATAGGTATTATGAAATCTGCTATATAAGTCGCACCTTTGCTCCCAAAAGTCCGGTCTCTAAATATAGCGCAATGATTTTAACACCGGTTCATTTTTGGGGGTTTTACAAAAATGGTAAGTATAAATTAGGGAGTGACTTTATTGACCAGTAATTCTGATGGAACAAATATATTGATGTGAAATCTTGTACAATATGATTGTCATGCATAATAATTCACCATTTGGTAATTACCATTTTGGTAGAAAATGCTTCCATGTCCCCTGAAAAAGTAAGGACAAGGATGCCATGAACACTGAGGTGGAATAATTTGATTCAGAATGGATTCTAACATGAATATTTTTGAAACAACCACACTCTTTAAACAAGAGATTACTCATTATTTTGCAGCAGAGATACTCCAGATTGGCAGTTAGCTCGCTAAGGTTGTTCTATGTACATGGTGTTTTACCACATACAAATGTCTGCTTTCAGGCAAATCTGATGCTCAATTCGCCTAATCTAATCAACTTCAAAAGTGCAAAATAAAAAAAAATCCATAAAAGTGTAGGTGAGTTGTCATAAGACATTAATACCTTTCTGCAAACTTCATAGTGCATCAATACCCTTTTGTGAATGTTATCATGCATCAAGGACATCACCCATCAGCAACTAGCTTCAAAACAAATGTCAAAGTACCTCAGTCAAAGAAAGCAACAATGAGTTCAAGAGTTGAAATTTAATCTCTGGGTGTTTATAAATTCAATCAAATTTTGATGTTATCGTTTAATCAGTCATCCAAACCTCATGATTAGCTGATAGCCTTGAAATTTACTACATATCTAGTATGCATGAACACTATCACATTTAAATAGGGTATTTGTAAAAATTATGTGATTTTAATTTATTATTTGATATTTATTTCACATCATTAAGTACAGTATAACAGTAGAGTACAAAAGTCAGGAAGTGCTGACTAACCTCTATAAAACTTTGGTTAGGCCTCAGCTGGAATACTGTGTTCAATTCTATTCACCACACTACAGAATGGATGTTAAGGCATTGGAAAAGGTGCAAAGAAGGTTTACTAGAATGGTACCAGGATTGAGGGAATTCAGTTATGAGGAAAGGCTAGATAGACTAGGTTTATTCTCTTTAGAACAGAGAAGGTTGAGAGGAGACCTAATAGAAGTTTATAAAATCATGAGGAGAATCGACAGGGTGAATAAGGTAAAACTGTTTCCACTGGTGGATGAATCTGTGACTCGTGGTCACAGATTTAAGATAGTTTCAAAACGAAGCAGAGGAGAAATGTTTTCACTCAGCAGGTTGTTCAAATCTGGAATCAAATCTTGCTTGAAAAGGTGGTGGAGGCCGATTTGATAACAGCTTTTAAAAGAGAATTAGATCTTTATTTAGGGAGAACAGGTCTGTTAGGTTATAGGGAGAGAGCTGAGCAGTGGGATTGAGTTGCTCTTTGCAAAGAGCCGGCACAGACTAGATGGGCCGAATGACCTCCTTTTGTGCTGTAAAATTCTATGATTCTATGATAACAAATCGAAAATACAAACCAGGTAGAAGTATCAATACAAAGCTTCTCAATTATTGAGATTTCTGCCTCCATTCTCTCTCTGGAGCTTTAAAGAGAAACTATGGAGCCTAACTTGACAATGTTCAGGACATCACTACAAGCCACAACAAGATAGACTGGCTAAATGACTTCAGAACATTTTTTCCCTCAAAGTGTAATTATTGCAATCAAGCCCATCCAATTGTAATTTTGGAAGAAGACAATGATTTTAGGATTTCATAAAGAACCTTTAGAACTACAGTTGAATTCAATTAGTATGGATAGATTTCCTCTATCTACAGTTAGCAGTTCTTATTTTGTTTGCATGGTAAATGTAATTTTGTTGTTGTTGTTGTGCTCAGGAACGGTGATTTTCCACAACAGTTTTTGCACAAATAAAGAATAAGCAAATCCCAAATTCAAATGCGTTGGTTCAGGTAATTTCAACACAGATGGATAAAAGTGGAAATATATACAGGTAGTCAGAAGAAACTCTCACGTATGCGGTGGCGCTTCCCCAGCCATTTCTAGGATAGTTTCTAAATACCGGCAAACCAGGGAAGTGCGCGGGCCCAACCGGGCCAGATTATCGATGTTTTACTGGATAGAAATATATCAATGTTCATTTCAAAAAGAGACCAACTATAATACTGTACTTATACTTATGTTTTATGATTTCTGTCCTATGGGTGTTCTGATAACCTTATGTGGGTGCTCTGACAACCTGTAGAATTCTTGATTTATATTTAAAATATCCAATAATTTCACAAGATCTTCAAAGCAGCATAAGGTACACAACAATCAAATGAATGCAGAATGAGAGAAAGCATGCAACTCTCATAAACTACTCACAGCCTCCCCTTTCAGCTACGCACTTAAACCTTTGGAGGAAATTTTTGGATAAATATTCCCCAATCCCCAAAGCTAATCAAACAGAAACTCCAGAAACGTCATCTATCTCCAGATCTCAATTATTAAAACCTGGCCCATTTCCCTGCACAGACAACATCCTTCCAAGCCCTCTCCTGGTCCCACTATCACAGAAACTATCATACCTCTTACAGGATTTGTTCTTCTGTCTGCATCTATCGTGAGTAATAACTGCCTATAATCGACAACTCATCCCATAATGAGTTAAACCAATGTAATTTCGAGAAAGAAAAAGAAAATCCTTCAAGCAGCAGATAATGAAAATTTGAGTGGATTCCCTCAGGGTCATGGGAAACGTTATTGCTGCAAAACTACAAATATCCAGATGGGCAGATTTAGGGAAAGCAGCCGAAAACCTTTAAAAGTAGACCAAATCTCTGCTAAAATCAGAAAGATTTTTAGTGCACAGAACACTCCGGATTGATTAAAGCTGCAGGACTGTGAATGGAACACAGAATAGATGTCAAAAAATTACAGCCTTGCACTACTTCATCTAAACTAAGATTTCAGTGAAATGCTTCCCATCTTTCACATTAAATCAATATCTTTTCATTTTGGGGGAATACAAGTGAATAGCTGTCTTACATTTTATGCAAATGAACAAATCAATCTAAAAAGCTCAAAATTAACTTATCACTAAGTAAAAACGATAGGCCTTGTGCTGCTCTGCAAACCTCATAATTATACAGGGTGTTCAAAAAGTTGTGTTAGCATTACAATGTTTAATATGATATTTTTTCCCAATAATAGGCTAGCCTCAGAATTTTTTAATCACCCTGTATGTAGGGTCCGTCGATACGATGGGCTCATATCGAGATATACCGAAATATCGATATTTTCAGGGTTTCGTACTGCGCATGTGCGCACAGCGCGCGGATTCAGAGTGTGCGCGCATCCCGGGTGCGCACACATTCGGGGCCTATCTCCTCAGGAGGTAAATATCTTTCTCTAACTGTGTCTCTCACTCTCTCCATCTTTGTGTTTTTCTGTCTGTGTCTCTGTGACATCCCCCCATCTCTATCTATCTGTATATTATCACATCCACCCCATCTCTCCCCCCACCCTCCCCCCACCCCCTGCCGTCTCTCTCCCTCCCCCCCCGCCGTCACTCTCCCCCCCCCCCCCTCCCCCCCTCTCCCCCACCACCCCCCCCCAGCCGTCTCTCTCTCCCTCCCCTTCCCGCCATCTGTCTCTCCCCCCAACCTCCCCCTAGCCGTCTCTCTCTCCCCCCACAGCCTACTCTCTCCCCTCACCCCCCCCCCCCAGCCGTCTCTCTCCCCCCCCACCCCCCCAGCCGTCTCTCTCCCCCCTACCCACCCCCAGCCGTCTCTCTCCCCCCCTCACCCCCACCCAGCCTGTCCCTGGGGGGAAAAAAGAATACAGTAAAAGCTTGGTTATCCGGCACCCTCGGGACCTGACCGGTGCTGTTTTATCAAATATGCCGGATATTCGAGTTATTTTAAAACATACCATATTAATATTAGACTAAATAAGAACAGAATATTTGCACGCATGCGCAAAGTGAGCATAATCCGATATGAGATCCTTTTGCTGGAATGGTGAATTGTATTGGGAGATACCGGTTGGTAGACCGTGCCGGTTGGTTGGGTGCCGGGTAATCAAGCTTTTACTGTAGAATGATCATACCACTTGCGTGACATTTCCACAGGTACACCATTCATACTGTCCATCACAAAGCAATAATTAAATCAGTTTGTTATTTCATACTGTTAAACCATACTGTTATTTCTTCAACTACAATATAATTCTAAACATCTTCAGTAAAATAGAATTCCAATCAATATCTGTGTCTTTAGGTTTCATTGGGGTCTATTCTTCAGCTACAATATATATTTTCAAAATTCTATAGCAGGTTTTGACAATATTATCACATTTTACAAATAATTATTCTGATCCCAGAATAGAAATACGTAGTCAAGGTAATTTAACTGCAATTTAACTGGTTTATTGTTTTACATACAGGCTGTTTTCACAACCCAATCAAAAAAGACCCTGAAAATCAAAAGGATGAAATGAAAATCAATACACTGAGTTTGAACCCATGATTTCTCACTCAATACATTTTCAATACCACCTTGCCATTGTGAAGAGACACTGGAGAGAGGCCAGTACTTTTCCATAGGAATTTTTGAGAGGAAAAAAAGTCTACCTGGGTTGCTCTAGCGCACCACCTAGTGGCTACAGAAACTTAAGGAAATTAAGGAAATAACAACAACAATAAAATTATATTTGTATAGAGCCTTTCACGTCAGGAGAACGACCCAAAGCGCAGGACAGTTACTAATTCAAACCCGAGCTGAGGACAGGGTGTGGTGAGGGATGGGGGGGATAAGGAGTTGCCGATAAATAAATAAATGAAACAAATATAAACAAAAGATATTTACTCTGTGCCAAATGCCAGTTTGCACCATGTCAGTCAACTGTTCATCAAAAGTTCAAAGTCAAAACTCTAAACTGACTATCCTCTCCTTGAGACCCTAATGCATGCATTCATCACATCCAAGCTAGACTGTGCCAACTCTCTGCTCTATCAGCCATTTACTTCCCTTCACAAGCTGCAAACTATCTACTACTATATAAATATAGATAGTAATATCTAGTACTCTGTAGCTCACTTGCTTTCCCCCACCCTCACTCAGCTCTACTGGTTCCTGATCTCCTAAAAGATCAAGCTTAAATCTCTTAAATCTAACCTTTAAATCTCTCCATGGCCTTGCTGCAACCTTCTCAAACCTTAACAACCTGGCTGCTCCCTCCATTCAATCTGCTTCACATCTTCTGCCCCACCAACAGCAGTCGGGCTTTCAATGCATCTTCAACTCATCCCTTCTGTCACTTCCTTCAAAGTCTGCTTCAAGACCTTGCTGTTTGACCACACTTCCCGTCACCAATCCGTTGGTCCCTACCCCCAGCTTTGGTACACACCCTGGACAGTCCAGCAACATGGGATAGCCCTTGATGTGAAAGGTGCTATATAAATGTAAATTTGTATTGTTAAGTGGAATAATTGGTTTCTGTTGTTTAAAATATATTTGATTCATTTTTAGTGTTTCTATATAAAGATCAATAACTCATAAAAGTAATTACGAAAGAAAAATTGCAGTCTCCTTTCCAAACAATTTCCAAATGCAGAAACCCAATCCTCTTTTTTGTACCTTCATAATGAGAACACTACCACACTTAGGGTGGACCATCCTCCGTACTGACTACGCTCTCCTCATATTAAATGGTGTACAGTATTTATAGGAAAAATATGCTTTCACACATTTATAAAATCGTGCTCATTCTGTTCATACGGCAAATGAATTTAATCTAGGTGGTCCAAATTACATCACAAAGACCAGCAAGGCATGGTTTTAAATTTCAACAAGTCTAAGTCTCATCAATGGATCTATCAATGTATACTGAGAATGAGAAATTAACTGAGATTGAAACTTTCTATCTCGAGAGTAGAATAATTTTTTCTTCCAAATTACTTTTTACTGTGAGCAGTAAATCATACCTTTGTAATTCATTGTTTCCATGGTGATAATGTTCCTGCCCACTCCAGCATGGATATCGTTTTCTCCAGAATCCTTGGTTCCTGCTTCCTCTCTCTGATCTGTCCAGATGAGTCATACTGTCACAAGCCTCTGCAAGAAAAAGCCATTTTAAAATAGGAATAACAAGCTGATCGATAAAAATTACTCATGTATATTATTTGTTTAGTAAAGCAACGTTATTGTTTTATGTTAGAGGTGGATCACAGGTGCAATCTAATTCTTGTAAGACTATGGTACTGTTTGGTTGGTCAACATCCAAGGTTTAAGTAATTAATTCAATAACAACAACTTGTATTTATCTAGCGTCCTTCAATATATTAGCTGGTGATTTGCCTGCCCTTTGTTTAATCGCATTCAAATCAAGGTAAATATTTTGGTAAAATAGAATATTTGTATACTATGGAATAAACTGTATTTGAAAAATTGTTCAATATATAGCAGCTAATAATTTAAAGCAATTCAATCCCAGATCATTTTTATTTAGTTCATAAACTATTTGGGTCATAATCTCAAGAGTTATGATGTTTAATCAAATCACTCAATATTACGCTGCATCACACGGCCAACCACACATTGTGAATTAGCAATCAAGCAGTTTGGAATCAAAAAATCTCACAACACTCCAATTAACTAATGAGGTGACCATAATTCACATTATCCCCAAAAGGATCTTGTGCAACAAAATGGTTATTACCTCAGTCAGGTACAATAATCCAACACATTTGCAATTAAAATAGGTATCACATAGGAATGCTTATGCGTAAAGATAAATCATTAAATATTAAAACAGTAATAATAATAATAATCCTTGTATTTGACATAGTGCCTTATCAAGTTGTCAAGAATTCTCAAAGCAATTTAGTTTACTGAATCAAGTACCCAGCAGTAATAGCAGTAATAACATATTAGGTCTTAAAAGCTTGTAGACTGTCAGAGGAACAGAAGACTGGAGGAAGTGATGAATTCCACAATTTTCAGTTTTTAAGAAAGAATGTGCCAGGAAAACAATATATTTCAACATAGTATAAAGATACACGGATAACAGGTCAGATACCAAATTTGGATCTTTGGAATCTGAGAGAAAGGTTCAGAGCAGTAATGAGTATTCCAATATCAGAAAAACAATGAACAAGATATTTTGATGATGAAAGAACCTGAGGAATGAGAAAAAGCTGATTTTTGAGACAACAAGCTTCTACTTGATTTCCATTGTCCAGAAATTGTAGAAAGGTAATAGAAGTACCAAGATCACTCCCCTCCAGAAGGACATAAAAATCATATTTTAGTTAGTCAACAACTACATTGCAAGACAAATGAGATTTTAGCATAGGTAAAATTATTTGAGAAGAAATTAGCTGGCTATTAACACATACTTGGTGCTATTTAGAAGTACTCTGGCAAGTTGACTGGTCAAAATCTTTGGGGACCTTCAAGGTGATGACAAAAGGTGCTCAAGAGTAGAGTTACATTAGTGCACACCACAAATAAAATAAGAGTTAGAACTTCAGTAACTAACATATATATATATATTATATTTGATTCATACCACTAAGAATTCATCTATGACCAAAGCTGTTGGGTCTAATTTTGTGCATATGATGCTGGGAAGCATGCCAGCTGTACTCAAATTAATTGTGGAGTCCTATATAGCTCAGTGATCAGAGCACTTGCCTTACAAGCGAGAGTCCTGGGTTCAATTCCAGGCAGGGTGAAACCTTGGGCAAATTTCTTTACTCCGCATGCCTAATAATAATCCCTCAAAAAAATTGATAAATTGGTCATTTCAATCTACTACTGTTTGTGCGACACTGCTGTGTACAATTGGCTGCGCTTTGCCCACAAATATACAGTCAATTCACTTTACAGTATACCTGTATTCTGTAAAGTGCTATATCAAATGCAAGGATTATTATTATTATTATTATTATTATAGAGGTTGCGTTCACAGAGTCACAAAATCTCACACTTGAGAATTAAGTCCACTAGCATTAGAGAATTCATCACAGCTACCTTTGGTGAAAAAAAATTAATGTAATGAAATCATAGGTTTACATCAGAAGAGAAAGTCATAATAATAATAATCCTTGCATTTGATACAGCGCTTTCCACATCTTATCAACATCCCAAAGCGCTTCACAGAATATACTGTAAGGTGAATATTTGTGGGCAAATCATGTGACCTATTAGGTTGTGCTAGTGCTAAACTGGAATTCTAATCCCATTCTCCTACTCTTTTCTCATACCCTTTAATGTCATTTATGGTCAAGAATTCATCTAAATCCCTATAAAAAAATGTTATGGACAAAACTTAAAAAATTATGGTAAAATATTCTAACTTCTATCTACCCTCGGTGTGCTGCATAGAATGCAATGCAACATCACACAACAACAAAATTACATTTATAGAGAGTCTTTCACGTCGGGAGGACGTCCCAAGACACTGGGACACACATTGTGACAGATATACAAGTCAAAATAATTGTTAAAGAGTTAATTTAAAGGGTATAAATGTCATTGCAGTGCAAATGCATCAACATTACTTAACCAAGACAATAGCTTTTTTTTTCCTAATTTCAAAAACAATACTCTACATTGAATGAAACTGTCCACTTTCTCTATATAATGCTATTGAGCTTAAGGACAAGTGGAGAAATGTGGACATGAACCTCAGTGACATGGTGTGCTGAAATAACCCATTACAGCAGCAAGTTTTTTCCACAGAACATTGTCAAGTACTATATTTTCCTGTTCTCATCCCTCTCACACAGAACCTCTCACTAATTGTGTGGATTCTCTTGGTAGCACAAAATGTCGTACTATTTAAAATCAGTCACTGATTTTCAAATGAAATAGTACAGAATTCTCATGCCCTGCATTGAAACAAAAGGCCAAATAACACAGCTAAACATGTTTTGTAGTTTTATCTTGATTCTTTGTGAATACCTAACTGTGCTTACACATCATCAATACCATTCAGGCAGTTTTGACCTTTGTTTGTTGCTGCACCACACAGAAATCATCGTACTGTATTAGGTATCTTCCAAAAATGGCAAATTATTAAATGTCAGAAGGAAAGGCAGACTGCTGACCCTGAACAATACCTGGAAAGATCTGTATTACCAGCTTGGTAAATAAATAGAAAACCAGTCAAAGCAGTCAAAATCACATAGTTGCAAATCAGCAAAAACAGCTCCATACATTATTCCAAATCTATAAACGTTCTGAAAAAGGAACTTCATATGGAACCATGAGGGTAAAATACTCTTAGTTTAGGCCAAGAAACACTCAAAACGATTGAAATCTGTTCAAATTTGAATTACCATTGTGTGTATTGGTTACTTGAGACAGTTCTATACCCTTAATTTGTATCTCCATGATATGGCTCGCTCCCTGCTCACAGTGTACTGGGTGGTCTCTGTAATCAATTCTCACTAACGTATGCTCTTGCCTATCGCTAAGTATTTCTTGCTAATTGAAAATTAATCTAGAGCTCCAATGAGACACGGTTAAGAAATCACAGCGGTATTTTTTATTATGGTTCATTCAGAATCGTAAACTCCTCAGATATAGTTCTCAAGTGATTGACAAATAACAATCACACAACCACGAATTGTACAAATAACTGATTTTAATACAAACTAACACCTTATAAATATGAGGTTAAAGTATGTGCACTGAACCAACTCTGGATTCAGGGGGTTTGTACCTTTAGCTAGTCAAGACACATAGCTTTCTGATGTTATCAAGAAAAATGGCGTTCACTCATTATGGGCATTGAGCACCTCCTTGAATTAGAGTACTCAATAATAATTTCACCAATTACTTTACTTTTTTTAATGGTGCAACCACATCCTCCCATTAGTTGCCCAATAGGGGACAAGTTCACTTCACTTTATTTACATGTTAGAATGGTAAAATACCCCGCCAGATTGATGCAACCAATACCTTTGGAGACTTGATGGCACTATCCACATCACAATCTTATTTAAATACACTCAAAATGTATTTTAAAATGTTTGTAAAAGAGTATTACACAGAAAACGATATGCGCAACACTGGTTCTTTTCTGAACTTTCAGCTTTTGATGCGAAGGCCAGTGGAGTCAGGCGAGGATGTGGGTGATGGGATCACGGAGCCTTGTGTGGGAGAGGACATGGGCTACACAGTTCTGGATGATCTGTAACCTATGGAGGGAGGAGTTGGGGACACCGACAAGCAGGGAGTTTACATAGTCAAGCTGGATGTTACGAATGCATTTATGAGGGTCTCGGCAGCCTGTGGTTTGAGACATTTGTCGCGGAGGTGGGGGAAATCAGAGCAAATCATGGTACACATGTGGGGTAGAAAGGACAGTTGAGGGTCAAACGACACCACGATTCTGGACAGACTCAATGACGGAGTGTGCATTCTTGGATGGTGAGGCTGTCAGTGCCTGAGGTGTGGAGGAGCTGACTGGAAAC
The DNA here is from genome assembly GCA_035084275.1 of Hydrolagus colliei. Classification (NCBI taxonomy): domain Eukaryota; kingdom Metazoa; phylum Chordata; class Chondrichthyes; order Chimaeriformes; family Chimaeridae; genus Hydrolagus; species Hydrolagus colliei. Next base: position 11,138,302 of record CM068748.1, read on the forward strand.
AATCAGGAGGGCTTCAGTTCTTGTTGATGTTCAGCAGTAGAAGGTTAGTTCTCATCCAGGACCTGATGTCTGACGGACATTTTGCCAGGACAGCAGCAGACCTGGAGTCGAGGATGGAGGCAGTGAGATAAAATTGGGTGTCATCCACATACTTGTGGAAGTTGACCCCATATAGTTTAGATCCTAATTTCTCGGATTCGTTAATCATGTGTAAAAAAAGCACATGCAAGAGGGAAGTACAAGTGTTCTTAATTATGTAATTATCTAATAAGGATAATAAATATATGTGATCCTTTCACTGGTCACTGGTAATTCAGGGCAATGTAATTATTTCTGTACTCGTGTTTACACACCGTTATGGTTAACACAACCAACAAATTAAATCTTTTTACTTTGGTCTTAAAATTTTTAAATATGGAATAAAGGAGGGGAAATTCATTGCAAATAAATAATAAATCAAAGGGCAGTGGAGAAAAGTTGACACATAGAAAAGTAGAAAAAATAACACAACAAGCCACAACATGAAACAAACCTATCAGTCATGCCACTGAAACTGAATAATTAATTTCAGTAACAGCCCACATTCTATTTCTATACTATCCTTTTGAAAACAGATACATATACAATATTTCCATATGGTCTCTCCTTTGCTCATAAATTCTCATACGGGTTTCTCTGAAGAAAATTCACACACAAACACATAAAAGCTGAAGTAGAAAAAAATAAATTGAAGATGTGGATACAATGAGGTTCAAGAGAAATTGATGCAGACAAAAACAAAATGAGTTTAAACAGAAAGATGCAAAAAATAAATATTATGGAGAGAGGAGGAAAATAAAAATGACTCAAATGCATAAGTAACAATAAACAAACTAAACAGTAAGGAAAAAAGAAAAATGAACGATAGAAGGGTAATATAGTAAAATAAACACTGTTGAGAGAAATAAACAGAATAACCTTGGTTTGTGTATAAAATCAATCAACCACCAAATGGTTACCATTTACATTGCAGATTAAATTCAAATTAAGTGAGCACCTGCACTAATTACAGTAAAAGCTTGGTTATCTGACAACCAACCAACTGGCACGTTCAACCAACCGGTATCTCCCAATACAAGCAAAATTTGAGCATACGCGGATTTCCCCGCGCGCATGCGCACTTATTAAACTTATCGAACGCGATTTTACCGAGTGCGCTGTTTTCCAGGAACGTAACCCCCGTGTTCGGCAAGGATTGACTGTACTATTTATGTATGCTTTATTGGTAAGTATCTATACAATATTCTGTTATTATTTAGTCTACTATTAATATGGTATGTTTTAAAATAAGTAAATTTTTTGTGTAGGAATTTCAACAACTTGCCACTCGAATATCCGCATATTTGATTAACCGGCACCGGTCAACTCCCAAGGGTGCCGGATAACAAAGCTTTTACTGTACTTAGTGTCTGACTACGACATTCGTCACAAGAAAGTGGTCAAATCCATGCCTTCATTAATACAATTTGAAAAGTATTGAAAAATTTATCCAGGATTATGTGACCTAAGACTGATATATTGATTGATACACACATTGTAATTCATAATTCTATGGACCGTAAACTATATAATGCATTTGGTATCTACACATTACACAGTAAAACATCAAGAATGTATGTTGTCTATTTGGTTTATTCATGATGAGCGTAATAGCAGCAACTAAACAGTAACTAAATAATAGTTGGGCCAAAGAAATTTAGAAATAACCAGTTTAATCTATTCTTGTTTTAATGTTAACGGCAAAATCAAACATAACTACAAACTCTTGTTAGCATATGCCCTGCGAGCAGAAATTTTGATTAGAATTGTTGGAATGAGATTTTGACTGACCATTGTGACTATTCACTTGGGGAACAACGTGTAATGTAAGGTTTTGTAGGGAATATAAATCTCCATCCCAAGCAGCTTGTGTGAGTAGCACAAATATTACTTTTCTATGAAAATGTAATGAATATCCTAAGTATGAACTTCTACAGAAAAATAAAATCATAGAAGACTGGGATTGTTTTTTCTCTCTGTTGATTGTACTATATTACATATTCGTATGTAAGAAATGCTGTATATAAAATGAATATAGCACATTGATAATTAGCAGCACTCGGTCAAGGCTTGCCTCTTAGATTTCTTTCTTATTTTCAATCAAAATAAGGCTGTAGGCTGATTTAAGTCACAATCAACAACAATACCCATTTGAGGTAATAGACAAGCAATCTGGTGTGTTCTTTGTGTTAACCTTTGCCAGATGTAGCAACCAATAGCATTATTTGAAGAAAAACATCTGTAAACTCAGAAAAGCAGAAAATATTACAACATGGAAGGAGGCCATTCAGATCATTGAATCTGTGCTACTGTTAGTTTTTTTTTTAAAAAAATTCTATCCTTTCAGGTCTTTCCCTTTTGTTTACTCCTCGGGTGTTTAACCAGATCCCTTTCAACAATTTTATTTAAGTCTTAAACAGTTAAATTCCATTATACCTTGCATAATTTCTAACAATTGCATTGATATAGTTGATTTGAGAGTGCTGAACAATGGAGGACTTTTATATAAACCAGCAGGCAGAGGATGTGAGCTTAGGCACAGTCGAAGAAGAAAGTCTTCTTGGGCAATTTGAAGACAGTCCAAAAGGAGGCAAATGGAAGGGATTAAGACACAAAGTTCCAAATGTACAGGGAATAGTGACTGAAGGTATGGCAACCTTTGGTGGAGTGAAGAAGTTGGGGAGACACACATTTAGCCTCCTCGACCAAAATCAGTACAATTATTTAAATTTGTGGAATTACAATTTGTCCAAAAGCTTGGTGAATACATTCAAACATCAAGACAAAGGTCAGACTCTGCCATTATCAAGAGCTCCGGGATGCTAGTCACATGAAAGGCACTATACAAAGGCATATAATTGTTGTTGTCGGCATCGTAACCTATGTATATTTGGATTCTTCAACTTGTGAGTTTCATTACTCAAATTATTTTCTTTAAATGTATACCTTCGCTTTCTATATTCCATTAATATTAAGCAGCCCTATCAGATTTTTGAACCAACTGAGAAATATCAGTCACAGAGGGATAACAGAAACTGGTAAATTGAACCTTTTCTATTTTCCCTGGTAACTACAAGAAGTACTTCTATCAGCATTCAATTTGATACACATTACATCAGTACATACATCACAAGGGAGGGCCAACTACATCTCAGAACAGCCCTTTAGTAGCCATGGTGTGCATACATCTCTATCTTGGAGGCAGGACTGTGCATCTGTTTTTGTGATGTAACTTGTATCTTTCAGAAAGAACAGTAAGATTCCACTCACTTATTGTGCTTGAGGCAAAAATCCAGAAGAAAAATTTGCTTATCTATTCATGTCGGTCTGAGGCACCAGTACTGAAAATAACACAGATCTTATTAACTATACATTAGCAACACTAGCTTAATTACTTTAGCTTACTCGAATTGTCGCACTGCGTTATCGATGCAGAGCTGGAACATGTAAAAGTAGCTTGATTTGATAGTACTGAATGCAAGACCACAAGTAAGGAAAGAAAACAAAAGTAAAAAATATACCACAAAGCAGTGAAGTATATATTTAGAGTTTGAAACTAAGTTGGGAAATATGAAGGCTGAGAATGCAACATTTTTACTATGGTATAATATTTTTTCAGAAGTACTGCAGAAAAATTAATGGCATTTATATGCATACAGTCATCACACAAATACATTTAGGAGGTGGTCGGATAACTTGGTACCATACATATTCCAGCACAGTAAGCACATTTGATGCAATACAAAATAAAAACTGCTGCACGTGTCAACAGAAACAATTTTCTGAAGCAAGTTTGCTAAAGTTTTAGACAACAATCCTTTTTTAAAAAAAAATCCCCTTTCCCTTCATTAATTCCCAAACACACCATATAAACAGCCGCTTGATATAAAATTCTCATTTGATAGAATACAGATTGTATCTTCCACAGTTACATATAGAAGCTCACTGAATAGATTGACCACTAAATGAAAAATCTTACAATACAAAAAAAAATACACCCTCATTCAAAGTGATCTGGAAAGCATAACTGTGTTGCCCATACCAAGGCAGACATATTAGCACCTTCATAAACAATTTGGATGTATCTCAAAAAATCAACTGTAAAGGGAACACGTTCTGCTGCTGAAACAGTATCACATGGAGGACAATGACAGCTATGAAAAATATGAACATATTTTAAAAGAGAAAACTAACTAAATTGTATTTTGTATATAGGTAAGTATGTGGTTCAACTATTAGCAATTAACATTGTCTAATGATCAATCTAAATTCATAAATATTACTATAAATTAAAGGAAAAATGGTATGATAATTGTCTCAAAACAGGCCAGTTATTACAAAGCAGGAATCATTTAAAATCAGAAGCCTTGAACAACAACTAAACATGCTGGAAGACGTTGGACAAATTGTTAAAAGCCCCAATATTCTACCAATCATTAGCCAATAAAAAGTTTTTCTACATTTTGTAAGATGGTAAAATTGTTTTTAAAACTATTTTCAATGGACCCTTTGATTTCTTAACTGCTTTGTTAATAGATAGTAGAAAGGAATTGGTACCTTTAAATGCAATGCTTATTAAATTGGATTATTATGCGCCACACATATGCATCTGCACCATATTCAATCCAATGAAATCTGACATAAGACAATTGTTTTTTTTTACAAATGTTGACTGAATAAAAATGCATTTAAACCTGTGCACAAAACATTGCCCAGATGGTTATACAACATTAAATATGTACTGCATTTAAATTGAATATTCCAGGGATTTATGAGTAACTACAGAAATGAAACAAACATTTTTATTTACATTCCCAGAAACATAGAACCAATGGAATTACCAACCAAATATCTGTACAATTGCTATCCATTGCTGTGAAGTAGAGCTGTGATGACAACAAAAGTAATTTGTTGTGTGCCATGGTTCATAGGTGTGAAATTATAGTGCGCTTGTGACTCAAGTTCAGCATAATTTGTTAAGATTCAGTTAGAGTTAAGAATAGCGAGAATGAGACATTAGAAACAGAGCAGGACTGAAAGTTAGAGAGCTGAAGAAAAAGAATCAGAGAGAGACAGATTTAGAGAGTCACAGACAAAGGGGAAAGAGAGTGGCTAATACAATATAGCATGGCTTTCTCTTTCAATCTCTATTTCTATTCTTAATCCTTTTGCATGACCAATAATTGTGTGCATTGTTTCCATATCCACAATGGTCCTGTTCCCAATTAGTTGCTCTATTGGAGCTTCCTAGATCTGTTCTTCAACATTATTATTTAGTCATCCAGTTGAAGCAACATAGCAAAACAATGGCACACATTAAACACAAATTTCATGGTAATCAGATACAAACTATTCCTTAATAAAGGAGCACTTGAGAGATAAACTGATACTTGGGTAGTGGAGGTATTAAGGGATTTGGCAAAAACCCATTTAGATTAAAAGATCAAATAATTAACAACTAACAGATTGGTAGAAAGGGTAGTTGAAGCCACAGCATTAGGGTCATTTAAAATATTGTTTGATGCTGTGATGGTAGGTTGGGTATTCAGAAGATCTCATAAACTAATGGGACAAGTTTAATGGGCTGATTGGTCTCCTTGTGTTCCAGTTCCCCTATGTTCCTATGCCATACAGTAAATTAAGTTGAAGATAAATATAGTGCAGTTTTTTCAAAGGAAATCAGTTTGATGGAAACCATGAATAGAATCTCCCATTATTTTAAAGGCACCCGACAGTGATTTGAAAGCATTAATCTAATTTTAAAGTTCAGATGATGAGTCTGAATTGCTCCAAGTATCACTTTTCAGGTTTGAGAAGTCATAAGGGTATATGTGAAGTCCTGTAGCTCAGTGGTTAGAGCACTCACCTCACAAGTAGGCGAAACCTTGGGCAACTTTCCTTACTCCACATACCTGATAATAAATTCTCCAAAAAAAATTGGTCACTTCAAACCATGACTGTTAGTGGGCCACTATTGTGCACAATTGTTTCACCCATATATACAGTCAATTCATTTTTCTGTGAAGCACTTTGAGACGTCTAGAAGGCGTGAAAAGCACTACATCAAATCCAAGGATTATTATTATTATTACATCAATAACTGCTCTGGAATCAATTCTGAAGTATCAATTACTGGTTTTAGAAAAAATAAAATCCAATTAGGCAACAGACGAAGTTGAATATTGACTAATGTGTGCCTATTTCTTTACAACAGATGAGATAGCAATAACCACTTGTTTTGTGGATAAAACATGTATCAACGTGGGCACTGCGATCAATAATTAAATTAGACTGGTGTTCAGCCAGTTGAGTCAATCAAATGTTAAAAGCACTCTGAATTATGAGAAGTTTGCAACTAGTCAAAAGAGATTAAATACTACTTAATGAAAATTCTGTCATGTATGAAATGTGCAGGGGTTGCTGTGCTATAATAAATATTGTTTCACAATAAACACTGAGGAAGGTATGCATGGGAGAAGCTATGCACAACCTTAATCAAATATGAAAGGTGGATAGCTTAAATAGGAATAATTTAGTGCTTGTACACTACTGTATAGTGCAACGCATTTACTAAATCAATATCAAAATGTGTTCAAACTTTCCAATTTGTGTAAATATATATGAAATAAGCAGGGAATTCAAATGGTATGATCAGCAGCATGTTGAAATCAGTATAAATCTGTAATCTTTTAATTTTACTACTAAAGCAGATTGTATTAACCTACCAAAACAAAATAACAGTTGATATTGTTTTAGCTACTGAAGTGGCATCATCAACGTTTGCAATCCCTTCAAAACCTGAAAGCTACATGTTATATATTTATTAAAATTTATTAAGCGCTATCAAATATAAGGATTATTATCACTATCAATTATATTTTAAAGAAAATTAGCATTTTTATATGAAAAGCAAATTACTTGTTTTGAATTGGCATCAATTTCTGTTGGGTCAACAGATAGACAAAATGTGTTCAAACTTTTTAATATTTTAAATTATTAAAGAGAAGTCCTGCAGCTCAGCGGTTAGAGCACTCGCCTTGGAAGTGAGAGACCTGGGTTCAATTCCAGGCATGAGAATTGTCCTTGCCATTCACAGTTTAGACTTTAACTGTGACACCACCTGAAACAACATCTTCTGACATTTCACTAGCTCTTTGCCTATTCCATTCCAGCTTAGCTACCAATGCATCCATTACATTCAAAAGGCAATAATGAATCAGTGGAAGTGCTGGGTGAGCTCATCTCATGCTCAGATGATTCCTGCCACAGCTAAAGCAGATCTTCTTTATCATTACTGCTTGAACAAGTGCAATCCATCAGGCTGCTCGCCTGCTGAAGGCACATGGAGGAAATGCAGGGCTGCCTCATTGCACTGCAGGATGCAGACTGATGTGCTGTCAACAATAGATCCTTCCTCCTCATAGGGGTGGGGTACCAGCAATTTTTTTAGTGTACTATACATCCACTCTTGCCCATTATTGATTGACACAGTCTTTTACTGGCTGCTGTGAAACATAATAAGAATAATCCTTGCATTTGGTATAGCACTTTTTACGTCTTCTAGACGTCTCAAAGCGCTTCACAGAATATGCTGCAAAGTGAATTGACTGTATATTTGTGAGCAAAACACAGCAACCAATTGCGCACAGCAGTGTCCCACAAACAGTTGTGGATTGAGTGACCAAATTATTGTTGTTTTTTTTCAAGGGATTATTATCAGGCGTGTGGAGTAAGGAAACTTGCCCAAGGTTTTGCCCTGCCTGCAATTGAACCTTGCTTGCAAGTCTCTCACTTGCAAGCAAGTGCTCTAACCACTGAGCTACTGGACTCCTAAAACATGTTACAAACCAGATATAAGTTGCCATATTTTACCCCAAAATATCTGAAGATTCATATAGTGAAACACAAAATAAAGAGCAATGTTATACAGACATCAGGATGTGTTTCTTTACCCAGTGGGTAATTAACAGGAACAGGCTGTCAGGAAGGTTGGTAGATATCAAAATGCTCAAATCATTTAAGAAATATTTTGGCGCTACAATGTAAAGTAGAGATGATATTCTGGAAGGATGAGATTAAGTAGGATGAATGGCCCTCAATCTGTATCTATGTTTCATTGTGATTTATAATATAATGCAAGTCTTTTGCAATCCTTGCTATTTACTTTTGAAGTGAAGCAATGCAAGTTTCATGTATAGCTATGTAATCACTTACGTAGAGGGATCTCCTGTCTCACTCTTCTTCTGCCCAACACACTCTGTATTATCAACACAATTGTATTATCACAACTCACTGTGATTTGGACCCAATTCCAGTGAGAAACAGCAAATTTAGCAAAGAAACAAGATACCAAAGGCGTTCAAATAAAAATTCGAAATAGACACGCTATTTTGTCAGTCAGGTATGTCCATTATGTCTCTTTTTTCAATATTGCACCAGAAATAGTCAAAGAGTTGATACAGAAGCATATACAAGCCATACAATACCTAAAATTGCTAAACAATATTGTAAATTAATTGATATTTGAACTGTCAAGCCAACTACTTTCATATCCTTCAACAACAAAATTACATTTGTGTAGCACTTTTCACTTCGGGAGGACGTCCCAAGGTGCTGGACAGTCAGTATTCTGGACCCGAGCTGAGGTATCATAATAATAATAATAATAATAATCCTTGCATTTGATATAGCGCTTTCCACATCTTATCAACGTCCCAAAGCGTTTCACAGAATATACTGTAAAGTGAATTGACTATATATTCGTGGGCGAATCGCGGCAGCCAATTGCGCACAGCAGTGTCCCACACACAGTTGTGGATTGAAATGACCAATTTTATTATTGTGTTTTTTTGGAGGGATTGTTATTAGGCGTGTGGAGTAAGGAAACTTGCCCAAGGTTTCGCCCTGACCTGCCTGGATTCGAACACAGGTCTCCCCAGCTTGGTATCCCCAGCTTGCAAGACAAGTGCTCTAACCACTGAGCCACAGGAGATCGGGGAGGGTGGAAGACAGTGGGGGAAGGAGTTTTGATTGAAACATTAAGGATAACTAACAAATTAATCGAAAACACATAAAATGTTTAATTATAAAAAACAAATATTCTAGCATTATTTCAAGATTCCATTACAGTTTGTACTCACAGAGACCACTCACCATATTACTACTGTACCATGCAATCACTCTAATATTTGTTCTCAGTTTAATTAGTATTGGGTAGTCTGCAATATAGCACAGGTCAATTATCTCAGGTCCTGTCTATTAAGCAAATAGCACCAAAAAAAAGCTGGTTTCTGGATCATCAGTTTTTTGTGGGTACATACACAAAGGAATGGTAAACATATTGGTCTGGTAATAATAACATAGGAAAATTCATCTTCATTCTGTTATAAGATTTTGATGTTAATAAGAAAATAAACAGAACATTCTAAACTAAAATCCTTAATAGATGCGTACCATTTTTTCTTGCTCCATGGAGGATTTGTATGCATTAAATTTGGCTCAATTTTCAGCATTGGATGAAAACGTTTCATAAGATATTTCAACTTGCTGCCTGGGGTCTTTCTTAGCCTCCCACTGAGTTTCAAACACTATATGTCCCGAAAAACATTCTGTACATCACTGAAATGTAATAACATGAATACTGTATTTTGTAAAAATAAAGAACTTCAGCCTGCTTTTTGTTTTGTTCCAAATACTGGTAGGTGTGGGGGGGGGGGGGAGGTAGAAAGGCCAGTGATTTAAAAATATATATTTTTATAATTGCATTTTATTAGATTTGAGTCCCCATACTTTATTTAGTACTATGGTCTATTTAAATCTCTGCTGAGGCATAACTAATTTACTATTTGAAATGGAATAAATGGAACTCTCACTGCAAAAGAGTTCATTCTGGGAATTCTGGAAGACCGAATGTCATTATTTGTGGAGTCCTGTAGCTCAGTGGTTAGAGCACTTGCTTTTCAACCGTGAAACCTGGGTTCAATTCCCGGCAGTGCAAAACCTTAGGCAAGTTTCCTTACTCCACATGCCTGATAACAATCCCTCAAAAAATATGATAAATTGGTCATTTCATTGGCCACCCAGATTCATCAGATTAAACTCAACCATGTAAATCATTAGAGAAAGTTATATGATATTCAATTCTCAACAGACTGGAGTGTAAAGGTCAAACTCCATGGTTTACTAAAGCAGATATAGTGATAAAGTGTTATTAACCTGATCTACCCAGTTTCATGTCAGCTAACCTAGCATAAAAATCCCTCGGAAAAAAACAATAATAAAATTAGTAATTTCAATCCACGACTGTTTGTGGGACACTGCTGTGCTCAATTGGCTGCCACATTTTTTTCCACAATATACAGTCAATTCACTTTACAATATACTCTGTGAAGCACTTTGAGACATTTAGAAGACGTGACAGGGCGCTGTACCAAATGCAAGGATCATTATTATTGTACTGAAGAATACAGCAAATAATTAATCAATTGTTAATATAAGTGTATTTGTTTTTTCACTGCTTTGTGATAATTCCTTCATTGTATATTCCAACAGGAGGCCAAATGTTACTTTTTCCAACCATTTCATCCATTTTTCCCTCCCTCAGAAAAGTTTGGCTGAACATGTTCAGAGCATTCTGAAGGGAACAAAAATATCACGAATTTTTGACTATGTAAATCTCGATCTCTATTTCTCCCTGCTATTTTCTATTCCTGGTGTCACTCAATCTTCCAATCTATTGTTTACATTCCATTGTATCTGTCACTCGTCATTTGACTCAGTTTCTCCCCAAATCTGTTGTTCTGTTTATGTCACTCATTCTCCATTATTCCCAATTCTATTCACAGAATCTTTTTTCCTTTTTGTTCCTTCTTGAATTAACATATCTCACTACAAATGTTACTAGAATTCTGCCTCATCTTTCAACATCTGCAATATGAAAAACCAAAACCTATTTTTCAAAGAAAAACCTAACCAATGAAACAAAGTTGCTTGCTGCGGTAACTCGCATTACACAATCACTGTGCAAACCCAAACTTACAGTAATCATTTCCAAACAAATATTCTTCTACAATATAAAAAAAATCAAAACCTTTGTTCTGCTCCACAGTGATTTGTATTAGTTTCGGATTCAAAATGTAATGTTCATCCCAGGTGGACAGTTTTCTCTGATTGATCAGAATTCCTGGACTTAGAAGGTACGGGTTTCTTTTGAGCTATTTGTCAAGTCCAGGACTTAAATGTGAAGTGGATCTATGGTTCAAAAAAAGAAGCAACTGCAAGGAGAGAAGGCTCCATTTATCCAAGAACCTCTTGGTGGAATCAATTTCACCGAATAACAAATGTAGTTGGAATGAAGAATATCCTTTGGCCCATCTAATCACAACCTTCCAGAACACTCCATTGCAACATCAAGCTGTACTCTTTTTGAAAAAATAAGGGTTGTCTAAACTCCTCTGCATTTGACCAGTGCAATATGTTTGTGCTTCTCCAGAAAGGGAACCCACAATAATAATAACAACAACAACTTGCATTTACACAGGGGGCATCCCACAGAGCTTACAAGACAAAGCAAAACCACGTATGTTGAACCTTCTGATTTGGAGTTCCCGCAAGATACAGGTCTTCAGATACAAGTATTATTTTTGAATTTGTTCTCCCTGGCTCCATTAATGCAGACAGAATTCTGATTCATAATTTATTATTATAATTTGAATAACATCATTTATGGTTTATTAAAGTCATCACTGTACAGGCTGAACATATTTTGTTGAATAATTTTAGATGTATCCTGCAGCTTCATCTATTTCTTAAATGATTAAAAAGAATGGCAAGCAAGCAGAGTTCAAAAAGATTTAATAATATCTGCATTCTAGTGAAGGGGTGATTTTTTATGTCCTTCTATTAAGAGTGGAAACTTACTTTCCAGATGATGTTTGCAGACAAAATAAAATTACCACTAGATTTTGGTTCATTGAACAGTCATCATTTTGTTAACACTGCATACATGTGTATTATTTGGTAAAGAAGAGAGTAGATCATAATGTAATAATAATCCATTATACCGCATTTTGGGGGTCGATGATGCATTGATTGTCCTGGTCCAATTCCGACAGCAGCAAATTAACAAGAACTCACTCGTCCACCCACCTCCTACCACTAATCCTTGTAATAACTACCGTTCATATTATGCCCTCTTGAACCATGTGCAATTTTCTTCGAATGTGAAATGTTCAATAAATCATGCTACGTATATAGTAGGCTTTACTGCCTTTTGCATACTAATCTGAATTAGGATTGTTTGGCCGTTCTTCCTTAAACTGCTTTGTAAATACTGCTAGTCTGCACATCAGCACCATATTTGTAATACGATATTATCCATCAGTGCAAAAACAAAGCTGCAAATGGTATTAATAATTCTGTTTGAACAAAATAGATTTCTGTTATTTCTAAAATTCTGGAAAACTACCAACTCATATCGTCTGGAGTTCCTAATGTTTCTCATTCCAAATTCAGTGTTTCTTTCTAATGATAGTGTATTTTAAATGTATTTCAAGTTGAAATAGAATTATCTTTTTTTCTGTTAAATATAGTTCCTAAAACATGTCAAATTCAATGTTTTATTTGCCTAAATTTACATTTTGCTTGTCCACAGTTCACCATGCCTTAATAATCCAGTTCTTTTTCTGGTTTATTCTAAATTGCTTTGATTCTTCAGAATACTAATATGTCCATTTTCAATAGTAATGAAATTAGGGTCACAATCAGTACTTTACAAGGAAATGTGAAACTATTAATGTACACTCTCGGTCTTTCTATTAAAAATGTTAATTATACTTAATTATTCATCCGGTGTTCTCTTTGTATCTCCCACAATGCAAGAGACTCATTGTTGCCAAGCCTACATATTAAGACTTGGAATGTTTTGTAAAATTGCACCATATTCTACTTGCCCCATTGGACAAACACAGCAGAGAAATTATTGCTTATTAGCGCTGAGATTTATGCAGTGAATGCAAAAATGATGGCCAGTGATCTGATTGCGTCCAATTAATGCTGAGACACAATCAAAAGAACACTCGTGCTGCGCTTTGTCACTTCAAAGCAGCCAAACAAGAGGCTCACTAACGTAAAGTTACATAGGACAATTTTAGAACAGATATCAGGAAGTATTTCTTTGCACAAAGGGTAAACAATAACTGGAATGGGTTGTTTGAATTTGTTGACACTGGATTCATTTAACAAACTGTTTGATGCTTGATTCGAGGGGAGGTGGGGAGGGTGTTTTCTGGAACAATCAAATTAAATGGGCTGAAGAGCCTTATCATCCAAAAGTTTATCGAATTTTAGGTGATATCTTTTGACTAGAACACAAATATTTTACTTTCTTAGGTGTAATAGGAATAAATTCTAAAGATCCATTTGCTTATTCCTTGAAGTAATCAATTTTCTGCACTGATATTAACGCAAGGCTTCAATTGATTGTCTCATTTTTTTTCTCCTCAAGCTCCATGTTCCCATTCGTCCCCACCTCTTCTTATGACAATGACTCAAATGGAGATATGGTTGCTTATAGCCATATCCAAAGAACTATTTTAAATAGATCCTTGATGGATCATTATGGAAGGCAGGTTAATTATAGGTGAAGCAAATCCTGAACACTCCCCCACAAATTCTAGCAAGATCACCTAGTAACAAACAAGAGCAGAACTCTGGTCAATTTGTTTCCTCTCCCTAGGCTTGTAAAGCTGAAGGATACATATATTCCCAGCACTATCAGCTAATACTATATCAGATAACTCGGCACAACTATGGATGAAACCTACTGTCTATCTTCCTTTACCATAGTATTGATATAACATACAAGTTGTCAAGGATACTGCCATCTAACATATTTTATTAACATGCGTCAATTTATTTTAAAAATCTCTCGAATCTCTGCATTCCAAAGGAAATCAAGAACAGGTAGATCCACTGATGCAATGAACTATTTCCTAATAAATATGTTCTAAATGGATCCTTGACAGAGTTTCCAAGAGGCAACTAACTGTTCCCCCTTGCACTTAGTCACAGCAGATTTACTCAGGTCTACACAATGGACAGTCAGCAGCCCTCAAAGACTCTTAATAGACAACTTACATTATTGTCCACCACTAAAGGCACATAATTTATTCTTCATTTAAAATCTCTCTTCATACTGCATACCATACCATGTTGTCAGCAAGAGCTATTTCCTCATGTTTTGTATGACAGAAATGTTCAGACTGCAGTAATACTGAGCAGGGAGTTAATGAGCCTTTCTGTCAGCCTTTTGCATTCGGCATTGTCTGACAGAGTACCTAAATCATCGTGCTGCATGGGACAGTGGAACCTTTGACAGTCAACCATGATTCACTGAGAAGATTTACTATTGTATGCTGCATTGCAGTACTACCCAGAGAAAAGTCTAATATTTAATAAATTGGGAAAACAGGATTAGAATGGTAATACTTCATATCTTTAACACAAAATATTATTTGTTTTGAGATGAAATAGAAAAATGAAGCTCTTTTATCATGTGGTCTATTTAATTAGCCACACTGAGTGAGTAAGAGATGAATAAGATTATGATGATGTTTTAAAAGGTAGAACTGGCTCTAATCCCACTGACAGCAACCATGACAGATAATTCATTCAGCACAGCTGGAAGAGGATTTCTATTTCCATCAAAAGGAATAGTCAAACACAGTAGAAGACTCTGAATACAGGGAATAAACCGCTTTGCAAATAGAGAAACATTAATATATTCTAGTACTTTCACCAGAATGTTGCTCCCGATTTCTCTTTTCTCTCAAGGTCATGCACCACTTGTGACACAAAGGACTGTTGGCAGCTCTCTACCATTCTATGTAAGTCGACAGGAGATAGCAGCCAAGGGATTACTCACACATTCATCTCACCCCCATCTCCCAAATGTGGAAACATGTCTGGCCTCCACTTTTACATTCCAAATTGCGATAACTAAATTGTACAGGACTGTGTCACAACTCATCACTCTAAGGAACCCATGCTACCTTTTCTTTCAAATAGTAGCATTTCATAAATAAAAACCCATAAGCATCTGACTGAGAGGCACGAGTGTTCTTCTGACTGGGCATAAAGAGCTCAACATCTTTAGCTACAGGGCCACTTTAAAAATTAACTACTTTATTTTCTGTCCCAAAGTCTGCAGATACTTTCCTAACAAGATCATTGGTCAGAACAGCCAATCCTAATAAGCTTGCATGCTTTCTTATGATGTATTGAAGCATCATTTCAGTAAATTTCAATTTCAAAATGTGTGTGTAATAAATGAATTATACCTATATCACCTAAATATCCACTGAAGATACAGTATACAGATAGAATTCATAGAGAGAAAAAGATCAAATGTTCATCTACGTTGCAAAAGGCTTGCCACACTGATGTCTAGATTGCCTATTAGGCTTTTAGCACTGCAAATAAAATGACTTGGTCTTTTTCAATCTTTGCCACTTTGCCCCCGATGACTCTGCTGTCATTCCAGGCAACTAAAGTACGTTGTACTTTGTATAAGGCATGCAGTAAAACTCACATAAGTAGTCAGTCAGGACCATAACATTTAACATGACTTATGCAAAGTCTGAGATCTCAGAGATTTTATAACTGGAATCTGCCAATTAAGAGGTATTAATCTTCAATCAATTGAGCTAATTTAGGGTGGGTGTGAAACTAGAATGCCAAATTTGCTGAAAGCAAAGTGACTTTGCTTCTAGTATTAAAGCAATTAACAAATGGAAGGGTCATTTATACTTTACACTTCATTAAACTGTATGTTAATGAAAAGGTGTGACGAATAGGAATCATAAAAGATGTTCAAAGATAGCTAAAAAGAGCATTACAGACACATGTGAGGATGCATGTGAGGAAAATCAGGTTTAAACAATTTGTTATGAGTGGCAAAATAGCTAAATACTTTCTATTTTAAAATTCTAAAAATAGTAATTCACTTAAAAAATTATCTCTCCAATGCATCTTTTAGTTGATTTTTTTTGTCCTATAGCTCAGTGGTTAGAGCAGAACAACAAAACAACAAAACACTCACCTCACAAGCAAGATACCTGGGTTTGATTCATGGCAGGGCAAAATCTTGGGCAAGTTTCTTTGCTAAACACACCTGATAATAATCCCTCAAAAAAAAGATAAATTGGTCACTTCAATCCACAACTGTTTGTGGGACACTGTTGTGCGCAATTATCTGCCATATTTCACCCACAAAACATACAGTCAACTCACATTACACAATATTCTGGGGAGCGCTTTGAGATGCCTAGAAGACGTGAAAAGCGCAAATGCAAGGATTATTTTTTATTTTTCATTTTTTGTCCCAAACTCAAATTTTCTGTTCTAGCATACATAGCTTCCAATACTACTTCCTTTAGTATTCAACATCATGTAAATATCATACGAAACCATCTCCGCTGCACTCTCAGATTTAGTCCTAGAACCATTATTTAATTATTTCCTGCATATCAAATTTTAAGTTATAATTTTAAGTAGCAAATGATATGATCCATTTGTGGTATTACATATTATCAAGATAGAATTAGGATAGTATAAATCGAGTTTGTTAGCAGTACAAAGTGAAATAAAAATACAAAGACAATGTTGGCAAAGCAGTAGTTTTCTTTTAGCATTTACAGTAATTATTTTATAAATATTTTTAATTGAAATGGATTTGGTGAAATATATGCAACGGAAAATAACTAATTTGTTCACTGCTGTCTATAGGGAAAATGTCAAGCAGCATTGTGACAACACCCTGTATTTATATAGTGCCCTTTATATTTCTTTAAACTGTCAATAACCATTAACAAAAGACTGATGGAACCCAAATGTCCAATGTTCCACCATGAAAAGTACAATTCATCAATTCAAAATGTTGCTAAAATAAAAAAGCAGTGCAACCAGTAATGATTTGATCTTAAAAAAAAGTCAAATGTATTCCAGAGGTCAGTCTCACCCACGTCATTTGTTTAACAATGGATTCTGGCACATTTTTTTCCAAACCTTTCTCAGCAGTGTATATCACCTGAGCCCAATATGAACATTCATAAATCTTACTGAATAAAAAGATTAAAGTTAATCTCATCATTACTGGCAGGAAATTTCTTGTACGGTTATAATTCTTCTCTTTGTGCACGATCCAACTCAATGTTAAAGCCCGTACAAAAAAATTGACTTCATCGATCTTTGAGACCTTGAATATAAATACAGTCCTGGACTGTTCATTAAGAGTAAAACTCCTTGGAGAGTCTGTTTTAAATTACAAGCACAAAAATGTAAAGCTATGAATCAGAAATTGAATTTAATTCACTGTTCAACTGCTAATATACAGTTACTTTTCCTACTATGCTTTATCCTGCCCTGATCCTTCCCACCCTGCTCTTGTCCTACCTGACTGTACAGCGCCTTGAGATGTCCTCTCGACGTGAAAGGCGCTATATAAATGTACGTTTTGTTGTTGTTGTTGTTATAGTCACTTTTTTTGCACAACCTCATTGAACAAATCAGCAAAATTTCTGAATATATATTTTATATATAATGTGAACAGGAAGCCAAGGCCTAAAGTGAAACTATAAACAGTGAGCTCAAAATCTATTTTTTAAAAACTTCCAAAAAGTTTTAAAAACTGGAGGCTCATTGCTAAGATCAAGAGCTGGGAAAATTAACATTTCCTTTTCCCTCACAAAAGAATAGTTTCCAAATTGTGTTTTTGCAAGCTCGTTAAAGTGAGAAACATTGAGGTTAATACCTGTGGAAAATTATTTTAGTTAAATTATTTATGGATCCCAGTCAAACATCCTGGAAATGCATTGCATTGTTTTTTTTAAAAAAGGGACAGAAAGTAACTAGTTACTACAGGTATTCCATGCTATCGAATGTTTCCACCCATTTGACACTTTCCATAGCATTTTGTAGCAATCCACTTGTTTCTGTTCCAAATGTCTTGTTATTTAAACACAAGATTTTACTTAATCTGCCATTTCAAGATTTTACTCAACCTGCCATTTCTTTAACTCTGCCACCATGACATTACTTCCTGCAAGATAAATTCAATCTGTGCAACTGCAACAATGATGCTTTTTGACATAATTATGAAACTAGCTCTTACTAACAGAAATAATATCACTTGGACATTCTAAACAAGTAATGGAATTTGACATAATGGTATTCATGTACTGTGGTCCGCCAATGCTGGAAGGGAGTGGGCAATGGACGCGCAGCAGATCCAAGCCAGCTGAGCGAAGAGGGCGGGTAGTGAGGTAGTGTATGAGCCGTTTGCAGACGTAGAAAAGTGGCCAGGCTATGATGTAATTTAAAAGTAAGAGTGGTTAGAAAGTGAAGCAGTTAATGAATAATTTTAGTTTCCAGTGCAACATCAAGCTGCATAATAATGTAGCACACAATGCATGGAACGCATTGTGTGCTACATTATTATGCCATTATAGAGGTCAAACAACTCAGCACAGTCTGTCTCTCAATCAAACCTTCATTAAAATCTAAACACGAAGCTCAGCTATTTCTACAGGAAACTGAAATGAACAAAAGGTTGGCAAAGAGTCTCAAATTAAAATATAAAACTTTTAAATGAGATTGCTAATCACAGAGAGTAAATAGACAGGTCCAAAGCTGACCAGAAACACACAGTCCTGCTGTGATGTATGTTTATAAAGAATATCATGTTAATGGAAGGAAATATTCAATGACTGAAAAGCTAATGTACTAAAGCCATAAAAGGTGTTTCTAAAGCTTTCAATGAAAACGTTATTCAGTGTTTTCCAAAGGAGACTGATTACATGATCAAGTATACAGTAGCAAAATATTATAAGATTGGGAGATAAACTATTAACACATCTATAAAGCTCTTATGGAATCAGAGCTTATAGGTTTGCCTTAATATAAAATCTCAGCTACGTTCCTATCCTCCCTGCGCCCAATCCCTTTGCTTGGGTCCAAATCCCTTACTGTCCAACACCTTGGGTGGTCCCCCCAACGTAAAACGTGTTATACAAAAGTAATTTTATATTGTATTTTATCTCTTTTATTGACCTGATTATATTGATATATAACGGCTCTGTTGTCTCAAAGGACAAAGTAGGTCGTTGTATGCTCATGCAAATCTTTTTCCTCTCAAGCCAATGTTGAGGAGGATAAGTATAAACAATTCAAGATAGATACATTTCAATTGATAAAATGGATATGCAGAATAGTTGATCTGCAACTTTGAAAATATATTGCAGTAATCATGAGTTTCAGCTACCCTGCTAGAGTACTCAGTTTAAACATTATTTCATCTCAATGGAAAACTTTGCACTGCAAAAGATCCAACTACAGAAATACAATCTCCTGAAACATTATACCGTGGTTCACATTTCACACACACACATACACACACACACACACACACAGACACACGCGCGCTTGCACGAGAGTTAACGAGAAAGTGCATGACACACTCACAAAATCTGCACTGTTTTCATATCCACAATCAGGCAGATCCAATTAATGTGGATAATGGACTATATTGGGAAATTAATTGGCTTTAACTATCTCATTCACTATTAGATCTGGTATTTCACATCATTCCTACTTTAGGCCTTCTAACATGTTGATAATCTGCCTGCAGCAGCTGCATAGAAAAAGCAAACATCGATGGAACAGACTGCATAATTATATTCATGCAAAACTGTGATGCTACATATGATGTAACTTGCGGATTTTGAGGATAATCATTTGTAATTATGAATGTGTGCAAAACATGTTGTCACACACACCACCATCCCAGGCAGTAATGGAAACAATAAAGATCACGTCATGCATCAAATGCTCAATATTACTCATCAAATAAAGACATATCTTCTGGCTACGTATACAATTGGAATCCCCAGGAAAAGTGGTACAATCTTTCCAAAGAAGAATGAGAGATTTACCCATTTTGCAAGGAAAATCCTCAGGCAAGTCAATATCCAACATGAGGTCATCCTCATCCAGGTCACAGGAGTCAAGGTTGTTCAAAATATCCTACATGAAGAGGAAAACAAAGAGACATCCTTAGACGTATGCATGAAAAGTCAGCTTACCTCTCAATTAAAAAGAAAATGGAATTGGCGTCTTAAAAAATAGTTCAAATGCCATTTGCACTATTAATTGTAAGTTAATTATTAGTTGGCTTCAGGAGACATGAGGTCATATGGAAAGGTCAGAAAGTATCACAAATCCAATTTCAACAGTAAAATGTAATTTAAATATTCAAATTGTATCATCAATTGTAAGCTGCTTGGGATAAGTAAGCGGAAAGCACAAATTTTCTAGTGATCACATTCTACTTGAACATACTTTCTGGCAGGACAACTGACTATCATGAACACTGTGAAGCTGTTGATTATGGAACGTCAAACCATGATGACTTGATTTCTGTACTTTATGGGAGAGAGATGAACAAAAATAAATATTTGAAATGGGAATAAAAAACATTTGGATAGAATCATTGCCAGTACCTCCATACATACAGATTATATTACCGTAGATCAGTGGTTAGAGCATTCGCCTCGTAAGAGAGAGACCTGGGTTCAATTCCTGGCAGGGCAAAATGGTAAGCAAGTTTCCCTACTCCACACCCCTCTGTTTACCTAGCCGTAAGTATGTTGTGAGTCAATTGGCGGAACGCTTTTCTGGGGATAATAATCCTTTTTTAAAAAAAGATTTGGTCACGCAATCCATGACTGTTTGTTAAGGCACTACTGTGCAGAATTTGCTGATGCATTTCGCCCACCAAATACAGTCAATTCACTTTACAGTATATTCTGTCAAGCACTTTGAGGCATCTAGAAGATGTGAAAAGCGCTCTATCAAATGCAAGGATTATTATTATAAAGAATGGAAACAAAAACATTTTGATATAAGTATTTGGGGCACTTTTAAATAAAAACTGTCCTAAAAAATTATGAAATGCAACTCATATAAATTAATCACCAAAATATAATGAGAGTTGATTTATAAACTGAAACCGTTTCCTTTTTTCCGAGAGTTCTACCACAAGCAAAAAGGAATTTTATTAAGCACGAGAGAGAAGAAACTAGGAAAATAATTAGTGCAGTATGATCCATTAGTAAAATTGAGGTTGCATTTGCATTTGCACATAATCAAACATGCAAGGATCATTATTATGTCATCCAGTGAAAGGGGTGACTGCTGTTAATCAGACGAAAAATGAACTTGAGCAATTGCAAAAATTAATGCTTTATATTTGCAACATTATCAGCCCCTGTTCCTACAAGATAGTCCCACAAGTACAGTACTTAAAACATTTCTTCTCAACTCTACGTTCATAAATCCAAGACTCAACGCTACATAACATTCTAAACTAGCAGCAGCATAAATACTTAAAAGTTTGCTGACATAGACACTCAAGAAAGTTAAAAAAGCAGATTCAGATAAGATAAACTGAACACTACGATTACACTAGCATAAGAAAATAAATTAGATACCAATTACAATTATAAAAACAAACCTAGCAACACAGTCACTGATCAACTAAATTCAAGGACACCCAAAGTTGTTTAATGAAAAAAGTCAATCAATAAAGATGTGTTTGGGAAATGTAAGGAGAGGAATCATCATGGAATAATAAAAATTATAGTTTAGAGCTCAAATACACAATGAGTATTTTTGCTACATAGCCCATCAAGTGTAAAATTGTGCTAGCTCATTCACGAAATTCTTCAATCCCAATCACCTGTTCTTTCCATGCACCATAAATCAACCTTGTTCTGAGGAACAATGCATGGAATGAAAGCCAAAGAAAGAACAACAGAGGGAGCTAACTTTACATCAGATTATTAAGATTACTGCATAATGGTGGAAAGTACACATCCTCCAGTTGAGATCCCTAGAGACATTTAATTGAGTTTCTGCATAATGCACATTTATTGAGCTCTACATATTATATTTGAAACCTGTACAATCACCAAATCTTTTGATTCTCCAATAATGTCTGATCACCAATCTATCACATAAAGGTACATAAATTGTATATAATTGTCCAGCTACTCAATCCATTGATTTAAGTATCCAAATACAGAATTTCTATTGTGTTTTACCATTTCTTATGTTAATTTTAGTTACCTCAACTAACATTTGAATAATTTTCAGTTCACACAACAGTGTCCCACAAACAGTCGTGGACTGAGTAACCAGATTTTTTTTTGCTTTGTAAGGGATTATATTTACTACATCAACTGCACTACCTTTATCAATCAGTTTTTGAACATCAGTACAAAAGATGCAATCCTCCAGTCCTTGGGCACTGCTTCCATATCCAAGGAGGATTGAAAGATTGTGGCCAAAATATTTTGTTACAACAATTTTCATTTACATAGTGCCCTTCATGTGAATAGCAACTCAAGAGTACTTAAAAGGCTAAACCATCCGTACAAATGTCTTTCAGCAAAAACTGATGAACATAAAGTAGCATAAACTAAGTGCAACATTTGTGTCAAAACTAGAAAGGCTGCTGACTTCAAACAGTTGAGTAGAAAGTCACCACTGTACCTCTGATGTAATTTGGTAACACTAGTTTATTTTAAAGTCATTCATTATAAAGGCTTGCTAAATTTTGGGCTATATGCTTTGGATGAGGTGACTAGTATGGTAAATATACTAGATTTTATTAGAATGATTAAAACCTGAAACAATTAAGCCGCAGACAATTTCATGCATTGTGGAGTCTGCTTCAGATATTTTTGTTGTAGGCTTATTCTGATGGGTAACATTTACATATAAAATTAACTCGATTTGAAAACCTGCGGTACTATCTCTACACTTCTGATTAAATAAATAAGATCTGTATTATTCACATTTATCAGAAATGCATTTACTGAAATTAATTTGAATCTTTAGAAAGAACAAAGAAATTAACTGCTGCCATCTGTTCATATGTCACAGCAGCAATTTTGGGCTCAGTGCTATTTCACCCATTGGAGCAAACAAACCTTATTATGAACCAACAGCAAATTATTTGTTTTACATAAACCAATATCAATTTAGTTCTCCCCACTCCGCCCCCACCCCCATTTCAGATAAGCCAGCTCCCTAAGTGATTGTCAGATAACTAGAACCAATACCATGAAAGGCAGTATAAACTAAAGCCTGGCTCAGTGGGTAGCACGTTAATCTCAAAGGCAGAAGGTTGTGAACTCAAGCCTCACGGCTGGATGTTCAACTAAAGTCTAGAATGTCATTCCAATACAGTGCTGTACTGCATTGTTGGAGCTGCATCCTTTAACTGATATGTAAAACCAAGTCTGTTTGATCCCACAGCACTCCTCTAAAAATGGGAATTGTCCCTAGTGTAAGGCTTACCAAGCCTTTTTTTCTTTGTGAATCTGATTTACAGGATGTGAAAGAACAAGAATAAACACAATGCACACATTAATAATGGATGCAGTGAGGGCCTGTTACCTTTGAGCTGGTTGAGACTCACTTTCCCAGTTTGTTGATGCTCTTCCTGCAGATCAACTCCTATTTCCTCCATGGTTTGCCACTTAATTAACTTCATTCTGGCTTCACACAGAGATAAAGAATGTTTGTGTAAACAACATTTAATTACTTCTATTCTCTCAAATTAATGTCCCTGGGCAGAGTTTACTGTTCGTTAGTTATCAATCGTAGCCTCTGAAATGTCATTCCCTAAAGTGAAGTGCCATAACTAAATCTTCTAAGGATCATTGCACACATTTGAATAGAGAATTGAAGCAGTCGAAAACCATCACTGCTTTCACATTGGTATGCAGAAAGACACCTCAAAGACTCAGTCACTCAACAATACTGAACCTTCTTTAACTTCATTATTTTTCTTAGGAATACATTTTTCTAATTAATATGAAATGTATAATGTGTCTTCCTGGATTTATTCCTTTAGATATAAAGTTCTATTCAATAAATAGCATTGCAAGGTTATATTCTTTTAACCTCTTTATTAAGAATTGTTTCCATTGCATTTTAATAATTGACCATTAGTGACAAACTACTGTAACAACAATATAATACTACATTTTGTACTGTCCAAAAGTTACTGTTTTAGTTGCATTTATAACAAGAAGAGTTATAATACAATTGTAAGAAAAAAAATCTAATTATCAAACAAAACAATAGGAATTGAAGAATGGAAGGAATTTGAATCGAGGAATTACTGCATTACTGCAAAATAATGAATTATTTGTTATTTGAAAAAATGAGCAAAATATTCTATGATGTTCCAATATTTTATGAAAGACATCAATTATTCCGATATCTTGATTCACTAACCCAATACAGTACTGTACTTTGAAGTCCCACATCACTACTCAATAAAGGCAGCAGATGAAGTAATCCACTTAATGTAAAGCATTCCGGCTCGGCAAAGGAGGATTACAAACAGCAATTCAACCTCTAGGTTCAGATGATGAGTTCTGCCCAAGTAAAGTAACATAAATAAACTGCTTGATTGGATTGCTGCTTTATAACCTAGACCGACCTATTCAGTAGCTCTATTTGGAAGACAAGATTGGGTGTCACTCATGACCTAATCATAAAGACCAAGGTTAGCAGTTTTGTTAACCAGAATATCTATGTAGAAAGCCAGCCAGGAAAATGTTGGGCACTACCTTTAACAAAGAGAGGAAACAAAAGTTGAGCACGATTCCCATTCCCTAATCTCTTTTTGAATTAACCCTGCTCAAAAATGGGCACCTGGGAACGTCAAATGAGAACTCAACTGTGACTATATTCCTGTCTGGTTGAACTATATTGAATAAGCAATGTCAAGTAGTTTATTATCATAGGCAAGATATCAAGGGAATAAGGGAGAATAAAATTGTCATGACTTCCTAATGGTTGATTGAAGAGTAACATAAGTACCGACATGCGCGGTACAATTTACTTAACTCCTTGCATTGTGGGAAGTTCGTTCTCACAACCGAAGAGTCACACGTAGTTAATAGCCCTAGAAGAATTTAATAACACGGAGCACTGGTCCCAATCTAATAATAATAGCATTTGATATAGCACTGTTTCATATCAGGCGGATATTTCAAAGTGCTTCATAGTATATATTGTTAAGTGTAGTGACTATTTTATAGGCAAACACATTGATTGAAATGGCTGTAAAGTCAACTACTTTCACAACAAAATGCGAATGTAATTCTAGAAAACTAGAAAAAAAGTAATACAACAGATTTTTTTTAAATCACAATTTTTTAAAAAAAATCAGTAAATTTTAAGCATCGACAGCAATGGACACAGAATCATATATTGGATTGCATCAGTATATGAATATAGCAAATTCTCCATTTCAGCCATGAAGTGGCAAGTTGTGAATGAAGTATAGTACAGTAAAAGCCTGTTTATCCAGCACCCGATCAAGCCCGTTTAACCGGCATCGCAAAAAACGTTCACATTCGATTAACCGGAATTTATCCGGAAAAATGCATTGAATTTTTTTTTCCCGGCCAAATATCCAGCACGCATTTTAACCGGCATTGGCCAGGTCCTGAGGGTGCCAGATAAATGGGATTTTACTGTACTTTACTGAAGGGCAGTCAACTCTGAAACATTTATTTTACTATGTTTTCAATTACACGTACTGGTATATTCATAACGTATTGTATTTTGCAACATCATTGTACATTTTGAAAGCACAAGCTCAAATAAACAGCACCATCATGTGCCCAAATGTATATATTGCAGGTGAAAACACAATTGCATACAATATTTGATTAGCCACCTCTTTTTTCTGTTAAATACACAGTGTGGATTTAGGATTAGAGTTTTTTTTAATGCATATACTTAACAAATAATGTAGCCAACAAAATGATTTAATTTTACTATTTCAAATGTGTTGCAATTCTGTTGTTGTCGGGGCTGGGACCATATTCACACACATATTCTATGTTTGGTACACTATTTGAGAAAAGATCTACCCATAAGGATGGGAACGCCAACAACAGAAATTAAAATTGACTTATTGTTTCATTATTCTTCCAGGTCATTTCAGTGGAGAACTGGCCTAACATGAGAGTTCAGCAGTATTTGGTGAAATGCCTGAAATATGTTACAGAGGTTATAAAATACATTGTCTGAGTAATGTGTGACAACATTAGTGACAACCATTCAGCCAGGATGATTCAGCAATTTAGTACATCACAAAGATGTACAGTACTTCCCTTATATTTACAAGTATATTCATACTTCCAAACCAGGTTGTCTATTGTCATGTGTGCTCACTGTTTAAATAATGAATATTTAACATTAAAATGAGACAGCTAAAGAAAGCATATATGAATGATTTTAATAATAATATTCCTTGCATTTGATATAGTATTTTTTTACATCTTATAGACAATGCAAAGCACTTCACAGAATATGCTGTAGTGTATTGACTGTATATATGTGGGCAAAATGTGCCAGCCAATTGCACAGAAAAGTGTCCCACAAAGAGTCATGCATTGAAATGATTAAAAAAAATCCCAAGAGCTTATTATCGGACGTATGGAGCAAGGAAACTTGCCCAAGATTTTGCCCTGCCTGGAATTGAATGCAGTTTTCTCACTTGTAAGACAAGTGCCCTAACCACTGAGCTGAAAGACTCCACAATTATTCACTTACAGAAATTGCCCTCTCTTTTCCTCATTCTAAATTTAAGCAAACCCCAAATTTTTGACAAATTAGAAAAAATTGCGCTGTTAACATACAACAATCCATTTAGGACCTTAATAGCAGATGGCATCTTGAAAATGCAACCCAAAAATGTATAGCTTTGACTCAATTTAAGTCCCCAAAATGGTGTTGCCTTCTACAGTACCTATAAGAATTCTATTAAAATCTGTTTCCGCTAATCATTTATCATTAGCTGCACTACAACATAATTTGCATTTATATCGCACCTGTTAAGAAGGATAACATCCCATAGCAGTTCACAGTGCTGAGGTCAGTTACAGGTTTTTGTTTTTCCTTCCCAACCATTTCCAATAGAGTACAAGTGAATTGAGAAAACATCACAGCAATCTACAGATAATAGTGTAAGTGCAAAATATAGTATGGTATTTGAAGGAGGAATTCACCAGAAGAAATAAATGGAAAAATGAAACAGTGTTTCATTGTTTCATTCAGTCATATTGCACTTACCCAAGAATAATGATTTCAGGATTAACAAGGAAAGAAAGTTGGAAATAAGGATTTTTAGAAAAACTAACAGTTTACACTCCATTTTGAGGCAAGTACAACATGTAAACACTGCTCCTAAACACAAATGTAACTACACTCTTCATTATATACTGGGCTACTTCATGAACCTATTTGACCCCCAAATCAACACCCCAAATCAAAAGTTGTTATATATACTAAATTATTCTGTTGAGAGCTCTGTAATATATATCCATACCCAGATGAATAAAATATAATCTACTTTTTCCACACAGAATAACTCCACAATGTTATTTTATTGAAGCATCCATTGAACAGCCTTAGGTTGTTAGTTATACTATCCTTATCATTCACAATTGCCATCTCTATTCCTCATTATAAATTAAGAAACAATTTATTTTTTCATAAAACATCAGATATATACGAGATTATTTATTTTATTGTTAAAGAGTAAATTGTTAAAGAGTAATTACTTCAACTCAGTTCTTCCTCATAAATATCTAATATATATATATATTAAATTATCTTTATTTTAAATTATTATTTTATATTCAATTATCTTTCAGACACCTGTAATTGGGTTTGTAATTTCAATGATTGATTCACTGCCCATCAGTATTAACCAAACAGCATAAAATCTATTTGCTTCATATTTACCTTGATTGGCAACTAAGAAAATGTATCAAGAAGCAGGATTTCCTACTACTATATGTTGTTTGTCTTTTACAGAGTAGCCCAAATGTCTTGAGTGTGAAGAACTGAAATAATTGGCGAAGGGAAGCAATTGTTCTATTTTAGTTACAACCGTTATTTGAATCTATTCCCAATGGCCCAATGGGTAAATATTCCACACAGAATCAAACCAATCAGCTCAACATCTGCATTGAGCTTGTTTACCTGAAGTAAAATGGCTTTTATAAAAGGTTACGATGGGTTAGTAATCCACAAAGCTATGTTTGGGAATACCAGTAACAACCTAAACTTTTATATAACATCTTTCACACAGGGAGGATAATAATAATCCTTGCATTTGATATAGCTTCTTCTCATGTCTTCGAGACATCTCAAAGCGCTTCACAGAGTATACTGTAAAGTGAATTGACTATATATTTTGTGGGCAAAATGCAGCAGCCAATTGTACACAGCAGTATCCACAAACAGTCATGGATTGAAGTTACTTTTTTTTTAAAGAAATGAATTATTACGCCAAGAAGAGCGATCGCCAACTGAATATCAACCCGATTCCTACTTACTGCTAGGTAAAAAGAGGCATGTGGAGTAAGGAAACTTGCCCCTCATTACGCCCTGTCGGGAATCTAACCCAGTCACTTACTTAGAAGGCGAGTAGACTGAGTTTCACACAGCTGTATGGGAGCTATGCAAAATGTTCTAAGAATACTGGTGTACATTTTGTACCTGTTCCACAAAAATATCTCAATCAGCAATGTTCATTCACCCTTTTCTGTTATTGGGCTATTCTTAACAGAAGAAACAAATGACATAAAAAACAGAGGATCACTCATATGAATCACTTGCTATACAATAACAGACATACATTGTAATGTGTACATTGATAATCAAAGAGTTTTGGTGACCGTTATTTGAATCTTATCATTTTTTTCCTAAATTTTAATTCATATTTCTTGGCAGTTTTTGTACTCAAAAGTTGTAAATCACAAGGCTCAACATTCCACTCATTGTCATCTCTGAATTGGCAAACCACAAGATAATATTTTTAAATTCCTATTGAAAAGGCAGACCTCTGTCCCATCTCCATATACTCGCCAACAATTCCAACATCCTTTTTCTCGTCTCTGCTTCCAAACTCCTCACATCTCCAGGAGATGTATATGTAAATACATATAAAAGTAAGCTTTTTCAATACCATCATACTAAATAAATAAATGTATAACTACAATCTATTCACATTTGACATTTTTGACAGCAAAAATGTATGAGTATGAATAGTGCGATTATGCATTGATTACAAAAATGTAAGTTATGCAATTTTAGAGAATTCTGAATATCAAATTGTGCTCCGAAATTTTGCAAACAGCTTTTTAGGTTTATTTTCATTCTAGTCACAAAGGTTTTACACGGTTCAACATCAATGCTTGCAGCATTTTCTATTTGAGTTGGTAGAATACTAGGAAGCTTGCCCAAAATGAGGAAACTAATAAGTGAAACAGGATTTCAACCAACAATTTAACAAATTAATCCTCTCAAGACACAATTTCAATCTCTCTGCCATTCCAGGTAATGAAAAGCTAACATAAAACAAGTTTGCATTCTCCTCATCAGTGCCAAAGAAAAACTGATCATGAACAGCTTCTACAACCATTTACATTCAACTCCAGATTATAACCTTTTTTTAAGAGAAAGATGCATAAGTTAGACCATTAAAATATCCTATTACAAATATGCAACTAAACAAATGACCCAAGGGTAGAATCATGTAATGATCTCAAAATATTTGTAAGTATAGCACTATGAATGGCCCTTTCGATATCAATGTCAATTACTTAAAAGGCCACATTGTTAATGACTTTTTTATGCTTTAAAAGGCTCTTCAACAAATAATAACTATTACACAATGAGGAGCAAAGAAAACAGGCGAACATTTATTCACTTAGGAGGACAGCATTTACAAGGGCATTTTTCAATTTTGTATGCCTTTTTCTTTCTTTTGCAAGTTATTTGTCAGCTGCAGTTCACTTGGCAAAGTGCCTTCTACTATTGAGAGGGTGAATTGTCAGCCTGCTTCCAGACTACTACCTATGATGGCCGTCAAACACTACTCACAATTCTTTAGTCTCTTCTTTTCCCTCATCTCTAAAGGGCAATGTCATAACCTCCACTTGACTCAAATTGGAACAGAGTGTAGTAGGGATCAAATCTAGTCTCATACACTACCACTCAAAGTCACTATGGCACTACTAAATCTCTTATTGAGAGGGAAAGTACTAACAAGTTAATAATAAAACATGATTTGAACTCGCATAGGCTGACATACAGTATTTTACTGGATAGAATAAATCTATATTTGTTTTTATATATACAATATACAAAAAAATACAAATAAAATTTGGGTAGTGGCAAAGAAGGAGACATATTGATGTATAGGATACAAAATGTAATTTACATGCACACCAAGTTACAATGCCATACAATTTAAAAATAACCTGTGTAAATAATAGTAATCCTATATTTGGTATATCACCTTTCAAGTTGTGAGTACGTCCCAAAATGCTTCACAGGACATACAGTCAAAGTTATTAAAGCAGCCACCTCTATTCAGCAACCAGCTGCTGTCAACAACCACGTTGGAATAGTCCTGACTGATTTTCCATAACAAACTACCTCTATTTAGCAACAATTGAAACTGGAGGCCATTTTCTTTTACCCTTGATGGTGGACCCCTTGTGAATACACATACAGATATTCAATCCATTACAATCATTTCATGATCCAATTTGTGTGTGAATCCTCCAGAACACTCCCATGCTCATTGCTCCATCTGGTGCCTTCATGGAACACAAATAAACAATAAGAGGGAAAGGAAAAAATTACCTCTATTCTTCATCAATGAAGGAAGAAATTGAAAACATGAATACAATCTAACAAAGACGGAATTAAAAATCCTCCACTATTTTTGTGTTTTATTGTTGCATGTGTAATCTGCCATCTGTTCATTCCATGTTTAGATTTCCAATTGAGTTCATATTGTCGAGGGGAAAAAAGTCGTTATAATTTTAGCATTTAAAGTTTTTCTACAGTTTTTTGCTTCTTCAACACATTAACTTATGTGTTTTAAATGGTATTATTTATTATATTCTAAATGTATATGATCAAGATATTAAACGGCGGGTTTAGCGGGTCATGGCTTGGATGTGGGGAACAAAGACAGTTAAGTATCAAACAAGATACCTAGGTTCCTGACTGGTTTGGTGAGGTTGAGGTGCAAACATGGAAGTTGATGCTGCCAGTGAATGATGTGTGAAGGCACTGGCGCAAGCCAATCAAGAGGGCCTCGGTCTTGTTGACATCCTACTATAGGAAGCTAGTTCTCATCCAGCACTTGAAGTCTGACAAACAGTCTGTCAGGACAGCAGTAGCCCTAGAGTCAAGGGTAGAGGCAGAAAGATGGAGTTGGGTGTCATCAACTCAAGTTAAAAGTTGATGACAACATTGCAAGGTAAAAAGAGTCTAAGTTCATATTTATTTCTGCTTTTAAAATGCTGTACTTACACCTTGCTTCAATATACATATTTACTACTCTAACTGTACAAAGACCAATAAACTGCTTTATTTGGTTTTATTGACAGCTTGGGACCATAACTTTTTTTTCAGAAGGAACCACTATATTTATTAATATCAAAATGTTGAGTCTTCCCATCTCCCACTTAGAAGCTTACAGTATATGTATTCTTACCAAGCTGTTCAACTCTGATGACTCAAGGCTACCACACTGCTCGACTGTGCCTATTGGTTCCATTCCCTCTTCATCCCACAAGTAAGTACCAGCTGAGCTGCTGGAAGGAGAAAGTTCAGAGGAAGAGCCGAGTGGGCAGTTGTCATCTTGAGATACAAGGTCATTGCTTGATCCAGTAGTCTGGAAATTCTCCAAGTCCTTACATTGGTCTACTCAAGACATAAATAAATTGTTATTTTAATATATAAGGAATAATGACACTTCAAAGCTATCAATCAGTCAAGACAAAGCAGAATCAAACAGACAAAGACACATTTCTGTTTTTTTCTAATATTTATTTTACTATTATAATCATTTGAGAATTAGAATGTGAATTATGTAGCCCCCAACACATTACTCTTTTGTTATGAAAAAAGGATCATACCCAAAACATTAACTCACTTTCTTGTTCAAATGCTAAACAATGCAAATTTTTACTTTCCTGTTTTGCATCCAAACCAAAGGATTAGCACAACATTCCTCTGGTTAATTAACCACGTATAACAATTTAAGGATTTAAATTCTAATATACTAGGTGGGCACTGCTTTTCATTTCATAGTCATGAAAAATGAGTATCAAAATATTTTTGTATCCATGTTTGTAATGCATCAGAGATAAACATTTATTTTCTTCCACAATATGCAAATATCAAATAATGATTTGATATTGGGAACCCAAATGTAATAGATCAGTTTATGGAGTGAAAATGTTGATCAGGAAACAATAATTGAAAGAAGTGACTACTAATATCACACAATAAGAATTACAGAATTACATTCCTTGGAATGTAAAAAAACACTAGTTTGACTAAATGCAAATTAACTCAATCTCCTACTTCACTTTACTCACCGGACAAGCTAGCCTCTAGCCATTCTGTATCAGTATTGCCACAAACAAGAGTTTCATCTGCTCCTTCTGAAGTAATAAACTCATTGCGTTTCTGCAAATTATCAGAAATTTCTACGGAAATAGAATCACTACTATCGGCAATTTCTGCAATTCCTAAATAAAGAAAAGGTTCACTTTTATTATCCTGGTTAGATCTGGAGCCAGTTAATGATGTCAACACTACCAAATCATCAATATACTTTTTTGAACTCGATTCAGACTCTTCACAAACTTCAGGCAAACTTTTTTCATCTTTTGTATTCACAATGGCTATTTGGTGGTCAGTGGTATTTTCGTTATTTCCATTTTCGTTAGTTGACGTATTTTCAAACGTTGAAATCCTAGGTATTTCTTCTATTGTTCCAGATATTGGATTTCCTCGTCCTGATGAGGTCAACCTACTAGGCTTAATCAATGAGGATCTTGTTGTCTTGCAGGCAGAGGAAGAAGTGTAAAACAAAGATGTTGAACAACTAGGAAGTTGTGGTCTTTTGAAGGCAGATGACGGTGCTTTTATGCATGATTTATTGGAAGTATCTTGGAATGGTAATTCACCTGTGCTTGAGCCTTCAGTACCCCTTACATTCCCATAGGAAAGAACCTTTGGTTTTAAACAAAGGTTTTTTCTTATCTGCTGTTGCAGACAAGTCCCAGAAACATCTACAGCCTTTGAAAAAGACAAAGATCTTGGTATTCCAACACTAGTAGAAGAGTCACTTGGCGTTGAATATGAAAAACTTTGTGACCTAACGATGTTCTCATCTGCTAAGTTTTTCAAGCTCTCTGTGGATTGGTTAAGGCTTGAATTGCTGGATCCAGAGAAAGTCTCTCTTTTCTCAGGTGCTTTTACAATTGTCCTTTTATAAAAATGACCAAATGAATGAGACTTTGAGATAGGAGAAGATGTGATTGACTTTCCTGGAATTTTACCCTTATTTCCTTTTGAATAATGGTTTAAGTCAGCCACAAGGTTTTTACTTTCCTCTACATGAGACACAGTCTGCTTCTGTTTTAAACCCTTGGATGCTGCAGTGGACTTGCTCTTAAACCCAAGGTTTGCATGATCTTTCACATCCTTAGAATTTTTCTCAACTTTCACAAAATCCACATTAGTTGTAGTGTTAGGAAAGGAACTACTGGAGTCCTCTGTTTCACGTTCATCGAGCTTAGTTTTACCAGACATTTTCCAGTTGAAAGAAAAGGCACTTGCACGGCCAATCCCATTCTGCTTGCTGCTAGGTTTTGAACTGTTCGAAGTGCTGACAGTATGAACATAGGTTCCATTTGGTACAGGCTGGGGAAGCAAAGTTAATTTAGGGCCTCCTCCACCAAATTTGGGCAATCTTGAACCTGAGCAGAGTTTGCTCTGTGCCTTTTCTTCCATTAGCTAGCAGACACTTTCAATCCTAATTTACTTGCAGTCTGTAAGACATAAAAAAGTAGATATTTGGACAAATCTACTAAATGACAAAAGGTATAACTATACTGTGAAACTCGATTTTCTAAGTTCATTGGGTATTCACTATGCAGACATTCTAATTTTCCCCACAGAAACAATAACACATTTACAGAACAGAAAACATGAGTTAATAATAATCCTTGAATAAGACATCTCAAAGCGCTTCATAACATTTACCATGAAATGGAATGACTATATTTGTAGGCATATTGTAGGCACAATTGCACACAGTAATGTTCCACAAACAGGCATGTAGTGAATGACCAATTATATTCGGGGATTGCTGGTCAGGACACTGGGACAATCCCTTTTCTTGTTGAATAATACATTTATGTTTAATAAGAACAATCCAAGAATACAATTTTCAAAAAGTAATCAATGTTTTACGTATAAGACTAACAGAAAAACTTTATAGAAAACAAACTAACTTGAAAACAGAAAACAGTGAAGTTACACAGGACTCAGTTCTTGGCTGTATCAAAACATTTATAACTACGGTAGTTAAATATCCAGCCAGAAATGACATTTAGGTTTAGATGCACAAGAAGGAATGGAGGTAATCAACTTGTAGCAATACAATTCTGGTACTGCTCTAGAAAATAATAATAGCATTTGATAAAGTGTATCGTTACAAATGTATAAAATCTCTCTTTAGCATTCTTTAAATTTGTTTCAATATAATTGGAACACAGAATAGAAGACATTACTTTAATTGTTTGAAAATCTTTTAATAAAATATTGTAAAGCAATAATCAAGTGTTTTGGTCCTACAGTTTTACATCTGTTTTGAAACACATCTGTTTACATCAAATTTTAAACAGATTTAGAAAAACGTACTGCAAAGAAAATGAGAAAAGCAGATGCTACAAAGATGCATAACTGAAATAAAATTTGAAAATCATCCGAATTACAAAGATTTTGTATTCACTAACCATATTTATGTTTTCGCACTCCTAAATTAATGTAAATAAATTGCTCACATTAATTATCTCTCTACCAGGATCCTGTGGATGGCTGTCTGCTGAAGCCGGGCAGTTTCAAATTGTATTTGGTTTGAAACTGTTATTTATATAATAATGAACAGAATAATAATCCTTACGTTTGATTTAGTGCCTTATCACGTCATGGAGACATCGCAAAGTGCTTCGCAGGATATACTTTAAAGTGGACTGTGATATACTATACACTGTGTATTTTGTGGGCAAAATACTGATGGCATCTAGTGAAAAGCTGATCACTAGTGTGGGGTCTCAATTTCCCCTGACACCATTCTATTACAACGGACTTTTTGAAAAATAACACTACCTAACCTGGTGCTTCTGCAAAATTTAGAAGATGATGAGTCATGAGTGTTTGTTACATCACGAGCAACTTCAAATTTGGGGTAATCCTGAAATGCAGAATAGCAAAAAGCTAAACTGAGCTACTGTAGACAGGAATGATCTGTTTGCTGTGATCTCATCAAACTAAAAATTAATCTAAGATTCCTAATAAAGAGATTTTAATATATCAGTAATAAAAACATTCAATTTACAATCTTCTAGGCGGCAACCCTTCCAATCTCCAAGGGCATTTGACACAAGAATCAATCTACCGATAATTTAGCTAAATCTCAAATTATATAGTGTTATTTCAAATGCAAGAATTATTATTATTATAATAATAATACCCAAAGCATGGTTAAATGAGAGCAAGTTTTAAATGGAAACATCTATAATGCCAGATACCCACTTATCTATCTTTGAAAATAAATCAATTACAGGTGGGTTTTACTGTTAAAGAGAAAAATAAAAATATTCCTTACATTTTGTATGGTGTCATTCACATCACGAGGAAGTACTCAAGTGCTTCACAATGTGAAGTTCTGTTAACAGTTTTGTGGGTCTACCCAGCAGAAAATTTGCACATCGCAATGTTCCACAAAAAGCCATGAAGTGAAGGAGAAAAGTTTTTCTCTTTTCAGGTAGTGCTTGGGATCATTAATGTCATGTGAACAGATAGGCAGGATCTCCTTATAATGTCTCTTTCAAATGAGAGAATCTCCAAAAACATTAAATAGCCGTACACTAACTAGACGATGTGAGTTCGAAGTCCTGATATTGGGCTTGAACACACAATCTTCTGACTCAGAGGAAGGCTACCAACCGAGCCAGGTTGACCTTGATTCTCCCTATTGTTCTACTAAACTGAAAATAATTAAAAATTCATTGTTTTTTTAAAAAGTTACTGTCGAAGAGGTATTTTTCCATAGTGTTTTAGCTGACACAGTACAATGTACAGGGCGGGTGTTTTATTATTCGATGAGACATTAATCCTAGGTCCCATCTGCCTGTTCAGTGAACGTTAAAGATTCCATAGTACAATTTGAAAAGAGAAAGGATTTTCTCCTGGTGTCATGGCCAACAATCCTCCAAATAAAATTGGTCGCTCCTCCATGGCTCTTTATGGGACAGCGCCTACAAATACACTACAAATAGTCACACTATTTTCACAGTAATTCCTTCCAATGTGATAATGCTTTTTCAAATGCAAGCATTAATATTTTTTGCCCAAAATATTGAAATAATGGAAAAATCTATAATAATGTAATCTAGTATAAATACAGAAGTTGCCTAATTCAAAATTTAGCCTTATGGAGAATCACAGGCATGCTGCTGGAGATTAATATTTTACACTGAAGTAAAACACCTCCCATTGGGAGGAAGTATCATCAGTTTGTTCCTGGTTCCATTAGAAGTTGCCAGAGACAGTTGCACTGGCATAGATTGTGTGTGGCTTAGTGAGCCAAAAAGGGAATCACGGATTTTACACAAAAAAGCTAACCATTCATCTGATCCAGAGAAGCTCCTCCACTGAAGCTACCTAATGTCAATATGATATCCTTTTACAATTTTGCCCTTCAAATGCTAATGTAATTCCTTTTAAATTGATTTGTAACAATCACAGGAACAAATTGAAGGTCATATTGTTTTTGTATGCATCATGAAATTAGAACTACTGTATTATCATTTGAGTGTTTGCAACTGACAACTAAACCCTCTAAACCAGACTAATCGGTAACAGGGTGGGGGGTGCGGGGAGGAGATCTGGTCCAGTGTAAATGAAGGCTAGACAGATGCTGTTCGGAAGATGAGAGTTGTGTGGCATGGCAAACACTGGGAGTTAGGTTGGCAGGAGTTTGGAATTGTCTCCAGAAGGAGTGGATGTTTGGCTTGCAGATTTATTTTGTTTTCATTTTCCAATTCCGGTCCACCAAAGCCTGAATTACATGCACTTGAAGTCTAATTAGCCGTGAGTTGAGTGCACAGCATTAAAAAATATTTTAAAACAAGCAATCCAACACCAAAACAAGCAAGCTAGTTAACTGACCAAATTGGAGTTCCTCACAATTATATGCACACCAATTTGTTTGGGAGCAGCCAGGTGCTGACCCATGGAAACCCATTGTTGCATATCTGCATAACAATCAAAATAAATACCAAGTGCTGGATATATGAGGGCTTAGGATGACAGCTGCTGTAAGACATTAGCTTGAGTCCAGGTTTGTGTACATGCTCATAAGTATACAAAAGTAAAATTGATCTTCGTATTTGTTACAGGGAAATTAAGATACATCTCTATCAAGAATCGTCATCTAAATTCTATACTGTAGGATAAAACATTTTAATACACAACTAAACAGAATACAATACAGTAGAAGCCCGTTTATCCGGCACCTGCGGGACCTGGCCAATGCCAGTTAAAGCGCCTGCCGGATATTCGGGCGGCCCGCGGCCAAAAACCCACTACAAAAAAATTAAAAGTTCTTTTAACACACACCATACACACCAGACTAAGTAATAACAGATAACAGAATATTATATTGGTACTTATTGTTAAAACTACTCTCTTGCGCTTCTCACCTTTACTGATTGAGGTTTACAGTCCAGCGATTCTTTTTTAAGCCGGAGCCAAGCGGGTGAAAAAAACGGTAGTGCAATTTTAAAGTCGCGCGACTTTACTAGCTGCAAGCCGAAGCCCTAGACTCGCCTAGCGGCAAACCAAAATACCGCACCTGCGCGACAATATGGGTTATCGGCTAGCGTTATCGGTTTGTCGCTAGTATGACTTTAAAGTCATACGCCCTCCATTTTTTTCACCCGCTCCATTTTAAAAAGAATTGCTGGACTATAAACCTCAACCACAGGATCATGGCTTCAAGCATAGAATCTATCAGCAAAGGTAAAAAGCGCAAGAGAGTAGTTTTAACAATAAGTACCAATACAATATTCTGTTATTATGTTATTATTTAAGATAATATTGTTTCAGATAAGTTCCGGTTTATCGAATGGGGACTTTTTTGGGGGCGTGCCGGTTATACGGAAGTGCTGGTACATCGAGTCACGGATAAACGGGCTTCAACTGTACCTAGCTTGTGGTAGTTTTTAAGAGGCTCTTATATAAAAAAAAGTTGCCAGTTGAACCAGTAAGAAGTACTGTACCTGATGTAATAACAACTTGAACAAAATTTTCTTCAAAAATATATTTTTTAAGATAAATATCGATACAAGTTCCCTTTAATTACTTGCTTCGCAAATCATTGTTTTCCCACACTGCAAGTTCACTTTGCTCCTGTGCAAGTATAACATCTTGTCTTTGAGCACTACTGTATTTGATTAAGATGTAACAAGTAACTATGTAATTAAATAGATTTGTCTGCTACAAACAAGCTGGAATTAAAACAGTATTTGGGAGTTTTGATTATGCTCAGCCTAAATGATGAACAACAAGAAAATTACACTTGTATAGCGCCTTTCACGTCAGGAGGACGTCACAAGGCGCTGGACTAATCCCAGAGCTCATATCGAAATGGATGTTGTTGTTGGATGTTTGTAACCTGTTTGATCTTTACAGAAGATACTCTCTTGCAGGTTACCTAAACAATTACCCTAAGTGTTCTAAATATGAGACTTTGATTCAAAGGGGCATTATTCAGTTAGTCATGTTCATCACAAAGTAAATGGACAACATTGGATCACATTTGGTTTAAAGTCGATGCCTAAACTGATCCTGTACTTCTTGGAATGACGGATGCTCATAAGCAGAATTATTGTTTTACATAATTGCCTGGCGTCCCTGCGATTTGAATCCAAACTTCCTTAAATCAGCCTTTTGGAATGCACCCAAAGTCCACCTCCCTCTCCCATCAATGGGTGTTCAATCCAGGCCCTGTAAAGTGTCCGAGACTGTACCCTACATTGTTGTAAACATTAAACTAGCAGTATTCGTCATTAGAATTTCATCACATAATAGATCATTTTGTTCAAGACAGAATAAAGCAGTAATTAAATTGCTATATTTTTACATGAAGTGCTGAATCTTATTGTGTTTCTTGTAATTAATAAACAAGGTGAAAAATGCTCCTCACAAACTGACTGGAGTAGTCTTAAAAGTTTCTGTTGTTTCTAAAATTATAATATGGGAGGAACCTTGGAATTTGAAGCTGACCCCACCCTCTAACTAGTATGAAATCACAGAGCTGCCAAGCCCTCTGATTTACAACTCACAAAATGTTGTCTTCTCAGCTTAATCTCTAGGTGGAGCACTGACAGCATGATTGCCTCATCTTGACTGCAAACCACTAATTACAATCCTTCCAGTTAGTTTGATTATGCTAATTTTAAAAAGTAACATCAGGTTATGTATTCCATACCATACATGTGCACTTATCTATAATGTTTTAAAGCACAATCAACTTCAAACCACCCCTAAACTAAATGATAGGTTGAGACGCTTGTGTTTCAAGATTATAAGAGGGCAAAGTCTGTAACCTTCCAAATATCAATGTTCAATATCTATTTAAATTGGTGTTTAATACTGTTTGGCAATTAAGGAGCATTGCTGATATACATGTGTATATGTCACAAGCTCTGGTATCAACACAAAAAAAGCAATGGCACAAGGGGCATGGAATTGTGGCTATAATGGAAGCATTGAAGCTAATGCTTGTATCTTTTAGATCAAGTGAAGCAAACAACATTTCAAGGCATGATGTTGTTATGCATTTTCTGAATCAAGATAAAAGCAGTAAATTTTTAACATTTCATAGCTAAAGGAAAGTTAATAGCTAACCGCAGATGTCCAAAAGATGAAGGGGAAAACCATAGATAATAAGAAAAACAGAAGGATTATAATGCCTTCATTTGATGTAGCGCCTTTTAACTTCATTGAACATTTCAGAGATTCATAAGGATTGACTGTAAAGGATTTGACCTGCAGTCAAACAGAATAATAATTACAATAAATACAAAGACATATACTGTATTGTACAGGTAGACCCCGTTTACCGAACGCCCGGTTAACGAAACTTCACTATAACGAGGGTTTCTATTTGTACCACTTCTCCACTTAACAAAGGTTGCTTTCACTATAACGAATGTTTACACACACTTTAAATCTCGCGGGCTTCTCGTGCGTAGCTTCTCATGCGCAGCTTCTCTCTGGTTGCCCCAGCAACGCACACTCAGTCTTTAGCGTGCCTCAGTTAAGCAGTGCAGCCCATCCCATATGGGAGGATCTTAAGCAGCAGGATGCTTCGCGGCTTCAATAATAGTAAGTCAAGATATGGGGGGGGGGGGGAAGGATAGAGAGATAGAGAGAAGGGGGGGATAGAGAGGAGGGGGGGATAAAGAGGGAGGGGAGGGGGGCATAGAGATGGAGGGGGAGATAAGAGAGGGGTAGAGAGAAAGAGAGGAGGGGGGAGGAGTAGAGAAAAAGAGAGGAGGGGACGGGTGTAGAGAGAAAGAGGGGAGGGGGAGGAAGAAAGAAGCGCGTCACGAGTCCTGAAATGCCTGTGCCCAGGTTGCAATATTTCAATGCGGTGACAGTGAAGACCTAGCCTGGAGCAGGTAGGATTAGCGTTTTTATTCCTGCCATTTTTGTCACATTCCAGATTCCGAAACTCTGGACTTTTGGCTGCTCAACCTGTACACCGAAAATGTTAGCGCTAGGAACTGCTAGAAACTAAACTGATTTTAGCGGGGAGGCTCGGGTCGGGGCGGCGTTTTGGCTGCCGCCAAATACAGTAATACAGTTAAACTCTCACTTAACAAAATTTTCACTTAACAAAGGGTTTTAAAGTCCCTAAATCCTTCGTTAAGTGGGGTCTACCTGTATAACAACAACACCTTGCATTTATATAGCGCCCTCCACACCGGCCAGCATCACAGAGCGATGTGCAACCATTACAGACTTGGCAAAGTCAAAATAGTATATACAAACTTTAATGTTATCTATCCTTCAAATCTGACAGTTTAGGCGGTCATTAGATCTGCTTGATTCTCCGACAACCTTCTATTATCCTGTGTAAAATTATGTCAGTAGATTACAAAGTACTATTATTTCATGTAACTACAGAGCACCAATGAAACAGATTGTAATATTTTTCTCTTGCAGTTTGCACTCACCTTTCAAGCTAGAGACCTGGGTTCAATTCCAGGCAGAGCAAGTTTCCTTACTCCACACTCCTGATAATAATCCCTCAAAAAAATAAATTGGTTATTTCAATCCACGACTGTTTGTGGGACACAGCTGTGTGAATTGGCAGCCACCTTATGCAGCCAAATATACAATATACACAAATATACAGTCAATTCACCCTACAGTATAATCTGTGAAGCTCCTTGAAATGTCTAGATGACATGAAAAGCGCTCTATCAAATACAAGGCTTATTATTATTCAATGACTTCAGACAGGTTTGAACAGCCATGATTCATAGGGATTTGACATTTAAATTTACCTTCTTTCCAATGGTTCTATCCGACAATCATGCCAAGACAGGGAATTTGCTTTGTGAGGAATCCATAGGAATGAATCATATCTTGTCTCATCAAGTTGTAGTGAGTTAGCCTGTCACCCAGAAAATTCTGAACTGAAAATTGAAACATAGACAATTTAGCGGTTTGAAACTATTTCACTAACGGTATTATAGTTTTCAATAACAACCACAACATTACATTTGTATAGCACCTTTCACGATGGGAGGATGTATCAAGGTGCTGAACAATCAGTTTTGCACCGAGTTAGGGGTCGGGACCGGGGAGCATGGAGCAGGGGAAAATACCATGAAAAAACACCAGGTTGGTATCAGCCTGGCTCAGCTGGTAGTACTCTCGCCTCTGAGTCAGAAGGTTCCGGGTTCAAGTCCGAACATGCATTGCACAGTTCTGGATAGCCTGCACCTTGTGTAGGGAAGAGGTAGAGTCTGGGAATAACATAATAATAATAATAATAATCTTTGCATTTTGATATAGTGCTTTTCACATCTTCTAGACATCTCAAAGTGCTTCACAGAATATACTATAAAGTGAAATGACTGTGTATATGTGGGTGAAATGCAGCAGCCAATTGCGTACAGCAGTGTCCCACAAACAGTCGTGGATTGAAATGACCAATTTTTATTATAGGTTATTTTTGGACTGATTATTATTAGACAAGTGGAACAAAGAAACTTGCCCAAGGTTTCACCCTGAACTGCCTGGATTCGAAACACAGGTCGCACGTTTGTAGTAGTCCCAGCTAAAGACCTTTCTCTTCGACCGCGCCTTTGGTCACCTTTCTACCTCTGCCCCTGGCTCAGTCCCGGGATCCGTTGTTGTGAAGCACTCTGAGACGCTGTCCGACATGGAGGGCGCTATATAAATTGAAGTTGTTCTTTTTGTAGTGCTTTGGCATAAGTCAACCAGTCTCGAAAGCCCCAAAAGAAAATGGACAAGATGGTCCTTAAAGATAATAGTTGAAAAACAGTGGGTTCTCCCAGTGTGCTCTCCAATATTCATCTCAGCAACATTTTTAAGATTTTCAATATGGCTTGTGGGATATCGTTGGTATATTCTGCATTCATAAACAGTTCTCTAAATTTCATTTTTTTTTAAACGTATTGTGTCAAGTGTTTTGAGATGCTTTGACATAAGACACCAGATCAAATTAAAGTTCATGTATTATTTAAATGTCAGCAGGCAAAGTTAATTTTCATGCCCTTTAGATCTAAAACCTTGCCCTTTCAACGAGGACAGCAGCAGTAACCTGGTACAGAAACATCTCTGTGGTTCCAGCACACAGTTACATTGCAGTACACCATGAAATTCTACAAATGGACATTCCTACTCCGACCCATAATCTCTGATCAGCTTCCCAATATCAAGATGAACCACATCTGAACAAGAATTTTTAATTAGATCATTCTAGTCTCTGGTAGAACAGAACAATGAAGCCTTTTCTACTGGGATACAAAAGTTCAACAAGACTTTGGAAGAAAAAGAACTAACAGTACTCCAAAATGAGATAACATTGGAGTATCTGTAACCTCTCAACACAACAAAAAGCACAGTGCTCAGTAAACTCTTAGCTCTTCATCTACCCCTCCCCATTAAATCCCTCACTGTCCAGCACCTTGGGACATCCCGACATGAAAGGCACCCTACAAATGCAATTCTGTACATTTGTATTGTAGTAAAGGAAGTGTTCACAATAAGTTCAAAAACCCAACTCTTCATTTCACATGCTGGGTGGAATTCAAGTTGTATCAACACGTGAAAAATTGCATGTGGAAAATTAAGCACTGAAAATACACTAAATTTAGTTATAATTAATACAAATTTACAGGAAACCACAAATGCCAATTGTTTACAACTAACTATTCACCCTTAAAAGTGTCACTAGGTCATAGAAACGTACTCAAAACATCTTGCTGTATTTACAAGCCAAACACCTAATGATCTAGTTTGTATAAAATATTACTACTTCACATTGTATTGTATATTAAAAGGAAATTAGTTAATATTGTCAGTTATGCTTTAA
This sequence comes from Hydrolagus colliei, assembly GCA_035084275.1. Lineage (NCBI taxonomy): Eukaryota > Metazoa > Chordata > Chondrichthyes > Chimaeriformes > Chimaeridae > Hydrolagus > Hydrolagus colliei. Next base: position 11,182,274 of record CM068748.1, read on the forward strand.
ATGTGACAATGCTTCAACTTTGCAGCCTAATTCTGCTCAGGCACCAGGCTTTGAGACACCATTGAACCCAGAATCACTCAGCTCTACTAGTTCCCTTTCCTCCAATAGATCAAACTCAAAACTCTCATCCTTGCCTTCAAATGTCTTCATGGCCTTGCACTGTCCTACCACTACAACATGACTGGCTCAGCCATATTCTTCATTCCATTTCCAAATAGCGTCATGGCTTCTGAAATATACACCTGAACAGGTCAGAAAGATCAAACAACTCATCTGAAGCACAACACTTCCAACAGAGCAGCACTCCCCCTAAGACTGCACCAGAAATGTTAAGACTCTACAGACCAGGAGACTCCAACCAGTTGATCGCTGCTAGGTGGTGTCTCGCCCACATGCTCAACAAATACAGAAGGAGCATTAAAGTTTATATCTTTAAATGCATGAAATACTTCATTTTCCAATTGGACTTCACTTTTCACTCCTCCCTCTTATCTTTTTCATAATGCATGAGAGTGCCGCCTAGTTGTGATCGATTGGTTGATCCCTGGGCGAGACCATGAGCTCAAAGTACCCAAAGTGGGTCTTCAACTCACAATATTCTGGCTCAAAGATGAGTGTGCTCCCAACTGAACCAAGCTGACAACCGTCTGCTTTCTTTATTTTAGACAGTTCCACAAGTTTGTTTGCCTCAAAATCCACTGAATTTCTTTGCAAAGAGGTAATTTGTGTGGTGTTTTATCAAATAACTTTTGACAGCCTTTTTATGCATCTTCATACAACTCCTAGCATCAGTTTGGATGTCACCTCCTCGGTCTTACTCCTCTTTCTACCACCTCTGGCCTCAAATTTTGATTTAAAATAATTCCTTATAAAGATATGGTAGAAATGTCAGGTAAGAACAGTACCAAATTGTCATAATTTGCACAAGAAAATAGTCTTGGATTGTGCTTTCCTGAAAACTACTTTAATGCAAAGATAGTCTTTCTGTGAAAGGATACTACTTATAATAATAATCCTTGCATTTGAGATAGCCCTTTTAACATCTTATCGACGTCTCAAATAATCAAAACATTCCATTCACATAATCCAAATCGACCACAATCTGAGATTCCCCATAGCAATCCCATTTATTTAGTGGATTCCTAACTGCAGCTCTGAAATGGAGTGAGTGCAAATAGATCCCTCCAACCAGGACCAAAAAAAAGCCTTTTCTGGGACTTAACAAAGAAAATTACTTTCCAGGTCGGATCCCGATTCACAAACTATTTCTGGCAACTTGGTAGAATTTCAACATCTCAAACAATGCACAAAAGCATCATACATTACTATAGTTTATAAATGGACTTCAGACCTACTAGCCATAACCCACCAGAGGCCTAAAAATCCATAATGTTTGGCAAAGAATTATGTAAAACCTAATTCAGTCCTAATTTCATCTTTCTGCAATTTTTAAAAAGAAACACTTTCAAATTAAGCGGATTTTAATTTTTGTGCGGATTTTTGGTGACCATCAATTTTCTTAGACAAAATGCTAAAATAATGTTATTGTAAAAAACTAAATACCTTTATTATACAATACAAAATTGCATTTACGTAGCACTTTTCACATCGAGACGAAGTACCTAGGCACTGAAAGTAAGCAATTATGAAGTAAGCTTCCTGAATTCAAAACATTTTTGAATTGATCAACAAATTTGCTAATTTAATCTAAGTTATAAATTCAAAGTGCAACAAGTCATGTGTGAGTTGCCATAGAGAAATCAGATCAGTGTATATTTTAGTACTTAGAATCATATTCTCTAAGTGGCCCCAATTCATTAACATCCACACATTAACATCCATTCTTATTTATTAAGAATTCTACTACATTTCTAACAGTGACTGTGCATGCTATTGCAGCAACATGCATCTAATTCACTAAATGCCAACCTCCTCACATGACTGCTAACTAATCCTTCTGTTTGTAAACATTTACTCTAGGGATACTTTCAGGGAGCCCTCGATAAGGAAAATAATTAAAACTGAAGATCATTCAGAAATATCCCCCAAATGATCCCAAAATGCTTTCTTTATTCATTATTTATTCCCTAATAGTCATTGTGACCTGATCCCATTCGCTGTGGGCTCTCACCTCCCATCTTTCCTTACCCTTTCTCTTATCTGCACTAACCTGTGCCCATCTCTTACCTGCTCGGCCTTGCCCCTCAGCTAGCTAGTCCCCTCCTTCCACCCTGTTGCCCAATCCTCCTCTCATCCCCCCTGCCAGGCCACCCTCTCCCCTGCCAGGCCACTCTCTCCTCTGCCAGGCCCTCCCCTTGCCAGGCCCTCCCCTGCCACCCCATCTCTGCCAGGCCCTCCCCTTGCCAGGCCCTCCTCTGCCACCCTCTCCCCTGCCAGGCCCCCCTCTCCCTTGCCAGGCCCTCCCCTGCCAAGCCACCCTCTCCCCTGCCAGACCACCCTCTCCCTGCCAGTTTACCCTCTACCCTGCCAGGCCACCCTCTCCCCTGCCAGGCCTTCCCCTGCCAGACCACCCTCTCCCTGCCAGTTTACCCTCTACCCTGCCAGGCCACCCTCTCCCCTGCCAGGCCTTCCCCTGCCAGACCACCCTCTCCCTGCCAGTTTACCCTCTCCCCTGCCAGGCCTTCCCCTGCCAAGCCACCCTCTCTCCTGCCAGGCCACCCTCTCCCTGCCAGGCCTTCCCCTGCCAGACCACCCTCTCCCTGCCAGTTTACCCTCTCCCCTGCCAAGCCACCCTCTCCCCTGCCAGGCAACCCCCTCCCCTGCCAGGCCTTCCCCTCACCTGCCAAGCCCTCCCCATACCTACCAGGCCACCCCTTCCCCTGCCATTCTACCCTCTCTCCTGCCATTCTACCCTTCCGCTGCCAGGCCTCCCCTCACCTGCCCTATCTCTCCTATTACCACCCCAACCTCTGTCCTCACCCCCACCTGCCCTGAATTTCTTCTCACCCATTCATTCCCCACCTTGATCAACCTTCCACCCCATCATAACCCCACCCCATTGTAACCCTCTCACCTCACCCCCCCCCCACCCCACCACCCAGCCTCTCCCACCCCACCCCCTAGCCTCTCCCCCCCCACCCCACCCCCCAGCCTCTCCCCCCCCACCCCACCCCCCAGCCTCTCCCCCCCCCACCCCACCCCCCAGCCTCTCCCCCCCCCCACCCCACCCCCCAGCCTCTCCCCCCCCCCACCCCACCCCCCAGCCTCTCCCCACCCACCCCACCCCCCAGCCTCTCCCCACCCACCCCACCCCCCAGCCTCTCCCCACCCACCCCACCCCCCAGCCTCTCCCCACCCACCCCACCCCCCAGCCTCCCCCCACCCCACCCCCCAGCCTCTCCCCCCACCACCCCCCAGCCTCTCCCCCCCCACCCCCTCCCCCCCCCCACCCCCTCCCCCCCCCCACCCCACCCCCCCAGCCTCCCCCCACCCCACTCCTCCAGCCTTCTCCACCAGCCCGCTCTCTCCACACACACACCCCCCGCCCCCTCATTCATCCACCTCTCCCTCCGCCACCTCAGCCCTCACCCCCTCCTCGGCCCTCACCCCCTTCCCCCTCAGCCCTCTCCCCCCCACCCCCCCACACTCAGTACTCTCCGCCCCCTTCCCCCCCATCACTGTTCTTCTTCCCCCCCGCCCCCCGCCCTTCTCACCCCACTTTCCACCTCACTCCCTGCCCTGATCTCTTTGCTTCTCTCCTCCACTCCCTCCCCCCACCTCCCCCCGTTCTCTCTCTCTCTCTATCTGTATCTCCTCTCCTCTTCTCTCTCTCTCTCTCTCTCCCTGTCTCTCTCTCTCTCCTCCTCCTCTCTGTCTTCCCTCTCCCCCACCCTCTGGCTCCTTCCCTCTGTCTCTCCCCTCTCCCCCTCTCTCTTGCCTCTTCTCCCCTCTCTCTCTCTATCTGTCTCTCTCCCCCACCTCACCTCTCCTCACGATGTCTCCATGGCCGGTCTCGGGGCCGGGTCGCTCTCACACACATACACAGCTGACAGTGACGTCACCCGCCCGCAGCGCGCAAGCGCCAGCACTCCCTGTGGACCAGTGCTGCTCACAGGGAGGGGGAGAGACAGGGAGGGAGGTGGGGAGGGAAGAGAGATGGAGGGAGGTGGATGGAGTGGGGGAGAGAGGGAAGAGAGGGGGAGAGATGGAGGGGGGGGGGGAGAGGGAGTGAGGGTAGGGAGGGAGGGAAGAGATGGAGGGAGGGGAGAGAGGGAGGGAGTGAGAGAGATGGAGGGAGGGAGGGTAGAGAGGGAGGGAAGAGAGGGGGAGAGATTGAGGGAGGGTAGAGAGGGAGGGAGGGAAGAGAGGGGGAGAGATGGACGGAGGAGAGAGAGGGAGGGAGTGAGACAGGGAGGGGTAGAGAGGGAGGGAGGGCGAGAGAGAGGGAGGGGGTGAGAGAGGGGGGAGAGGGAGGGTGGGGGAGAGATGGAGGGAGAGGGACAGATGCAGAGAGAGAGAGGGAAGGAAGGGAGGAGAGAGAGGGAGGGGGAGAGATGGAGGGGCGGAGAGAGGAGGGTGGGGAGACATGGAGGGAGGGAGGGAGGGGTATAGAAACAGGACAGGGAGCGAGGCATGAGTTCAAATGGTGGGGGGCATTGCTTCTTGTGTCTCCATATACAGTACTGCCCACTTCACTTTACAGTATATTTCTGTGAAGCAGGTTGAGACGTCTCTAAAAGAGTTATTTGGGGAGGATTGTTTTTCAAGGCTATGGGGCGAGCGCGGGGGATGGGAACTGATTTGGAAAAACTCTTCGCGAAGAGCCAGTACAGACACGGTTGTCCAAATGGCCTCCTTCTGTATATCTCTATAAAGCCTTGATACAATGTTCAAGCTTGTTTTCAAAAGTAATTGGTGTTTTTATAAGCTGAAAGGAAAATATTTTCTATTTGTGACTAAGTGAACCCATCCAAATCTGAAATATATGATATCAAATGCAAGGATTATTATTATTTACAAGACTATCATTATCCCACCCACCCTCTCCAACTTGGATCTCACAGAGTCTATTGCCAATGCTGTGCTATGGGTTTGCAACATTGTCAGAGCTACCGTCCTTCAGATGAAATGTTCAAATCAAGTTCCTATCTGCCATTTCAGGTTGGACATTAAAGATGCCATGGCACGGTTCAGAATTTCTCCTGGTGTCCTGCCAACAGTCCCCCCAAATAAAATTAGATATTCACTTCATGTTTCGGAAACATTGCTACTCACTGACTTCCACCATCTCCGTAACATTGCCATACTCTGCCACTGCCTCACCCCTCAGGCTGCCAAAACTCTTGTCCACAAATTTGGCACATCAAGGCTCGACTACGGAAACTCCCTCCTCGTCAGCCTTCCCGGCTCTTCCCTTTATAAGTTGCAGATCATCCAGAACTCCACAGCTCGTGTCCTCTCCTGCACTAAGATCTGAGACCACATCACTCCCATCCTCACTTAGTTCCATTGGCTCCCCATCTCCCAGAGAATCGAATTCAAGATCTTCGTCCTCACTTTCAAGGCCATTCACCATCTTGCCCCCTCCTATCTCTCCAACCAGCTGACTCCCTATCAACTGGCCAGCCCACTCCGTTCAGTGGGCTCTGGTCTGCTCCATGTCCCCTGCCCAACCCACTCTACCATCAGTGTTTTATTACAATAAAAAAAACTATAGTCACTTTCAACACCAACAATGTATTTGCGTTGCAACTTTCACATCAGGAGGAACTCCCAAGGTGCTGGACAGTCAGAAGGGACACAAGGAGGGGATTGGGAGGAAGGATGGAGGGTAGGGCTAAAAGGGTGTCTGAAGGCGTGCTCGAAGAGGAGAGTCTTGAGACATGCCTTGAAGGAGGTAAGGGAGGGGACAAGCCAAGGGCCTGTGGAATGGAGTTCCAATGGGTGTGGGCAGAGAGGCTGAAGGCCTGACTTCTTATGCTGGGGCTGGCTGGGTGGGGGACATGGAGCTCAATTTTCCTTTCCTGAGAAATGGACTCTGCTTAGTAATATGAGAATATCCATTTACATGTATATGCAGTTTCCACTACCAAGTCTGGTAAATTTTCCAATATGGAAAATACATCTCATTATAGTGGCAGAGAATAGAGGGCTTTTATCTGCATTTGACCTTGATCTGAAACTACTACTTGAGGCTGACACTGGGTGATAAAAGTGAAACATTTTACACTTCCAATATTGATTTCCCAGATTGTGATGTGCATAGAATTTACTGTAAATCTAATTTTACTTAGAGATCTGAACAGGATTAGTAAGCCCAAGTCTAAAGCCTAAATATTCCAGAATAATCAAATCTCGTAAAATCAAACCCAGATTTCACTTTAGACTTAAATACTAGAATGGAACTCAGCAAAAGTGATAGAGTATTTGTGAAACCTGGATTGCCCATGAGAAACAATATGTCACTACATGCAGGAAATAGTTCTGACCATGGCTGAGATAGATATGATTGATTTGAATTGTCATTTGCAAATCTCTATTATCCAAGGCTTTATGGATGTGATGAGCAGACACAAAATGACATTATGACATGTGTCTCACCAACAGCAACAAAATGACATTTGTATACACCATTCACATTGGGAGGACAACAACAACAACAAACAACAAAATTACATTGATAGAGCGCCTTTCACATCGGGGGGACTTCCCAAGGTGCTGGAGAGTCAACGCTTCAAACCTGAGCTGGGGTCGGGATCGGGGAGGGTGGGCGGAAAGGAAGGGGACAGGTGTGACCGATGGGACCGTCGAAGAGGAGGGACATCAAGGAGTCTAGGGAGGGGCGAGGCAGAGGGACTGCGGGACGGAATTCCAGAGGTTGGGGGCAGAGTGGCTGAAGGCTTGCACGCCGATGGTGGGGCAGGCGGGTCGAGGGACACGGAGCACACTGAGTGGAGGGAGTGGGCAGGTTGGTAGGGGGTTAGGAGGTCACAGAGATAGGGTGAATCTCATGTAAGAAGACGAGAGGACAAACCCAAACAATGTGGAGAATGGTTTTGTAACATTATTATTACATAAGGTTTTCAAAACCTAACAGAAGCGGGTGACCTTCATTGAATTGGACATAGTATTGATGTGACCAAAGAATGGGAAACATAAGTAATAGAATAGGTTGTGTCATTATAGGATGCAGGTAGCCACAGAGAAACAACATACAATTGGGAATATTTTTATGAATGCACAACCATTTTGAAGTTGAAAATAACATATTCTGTTTTACATATATCCCTTTATAAGTTTTAAATAATTGATAGACATCAGTTCAAGCACTCAGAATGTTTTTTGATATAAATAAGTAATGTATTTTGATAACACCTCATTTTTTATATAAATAACACATGTCAAATAATATGAGTATGCTTTGTTACTTGCATTAAAGTAATCAATAATTTTTATCCTAGAACTTATGGCCAGTATAAAATCCATCTGGGGTTATTCATTTTTCCATCCCACATCCTTCCTACAGTCTTAAGAAGAAACATAATACCTTCCCCCTAATATCTTTGTTTAGCTCGGAAGACGGTTTTTACCATCATTCATTCTTCAGAAATACTGTATGAATTAATGATAAGTATGGTGACCACATGCTTGCAAAGCACATTATATCTATAATAATCCTTGGATTTGATAAAGAGCCTTTCATGTCAGGAAGATGTCTCAAAGCACATCACAAGATTTACTGTAAAGTTTGTGGTTTGTAGGTGAATGTCAGTCTGATTTATAAATGTTCATTCTAACCAATTGGGAAGTTGGTTCCTGGGGCAATCTTGTACAAAATGCTCAATAACAATACATATTTAGTATAGACAAAATATTTGATATTACAGTACTTTCAAAAAAATTCCCTTTGCTGCTCATATGATTACTTTACAGTGTTAAAGATGAAACCTTGAATGCCACTGGACACTAAATAACTACCCTACTGATGACTTGTAGTAGAGGGCGGATGAAAGCCTAAGATACACTATAATTAGAAAGGTAAGTATCTGGAAATAACACTGTCAAATTATATCAATATTAAGAGAGAGAATAATTAATATTTAGAATGATTGTACATTAGAAATCTGACTGAAGGTTCCATATGATTTAATAAAGTAAAGGAAGAAAGAAATCTGTCTATTACTTTTATCTGAGGTTAGATTAGATCTTTAAAATCATTCCTTTATTATCAGGCATTTGAAAATAATGAGTAAGGGCTTTATATATTATGCATTTTTTTTACTAGCAACTATTGGTGTTGGAATATCATTTTTTTAAAAGATATTCTCAGTCGAGAATTACAATTTTTTTCTCTCCCTTTACCCCTCTTTTCCTGAGGGTGGTAAATTGTGATGGGATACAATTCTGCAGGTGACAGCAACCATCTTGTATCTTGCCCAATTGGCTATTTTTCTCCCCAGTTTCCACATGTGTATTTTCTAAGCGGTATTTGTACGTGTGTATGTGGGGAGAGATCATTGGATAATGATCAGGACCGAGAGCCAAGCCTTGACCAAATTTTTTCTTCTCTTAAACTCTAAAGCAGGGATACAAAGGCTCATTTTGACACACCTCACTGCTGCTCTGTCTATGATCTGTGGAATTGGCACGCATAAGGATTGTTACATTTTGGGGCTTGATATTTTTGTTGAAGAAGTTGTAAACTAAACAGTAATTATTTGCAGTTTGGATTATTACAATATTAGTTATTCAATGTGAATAATGGGTGGTGATGCATTTTGGGAGGAAGAATGAGGAGAGGCAATATAAGCTAGATAGTATAATCTTAAGTGGGGAGTTGAAGGAACAAAAAGATCTAGGGGTTCATGTAAGTAAATCTTTGAAGGTGGCAGGACAGGTAAATAAGGCTGTTAAAAAAGTATACAGGATACTAGGCTTTATAATTGGGGCATAGAATACAAAAGTCAGAAAGTTATGATTAACCTGTTTAAAACACTGCTAGAATATTGTGTTCAGTTCTGAGTACCACACTTTAGGAAGGATGTTAAGGCATTGGAAAGGGTGCAGAGGAGATTTTGGTTATGAGCAAAGACTAGAGAGGCTAGGATTATTCTCATTGGAGCAGAGAAGGTTACGAGGAGACTTAATAGAAGTTTTCAAAATGATGAGGGGATTCGATAGGATAAACTGGGAAAAACGTTTGGGTGGTGGAGGCAGATTCAATAACTTTTAAAAGAGAGATGGATGGTTATTTTGCGGGGTTATGGGAAGAAAGACGTGTAGTGGGGATTGACTTTGAATAGCTCTTTTCGAAAAGCTGGCACAGACACAATGGGCCGAATGGCCTCCTATTGTGCTGTAAAATTCTATGATTCAAGAGGCACAGTTTTAAAAAATTGTTTGAAATCACAACTTAATGAAGGCAAGGCCCCTCCTCAAATTTCAGTTCCAGTTGACACTTGAAATGAAAATTCACTTTACTGGCATTTTCAATTGATAAATGATTTTCAATTTTTTTAATAACTCAGTTTCATGTACTACTGTTTAATGCATTTCTGAATCGATCAAACTATATGACTCAATCTGAGATAATGGTTCTGTTTTTGCCTGAGAGAGCAGTGCTGGCATCTGTTGGCTATTAAATAGTATAGCAACAAATATACCTGAGCTTTCAGACAGGAACATACTCACATGATGTCTGATAGTGTCATATGACTGAGTCAGCCGATCAGCAAACTACTCGAGCTGCTACGTGTTTCAGGCCTATTCCTTGGTGGATCTTACTGTACCATATAGAGAAACACAACACTGTAGGTTGGGTGTACATCAGGGAAGTTCACATTATTAATGATTGATTTACCTAAACCACAACATAAAACTATGAATATTTATTACAAACATAAAACATTTAACTCTATGTGAAACTGTTGTGTTTTCGCACTCGATTCACTTCAGGAAATACTGTATGACTGAAATATCATTCTTGGTGGGGCAGGACTGTGATAAGCTTTCATAATGCTTCTTGTCAAATCATCAAAAATATAAGTACATGAAAAGTGTTAAGTGCCCTTAAGAGTACTCCCTTCCCAGTCAGTTCAGCTTAAACCAGCTGACAATTTCCAAACCAACCACTGATACTCTTCATGCTCATGTGTGCGATGTCCTACCAAAAACCGCGTACATATACTGTGTGCTGTTAACCTGTCCGCACTCCCAATAAAGACGGGGAGGGAGGGTACAAGACCCCACTCATAACTGTGCCCCATAAAGGACGTCAGAACCCCAAAGGCAGGGAAGCCATCGGCCTTCCGCTAAAGTGGAGTGTGTTGATACAGCTCCCTAACTCCCTCTCCCCCGGTCACAAAGGTCTAGGTCTGTTGCATCCTATAAGAGGATAATAATAAAGTGTTGCGTTTCTTCTTTCTGTCACACAATTTGATTATTTTTTAGATAAATGTAAATATATATCTACTAATGAATATATATTTTATTTTTAAATTGTGGGGTGTGGGAAGGAGTCAGAGAAATAGTTGGTGTCAGCTACTTTACAATATACAGGGAACTCCAAAGACCTCCTGAGAAAATGACTGAAATATGAAAGAAAGGCAGAGGGTTTTGGTTGTACTTGGCCATTTAGCGGGGCATAGCAAATCAATTTTCCCATTAAGATTCCAATCTTAGAAGCCATGTGACTCTAGTAAGGCACTAGAGTCAACACACTTCCCACATACAGTGTGATAAAATCAGAGGAATATTTTTGCCTCCAATTTTTTTTGGTACCACTCCCAGAGGTAGGTTGTAAAGCAGATCAACAGAAGCCTGAAATAATGGCAACTGCTTGATCACTTGGCTGTACAATCTGCAGGGCCTATCAAGAACAGAATAAGAAAGAAAATGAGAGGAGAAAACACAAGAAAACTAATGGTCTCATTTTAATCTTTTGTTGTCAAGTCAATGTTTCTCATAGTGCCTTAAATAATTAAATAATATATTTAATTGTCTAAGTGTTTGTTACTATATCAATCCATATGTATTAGAAAAACATATCTACCTACTTCTGCGTTAATTGCACTCAGGATTTGATTTCAATATCCGTCACTGGGAATAAATTTCCTATTGAAACATAGCTTTCAGAAATGTGAATGCAATTCGGCAATAATCAACCACCAAACATCATCAATCACCTTTTCCCCCTCATTTAGGCGGATGTTCCATTAAACATGAGTGGACATTATTGAATCCTGTGGAAGTGAGCTATCGGATACTGCATAGATAAAAAAAAAATTAAGATGCTCTTACACCCGAAAGAGCAGCTAATGGACAGGGTAAATGTTGTTATGATTCAAATCTCAGAAATAAAGCAGGGAAAACTGCCAAGGAATCCATTAATAAGTGCAAAGTTGAAACATATGAGGCTTTAAAATATTATGGGTGGCGTGTTCTATTTTTCAATGATGGTTCAAAAACCAGATTTTCAGGAAGATATATGTCTTCTCAGCAGTAGTAAGGCCAGACGTGTGCGTTACTTTAAATAGAATGACATTCAATTATTGTTAGTCCTGAAAGAGCCTGGCAGTTTACAGAGCTTTTGCTTTTAGAGTCTGTACATGTCATGGCAAGAGACAAAATTGTTGCATTTGCAAAAAGCCTGCGAAATTGGTGACATAGGTGCATCCAGCATTCTCCGAATGTTAAGGATATAAAAAAAATCACTTTACAGGGATTAGTAAGTTATTATATAATAATAATATATAATAATAATCCTTGCATTTGGTATAGCGCTTTCCACATCTTATCAACGTCCCAAAGCGTTTCACAGAATATACTGTAAAGTGAATTGACTGTATATATTTGTGGGCGAATCGCGGCAGCCAAATTGCGCACAGCAGTATCCCACAGACAATCATGGATTGAAATGACCAATTTTATTATTGTGGTTTTTTTGGAGGGGTTATTATTAGGTGTGTGGAGTAAGGAAACTTGCCCAAGGTTTCACCCTGACCTGCCTGGATTCGAACACAGGTTTCCCCAGCTTGGTCTCCCCAGCTTGCAAGACAAGTGCTCTAACCACTGAGCCACAGGAGCTCCATTTTATAGTTTAAAATATCTAATACTGGGGATTCTTGACAGGACAACTGCCAGATAGAGGTCTTTACTGTGTCTTCAATCCCCACATCCTTTTGGCTCTTGTACAGTCCAGCGATTTAGGGATAATGATGTATTTCTGACGAGATACCATGTGATGGAAAATAAATACATTAAATTACATATTGACTGTAGATAATATATAATAGTATAATATAGTAATGTAATAGGAAAATGGTCATGTATGAGACAAACGAGGAATGGTAAGTAAGTAACTAACTGGATCCTGACATTCAGTAAGTATTTGCGAAAAGTCTTTGTTTGTCAATAACTTTGAAATGTTTCCTGTGTGTTTTCTCACACACTAAATAAAAGTGCCACCCAAAAGCTATGGAAGTATAGCAATTGTACTGCCAATTTGCTAAATCAGAGATTGTCTTTTACATCACAACTGTGCTTATCAATCTTTGAAATAACACCCTTGAGACATGGTTTTAATGGAATTATTTCTATTCCGTAAATGGGCTCAGCAGAATATGCTCACTGTGTAAACTAACAGCTGTCTTCTCCTCACTCATCCACTAATGGGAAAACATGCCCAAAGCAATGAGCATTTCCTGAGCAACTACATTCCCACCAATGAAAGGTATATGGATCCTGTAGTCATCATGACAAGATTAGATACAATCATCTAATTTCAGAATTGTAAACAGTGCTTCATTTACGATCTGTGCTTTGCTCGTTCATCTAGTTTCCGGTTAATGTAAAGCTGTTATTAACAAAGCTAATCAAAATCTAAGGTAATTCACAAAGGCATTTGGCTGCTGGAATAAGTCATTAGTCTCCACCTTTGTAGATAACAATCAAAGCCACAATTAGAATACTATGTATAATTTGGGGCATCACACCTCCTCAACAATAATCCTTGCATTTATTATAGCACCATATCACATCAACACAATCACAAAAGACTTCACATAGCAGATATTGTTCAATATTGTTAAATATAGTGATGGTGTCCCACAAACAGCCAGGAGGTGATTGACGCTCCTCTTTTCAAGATGTGTCAATAGTTATTTAAAGTCCTGAACCTGAACATGCAGATGGGACCTCAGTTTAATCTTTCATCCAAAGGACAGAATCTCCAACAATGCACAGATTTGGCCAACCAAATGTGGAGTTGTATTATGTAGTTTAGAGGTAGGTCAGTATTCTTAAAGCACTACAAAAAGTGAGAAATATAAATTGTAAACTGATTAAAATGAAAATAAATGGTCATAATTTTTTCACATTGAGACAAGCAAAAAGATGGTATTTCTTCACAAAAAGAATGACTGCACTGAAAATATGTGAAGCTTGACAGGACTATTGCAAACATTTCAACAAATGTGCTGTCTAATACTGGAGGAACCCTAGGGAAGCGTATTAAAGAATAAAAACATCAATCTGTGTTCTTTTACAACTACCCCATTGTGCCTGAAAAGCAGATGTGGTGATCTATCACCCTAACTAAACCCACTGCCACTTGGTTAACAGTTAGAAATAGGACACTGGACTGGATGACATATGCTCTTTCGGGATCTGAAATATGACAGCTAGTTTCACCTTCTGTCCTTCTGCCACCTTCTTTGCTGATTCCCAGGATAGTTTCCCTCCAATTCAATTTTAAATCAGTCTAATTTCCTGTCCAAGGTTAAAAACTAAACTGCTTGCATTGTCATGTGAATTCTCTATAGACTATTTTTTTAAGACTCCATACAGAAAATGAAAATTAACACCATCATAGGAGGAAAACTCCTCTTGTTTTCCCTGACATTACTCTGTCTGTCCTCTGGGACGTCCTCCCATTGTGAAAGACGCTCTATAAATGTAATTTGTTGTATTTTGTTGTTGTTGTCTATAAGAAACAAGGCTTTTGTTCAGTTCTAAGTTGCAGCCTAGCTCTTTATGTATTTTGTATTCTTAAGATCAGTTCAAATCAGTTAAATTTGGAGAAATAATTGGATGTGGTATTCAATTCAATACAGCCTTGTATGTACTGTATGTTGTAATATTGATCATTTGCATTTATATAGTGCATTTCACATAAAATAAATACATTGAAGTGTACAAATTAAAAGGGAGGCTAATCTCTGTGAGCTGCTTCCTACAAGCAACAAATAAATGAATAGCTAATAACATTTAATTTGGGGATTACTTTAAATAAGGTGGGAATATCATCGAGGTTACCCACGAGAAAGACGTTATGTTTCTTTGAAATAGCAATGGCATTGTAGTCCCTTTACAGTCATCTGAAGCATAATACAGATAGATGGAACCTAACTTAATAACACAATACAAAAATGGGATCATGTCCTGGAAGTAAATAATAAACTTGTATTGAGCATAGACTGTTGTTTTATAGGCCTAAATGTTATCTTGAAAAGTATCTATAGACTGTTGTTTGTTGCTTTACAGTAATTCACAAAGAAGTTTTTGTCACCAAGATCCAAATTCACAGCTGCAATAATAATAATAAGTCTTGCATTTAAGGCAGCTCTTTTCACGTCTTCTGGATATCTCAAAGCGCTTCACCGAGTAAAGCGAAGTGACTGTGGGGGAAACACGGCAGCCAATTGCGCATAGCCGTGTCCCACAAACAATCGTGGATTGAGATGACCAATTTATTATTATTGTTTTTTGAGGGATTGATATAAAGCATGTGAAGTAAGGAAACTTGCCTAAGGTTTCGCCCTGCTTGTAAGGCGAGTGCTCTAACCACTGAGCTACAGGACTACGAAAATTCACTTTCCCCAGAAATAGTGGGTAGCATTAGTGTGCAAACAGTGACTGTTCCTGCGTAGACATAGCAGTCGTGATTTGTTACATTGAAATACCATTGACCGTGTACATTATCAAAGTGGACTAAATTTGCCAGCTCACAGACTATTATGTGCTAATTGTTGAAGTCCAATGGTGCCAACCTCTAGAGTGATTGCAAGCTGAAGTAGATAACAAGCCAAGAGTGCAGCATGTTGTATGCAGACAATCTGCTTGGATGCTTGTGCTTTCTTAGAGAACAATTTTTAAAAAATCTTTGCATTTGGGCATAGTTGTGTGGTTCAGTAATCCACCTCTTGTGCCCACTGCACACAAGACAAATTTTAAATTCCTTGTGTTGATGCTGATTGGAATGGAAAAGTAACCACCTGGAACAAGCTCCACTATCTCTCCTCTCAGATCCTACCTTTCACAATGTCGCAACTTTTTCTCCACAAACGGCTTCTCCTCCAGCCCCCACACCGTCCTGTGCAGTATTACTCAGGGTTCTGTCCTTCTCTTAACTTCACTGTGTACCTGTTCCCTCTTGGTGGCATCATCCACAGACATATGGTGTACTTCCACATGTATGCAGGAGATACACAGCTCTGTCTCTCTCTGCCTCCACCCTCAACTCCAGGGCCACTACTGTCTTCACAGAATGTTGAACACAGCCGTATCAAGTCTTGAATGAGAGCTAACTTTCTCAAGTTACACGTCAACAAGACCGAAGCCTTCCTGATTGGCTCCCATCAGTGCCTCCACACCTCCAGCAACAACAAATTACACTAGTATAGCACCTTTCACGTTGGAAACTTTAACACAACCTTATATTTGTTCCACCATGCTACTGAAAACTTTGATCTATGGATTACTTACAGAGTGCTTTGTTGTTGCTCAGGAACTGACTATCAATGATTCTGTTAGATTTCAGCCGCTGGGGGGCAGCCTTACCCGAAACCAGTAGTGAATTCTATTTCTCAGGCCAATTTCATAGTTATTTGTTAGCAGCAAATACTTCAAAATAAATCAATTTTATAAATATTACAAAATGAAAGCTATTTTACTTTAAATGAGCTTGATCCTGTTGACTCTGCAAAATGAATGACCACAAAGTAAAATAAATGATCAAGTGTGTTTTTTTTAGTTTTGCTGAAGGCAAAACTCAAACTGAGTTTTGAGGCTGGGAAACAGGGAAACAATACAGGACATGCTTTGTTTATCAGCTATCCTTGCTCCATATATTACATGAACATGTGTGCCACTTTGATTGGAAGATGTAAACCATTTAGAAGATCAATACATTGCATTTGACTTATGAACCCATTTTGCAACTCCATTTATCTGCAAATCAATACAAAGATTTTTTTCTCTCTCTACAATCAGTTCCCCTGTCACATAAACAACTTACCCAATTTATAGCATGAATTTCCTGAAGCTTACAAAGAGATGCACACAAATGATTCAGTGCCAAATGGAAATAAATGCTTGCCTCAATGTGCACTGAAATAAGGTCAATAAGTTCAGTGCCTTGGGATGTCCTCCCGACATGAAAGGCACTCTACAAATGTAATTTTGCTGTTTGTTGTTGTATTGTATATGTAGATCTTACACAATATCCGAGGCGAGTGTTATCAGAATTGACAATGGCAGTGGCTGGATAATTTCTATCTAAATACTGTAGTGCCATCCCTTTGCTAATGCAGCATAGGCTAAGATGTCCAATGACTATATAAACGGACACTTATAATTATATGCAGTCAGCTAGTCTTTTTTCAACAACAATATTAACAAGATTATTTGATGGTCAATATCAATTGTTTTTTTCCAGGATATCTTGGATGAGCAGTGTGTTGGTGGTCCACTGAGCATGGAATGCCAGCATGCAGGTCTGTGCCAGAATTCTCTCACAGTGGGAGCTTTCTCATTCCTACTCATGGCATCATGAGCAGCAGTCAAGTCAAATCTAACAGTTCTCCATGTTGAAGGACACAAAAAGGAGCTCTGGGACTGAAACAGTGCATTCAACTCAAAGTCAAAAGAACAAACTACAAGAGAAGAGACAACAGAAAGGAATTACAGATTGTATTAAAACATAAAGACTTCTCAGTCAAAAATAATCAGATAATTTAAAGTAAAATGCCTTTCATTCTGTAATATTTATGTAATTTATTTATTTTGAAACATAAAATACCACAAGGGAACATTGTGTAGTAAAACTTCCTGATGGCATTATCCCATATCCCACTCATAGGAGACTCCCTGGAGCTTTTTTTAAAAAAAGAAAACAAAGGGGAAAGATTGGTTTCCATGAACGATAGTTGTGAAGAGGGAAACTAGTGTTTAAGATTCTGTTCCAGCAGGCCTGTCCTCCAGTTGGCAAACAGAGAGCTGTGAATGCTGCGGGCTTCTGTCTATAGCAGGTTTTCCTTGCCCTGAGATGAATGGTCTGTGAGGGAAGAACTTAAAAGAGAGTAACATAAGAGTGAAAAAAAATCTAGGAAATGATGCAATGCAAAGAAACTTTCAAATTTCTATCAGTATCGATTGGAGCATATTTGTAGCATATTGGTTAGAGCACTCATCTCACAAGCAAGAGACCTGGATTTGATTCCCGGGTTAGGAAAATTTCCTTACTCTATGTGACTCTGTTTATCTAGCAGGGAGTAGGAACTTGGTCAATTTGCAGATCGCTTTTTCCGGGGGTAATAATCCCTTAAAAATATGATAATAATTTGGTCACCTAATCTATGACTGTTTGTAGGATACTGTAGGGAACGGCGATATGGGAATTTTCCGGATATGGATATATCGGTTGGCTCATATCGAGATATACCGAAATACCGATATTTTCAGTTTTTCGTACTGAGCATGCACGCGCGCGCGCATCGGAGTGCGCGCGCATTCCGGGTGCGCGCGCATTCCGGGTGCGCGCGCATTCAGGGCGCACGCACCCGCCACCCCCGTCATCTCTCTCCCCCACCACCCCCCAATGCCGTCTCTTTCTCCCTCCCCCCCCCCCCGCCGTCTCTCTCTCCCTCCCCCACCAGCTGTCTCTCTCCCCCTCACCCCAGCCGTCTCTCTCCCCCTCTCCTCCCCCCCCCCAGCCGTCTCTCTCCCCCTCTCCCCACCCCCCAGCCGTCTCTCTCCCCCTCTTCCCCCACCCAGCCATCTCTCTCCCCCTCTCCTTCCCCCCCCCCCAGCCGTCTCTCTCCCCCTCTCCCCCCCCCAGCCGTCTCTCTCCCCCTCTCCCCCCCCCAGCCGTCTCTCTCCCCCTCTCCCCCCCCCCAGCCGTCTCTCTCCCCTCTCCCCCCCCCCAGCCGTCTATCACCCCCTCCCCCCAGCCGTCTCTCTCCCCCTCTCCTCCTCCCCCCAGCTGTCTCTCTCCCCCTCACCCCAGCCGTCTCTCACCCTCTCCTCCCCCCCCAAGCCGTCTCTCTCCCCCTCTCCCCCCCCCAGCCGTCTATCTCCCCCTCTCCCCAGCCGTCTCTCTCCCCCTCACCCCCCCCCCAGCCGTCTCTCTCCCCCTCACCCCCCCCCCCAGCAGTCTCTCTCCCCCTCACCCCCCCCACCCACAGCCGTCTCTCTCCCCCCACCCCTTGCATACCTGTATATTGTATTCGAGGACTATGAATACAAGATGGCGGCTTTGAACCTCGGTCTGTGCATTGTGTATAGAGATGAGCATTCTGGGTCTTGTAGTTGATTGTGCTCGCATCCCGATTTTTTACCTCGATATATCGTTTTTCAATATATCGGTATTTTTAAAATGTCTATATCGGCATATCGATATGAAAATCATATCGGGTTTTAGCGATATACCGATATATCGCCGTTCCCTAGGATACTGCTGTGCGTAATTGGTTGCTGTGCTTCACCCACAAAATATTTAGGAAACTCATTTTACAATATATTCAGTGAAGCGCTTTGAGACATCTGGAAGACATGATAAGGCGATATATCAAAAGCAAGGATTATTTGCTGTAGGATATTGCAGAGCGGAAAGATTAATTGCTTCAAAAGAAAATGAAGCTGTGTGTACCTTGGGATCAGCTGCAAAAATAAGCCAAGCGAGGGGTAATGGGAAATAACAGCTCTGAGAAGGCAGATTCACCATTCATATTGGTCTATTACAACACAATATTTACTTTAAGTGCTTTCTGTTACACTTTGAAGCAATGCGACTGAGAAAAATAAATTGTCCCCACCCAACCCACCATAATCTTTTTTAAAAATCTCCTTCTGTACAGTCTAATATTCAACCCAACACAATCACTTTCACCTGAGAAAAATAAGTTGGGTCAAAAATACTCTGGCTTAGTGCTGGTATTTGTCTTGCAATTGGCAGTGATCCACTTGCACCATTGAGCCTGCCAAAAATAAATGTGCCCCATATGACTGTGATCAAAGACAGTAAAGAGGTGAAATCCTAACACTTCAGCCTGTTAAAAGGTGCACAGTTACACACAAGAAATAGTCCAAAGTGAAAGTGGAGAAGAATAAAGAAAGCATGACTGAAGTTTATACACAAAGAGAATACCTAATTAAAGGCATCCAATCCTGGCCAGACTGGGATGTTTAAAAGGAAGAAATGAAACCAAAGATTATTGGCGATTAGCAATCTTTTTGGAAAAAAGTGCATCTGAATGAAATTGAAATGTATGAGGATTTAAAACCCCCCACAAATCTTAAAGAAAATAAGCCCTGGCATGTTTATCATTTCAGACATTAATCAAGATTTAGATTGCTTCTTGTTTTAAGGAGTAACACAATCTGTATTAAACATTGAAAATCCAATCCTATTGTTGCACATATGTTGGTGACAATATTGTCAGCAATGGAATTATGTATTTGTCTAATAAACTTCCCTAATCATATTCTAAATGGCACCAGTCAGAATGCAGAAATATGAAATGTATTCTGGTCTGGTAACTTCATTTGCTTTCAGTTTTGGCTTTAGCCCCATTCCCTATGCTCGTCCTTAATTACAGTATATTTCCTCTTCCTCTGAAGATTTTTTTCAGTTTTTGTGCCTTCTGGATTAATGTTGTTGAGCACTCTTGGTTGCCTTGCCCAAGTGACCATAACTTATGTATGAGAGTCTGCAGGATATTCAATCACAGGGAACATTACATTACAGTCCAACCCTGTTCTCTCCACCAATGAAGATAACTCAGTCAATTAAGCCAATTGTAGCACTACAGTTGTTGCCTTGTCTGAAATCAGCTAACTCAGCAGACTGGGATTTACAATTTTAAGCACTTAGCACTTTGAGATGTTTTGATGGAATATCCTGCTATAAAAATGCAACATTTTTCTTTTTAATGTATTGGGCATCAGAGGGTTGACATTGGTTATTTTTAATAGTGCTCAAAAGGACAGAGTACCACATATCTTAAACAGAAGAAGGAGGATTAAACTAAAAGAACAGAGTGTAGTCCCAAAGCTCTTCATTTATAAAAACAGAGGTTTAGTATTTATGAGTAGTCTTTCTGCAAGGCAGCGAGCAGAGAAATGCTGCATAATTAATGCCTTACCAAGATATATCACTGGTTTATGCATACTATAAAACAATTATTTTGGAGTAGTATAATTGTTATATTCAGTGGATTCTATTTGTAAACGCAGCAAAGAATTTTGTCTTGAAGCTGTATATTTAAATAAGGTAGGCAGTACAATTCCTTTGTAAGGATAGTTGGAACACTCTGAACTCTTTTTTTGTAATCTCAAGTGTGTTAATTTCATCACTTGAAGAGCTCAGCAGTTGTGCCTTCAGGCTGAATAAAATTTGCTCTGTGTTTGCTTGATGTGTCATATGGATGTTGCTAATTCTAGATACAAAGCATGAATATCTTTCAGAAACGAGTATTTTTATCATCTGTTCCACCTGATCCCTTAACTTTCTTGGACCACTGTTCATAACAGTGTCATTAAATCAATATGAAATGTGTTTATATTGGTACCATTTGGATGAGTAAAGGCTTTTCAGAGCAAAGGTTCTGGCTAAACATTACAGCCAGTACACGGTCAGATGAGAGGAAATAAGAGTTCCTACATCTGACCTCAATCCAAAATTTTTTTTTACATTACAGAACATTTTGACCTAGTCTGTTCTTAATCCAAAATAATTCTATGAGAAGAGGTGGTTATATAATGAATGGAAGGATTTAGGCCATCTGATATGTAAATATTTTGGGACAAATGTTCTGTAATTGGTCTCCAGTGAGGATGCTCAGGGGCTATTTAAGATCTCACTTATCTCCGAATATTTCCACATCAAAGGAGTTACAATAACTTGAATATGCAAAACATACCTCTTCATTTCCCTCTGATTTGGGCATAGGCTGCTTCCTTGCCACTGAGGAGAGGGATAATGCTGCCACTTTGGTTAGCAGCACTGAATGTTGCTTTCACCACATGTATGCCTGCATACATCAGTGAGAATAGACACTTTTCTGATACAGTATTTTGTTGTATTTTGTCAAGTGAGTAGGTTGTGTCACTCCTTAAATCATTTGGAATCCCTTTTCAAATAGTGCAATGGGATCTTTAACATCCACCAAAACAGACAGACAGGTTCTCAGTTTAACATTTCATTCAAAGCTTGGAAACAAGGAAATGACAATTCTACAGTGGATTATTCTCAGAACCATCTGTTATTTTTCTATGGGAATATTGGGTGATCGGAACTATTTATTCTTGTTATTTCACATTTCAGTGACTAAGATCAGATAACTCGGCAGAAATTGAATTGAACACATTTTGCAGCGACTTGAAATTGGTTGAAAATGCATCTTTAAAAGAGACTCAGTGGTTCAATTTGGTATGAATATTATCCAGCCCAAATTGGTCCAGATATCAGCAACCTAACTGCTGTGAGCCTGACTTGAACTGACATTAGTCAGTATTAAGCAAGTCGATAACAGACTTGACACTATAATGCACAACTGTCAACCAAAGATAGCAAGCTGGATTATTGCTCAAAGAGTTCAGTCAATGTTGCTCTGAAGCAACAACTCTGAAGTGTGTGTGACTTGCCTCGGGTGAGTCTCTCTATGGGGAAGTGCTTGGATTCCACTTGCTGTGCCTCCCATGGTATCACAACTAAAATTAGCAACCAAGAATTTAGATGGTTATAGGCATGAACCCATAATGAAAAATGACAAATCCTATTGAATCAGAATTTAAGAGAACTTGTGTCCAGTTTTTTTTGTATTAAGTACAACCCTCGCCACACAAAAAGAAAACAATATTTTTGTGATTTGCTGCGTACTCTTCTGTCATGAAACCTTGAACAGCGGACAATATAATTTTTTTCTTCATGTTCATAAAATTAATACCACCTTCAGGAAATGTGTTCTTAATTGTAAAATGAAATAAAAATATGTGGACTCTGGTGCACTTTGCTGTTGGTGCCGTTGCAGCTGTCAGCTTTGAGCACAGTACAGCTCTTACAATCAGAAACAGTTGCCATTCAGGCCGGCTCCAGTAACTGAACATTAAGAATCCATCGACATTACCTGTAGTAGGTATATTGCTTCCATGGTGAGGGCAGTTATAAAGATTCAGCCTTTGAGTGAAGTGAAATCTGCAGTGAATTTGTTGAATAGATTGTACTTTTACTTTTAGTCTTTCATTTTAGACAATATTTTATCTCCTTTCTATGACAGTGAATGGGGACATATACTGCTCTGCACTTATCTGAAAACCTTTTAGAGATACAAATGGATAACCAAAGTAAATGAGTACACGGAGAGATCTATATTAGATTAAAGGGGAATGGCCTGGAACTTCTACTTCCAAATATTCCGTATTGCAATTTCTTGGAGGGTCTCAGCATCTATTGTATAGATTCAAAATTCAGGTTTGGGGGAAGGTAATCATTATTGTGCTACTTGATGACAAGGCACGTCCCTTCCATGGGATCAGTAGAAATCTTAAAATATGAAATGTGTCAAATTTGTAGGTTGAAATACGATGTGATGTACATTGGAACTTGCTTTTAACAAACACTCTGTCACATAGATACAGCTATTCAGTGTACAGCACTCCAGTATGAGTATACAGTACCACTTTAAAAAGCTTTATTACCTTTATCTAGGTTCCGAATCATTGAGAAGCAAACTAGATCATACAAATAGAATATGCAAATACTTTACAGCAAAGGCCGTTCTACTCAAGGGCACCGTCACCAGATCAAATCGTATTGGTGTAGCTTACAATAGTGTAACTGCACTGAAGAATATTGTATAATTTATAAGCAGCAATCACAATGCACAGTAACACATGGATTTCTTTTTAACAGTTTCCCTTCCTGAAACAGGCGTTTGCAGACTTTCAGATTTACATGTTGGTTGAGAATGATTTCTGGCAGAAACTCTTAAGACATGGTACTTAGGAAGTTGTATTTCTCTCTGTGTGGTTATCAGTGGTGTGTTGTTGAGGGAGCTGTATACACAGGAAGCTTTATTATCCCTGTGCAGTTAGCACAAGTAGCTATGCGGTTTCTCATTGAAGTACAAGCAACGCGTTTTGTATGACTGTAATTCTTCTTCTGTTAACAATGTACTACTTAATGCCAAATTTGATATACAGGTAATTCGATTTTAACTAACAATCTATTTCTGTATATGCATTCCAAAACATTTCTGTAGTGTGCCTCAGCTTACTGGCATCTTCTCACTCCTTGGCAAGCTGAGGTCCAGAGGTGAGATTCAGTTACTGCAGTATAAAGAGCATTTTTTTTCTCTGTGTTTTTCAGATGCTTTGAGCTTACTGGGAAAATAGCTACCGGTATTATGATTCAGTTTTTCAATCTTACTTTGTGAAGCTGAGATTCCAACAAACTATAATGTTGTTGACATTGTTGTTGAAGTGACCAAAATGAGTGTGTTTTATCGGGGATACAATGCCCTCATACTACAATTATAATTATGCCTTCTTTAAGACACGTTACATATGTGAATTTAAACTCAGACGCTGGTATTTTTGCTCTGCAAACACTGGGCTTTGTGCACAGTTGCTTGTATCTCTAAACTGCTTGCACAGCCTTGCCTGATAGTAGAAACCATTTCCATTTCAAATGTCTTTTTGTAGGGGTTGGGTGGTGAAAATACAAGTTGTATAGATAAACAATTACTATTTCTGGTTATACCTGCAAACCAGTGAATAAATGAAAGTAGATTTAATACCCTTTATCTCCCCTCTAGTGTCCTTGCTGATGTGTTTGCTGCATTTTAGACATTGAGGCACTATACAAATGCAATTATGTTGTTGTTGTTGAAGGGAACTAGAAGAAAAGAAACAAGCCGAAGCAGAGACTCAATTTGCAGTCCTATTTGGGTTGGTTAAAATCTGTTATGTTCGCAAGGTTAAAGCTGCAGTTGACATGTGCCATTCAGCTCAGCTTTTCATAGTATAGTTTCAGAAAGCTTTTGTCTTAAGATACTGGTGGCTTTACTGACTTTCAGTAAAGTTCAAGCTTGTTTAGAACTGATATGACTTTTGTCTGAAGATCTCAAAGCAGACCCTCAGCTGTAAAGTATCTTATTACATTACACTCATCCTGCCCGGCTCTGTAACTGTCCAGCTGGGCCTCTATGTCAAGCTAATGATGACCTGATGTATAGGGCATCATATAACTGGACAAGATCTGTAACCATACGTTCCTCTTTTGCATGAAAGAACAAATCACATCATATAATTGGGCCTTTGGACAACTGGGAACCAACTGCTCTATTTTATCAAAACATTGCTAACTGATATTACCATATTTACTCCAAGATAAGGCACGCATTTTTCATTGTAAAAAAAGTACCTCCGAAATTTGGGTGTGTCTTTGAGTAATTGTTGCTCATTCTGCAGATCTGGCACATATTGTTCAATTTAATAAAAGGCTTGCCCTGTTCCTCCTTTACTCGTCAGCAAAGGGGATTCACATTTGGATCCCTGTTGCACACTTTATTTCCTACAACAGCTCAATTTTCCAAATTCTGCACGCATATAGTTATTTAAGTTAATGCTCCGCATACACGCATTCACCTATATCAGGCAATGAAATAAAACCACAGTGATTCAAATCACATGGCTCAGTAGTGTTTGGATCACTTCACACAATTGATTGTGGGAGTTGAGCTTTTGTCAAAATCTGGGATGATCCCTGCTGCCAGCAAACAAATTACTGAAAGTGAATCAAACATTCCCCCAAGAGATCCTTGTACATAAATGAAGACATGCAAGCTGGAGCGTTTGTCGAGGGCAGAACGCTCTTTGGGTGGTGGAGATGATGCAGATAATAATACTGATAATGTAGAATCTTGCTCTTTCAAGTTATGCCATGTTACATTAGTGCAGTATTTATAGGAACGTAGCAACAGGCACAGCCATTTAGTCCCTCGATCCTGTTCTACCATTCTAATTGTTCATGGCTGATCTAATAGAATAACCTATAATGTTCTCTGTATTGCATACATTATAGGCTGACTTTGTTATTTTCCAAATGTCTTATTAACTGTACATTTTCACTCAAATATTGTACAGTTTGTTGTACCTCAGTAAGGATGTCATAGTATTTGTATATCCACTGTGCTAGACATCCTTGAAGTATTTGGGGCAGGGTATTAAACTGCAGTATAATAATCCTTGCATTTGATATAGCACTTTCCACGTCTTCTAGATGTCTCAAAGTGCTTCACAGGTAATGTAGAGTGAATTGACTGAATTATTTTTGTGGGCAAAAAAAATGTATATGCACCGACAGAGAAAATCAATTTGTCTTGCTCAAAAATAGTATTTTAAAAACTCTCAAATGATAGAATATCTAAGAATCTGCAATTTTAATGCTTCATGTGACTGAGTTGTGTCGCTTGGAGATGGAGAGTGAAAGAGAAATATTGTGTTTTGATCTAGATTGTTGCGCTGCCGAAAGAAATGTCACATTAAATAACGTATAAAGACTCATAGATTTGAACTCTTGGATCACCTTTTAGGAATAATATGACTGCAATGCTGTTCTTCCTGTGATCTGAATGACGAATTTTCATTCTGGTCAAGGCTTTGTATCATTTATTATAACCGTGTCTATAATCTGTCCTGCTCCACCCCCTGCTGGTTGAAAGTAGAACTCAATCTTCCCAGGGCTATGTTTTTTGACGTAGGTGTATATGCTTACTAATCACCGCATAAAATGTAATTTAAAGGCTGAATCCTTGCAGAGAATAAAAAGCATCTTAAAGTAACAATTTTTATTTCTATTTACTTTTGAGATTTATCTTTCCGATTGTACGTTCTATCACTTCCCTCCACACCAGCCCACCTCTCCCCACTGTAAAACTAGAGCTCCCAGTCGCTGTACGAAACGATTCATAAATGTAAATTCTAACTGCAATTTTGTGTTTCACACTAACTGGGAAAGTTAGCATCACTCAAGAATCCTTGACTTTTTATTGCCTCCCCAGAGGATCTCTGCAAGTTGATCAATTTCTACAAATCTGATTGGAGGAGCAGATGGGAAAATGGTTCCAAAGTGCATCTATCCAAGATCTGCCCTAAGTATGTATGTATCAACGCCTTGGGACATTCTCTTGATGTGAAAGGCTTTCCTGCGGTCGCATGGTTCTGAATTTGGTTCTGTGCAACAGACACCAGTTAAACTAATGAACTGCGATGAACTGTACAGTATCATATAGTCCAAGAGGACTCATCAAATTTACAACCCATCAAGCTTAAGATAGTGCTGGTCCATGTACTGGAACCAAGTTCCCTGGACCTTTTTATATTCTTTCAGAGTGCCATTAGAGCAACACAGCAACTCAGAAAAAAATCTAAGTAGAAATAAAATCTAGGCTTCCTCACTACATGTAAAAGGATACTTTTTCTACCAGAGCTGGGGGAATACATAGATCAGAAAATATTCTTTCTGAAAGTATTATTGTTTTTTTTTACAACATTTTATGTGCATTAAGACGTGCATCCTCACCCGACTTCACTGGCTTCCCATCACACAAGGGATACAGATCAAGATCCTTTAAAGCACTTCATGGCCTTGCTCCCACAATCTGGAATCCCATCCTGCAGCCCCTCTGCCTCACCCCCTCCCTAGCCTCCTTCACAACCAGTCTCAAGACCTTCCTCTTCAACCATGCCTTGGGTCTCACTCTTTCCCCCCCATCCGCCCTCCACCCTCCCCAATCCCGATCCCCCAGCTCAGATTTGAAACATTTATTGGCCAGAGCCTAGGAAAGTACTCCCGATGTGAAAGTCACTGTACAAATGTAATTATGTTGTTATATTTTGAAATTGACCTAACATTTCAAGACTCTCCTAAATATTTGCAGTATCTGCTTCTTCTGAATTGAAGGCAAGCCTTCCCTTACAAGGAATTTAGTTTTTACTTGTGTGAAATTTGACTGGGATAGTCCTGGATTAATTACAAAATCCCTTGTAAGGCAATTATCCAAATGGGAATGGTGTATCCTCTTAGGCAATGTTCTTTAGGACATTTAATTTTGAGGTAATAAAACATTATTAATTCCAGAAGACATGAGCAAATGAGCAAAAAAAGTCTCATTGTTTCCGCCTCATTGACATGGAACGGTGATAAATGGATATGGTTTGGTTACAAATTGTAACTTATTCTTGCAGCAGTAGTTTAATGTTCAGTTATTCCATAAGTGTATTGTAGCTCAGTGGTTTATCACACTTGCCTTGCAAGCGAAAGGCCTGGGTTTGATTCCCGGCAGCGTGAAACCTTGGGCAAGTTGCCTTACTCCACACGCCCCATAATAATCCCTCAAGAAAAAAAACAATAGTAAAATTGATCATTTCTATCCATGACTGTTTGTGGGACACTGCCAAGTTTTGCCCACACATATACAGTCAATTTACAACATATTCGGTAAAGCGCTTTGAGATGTCTAGAAGATGTGAAAGCGCTATATCAAATGCAAGGATTATTATAATTGAAGTTTGACTTGTAATATTTTTCTACTGCATTCCTTATTTCCATGACCTGTGTGAATTTTGCTTTGGAAGTAGTGTGTCAGACGAGATTTCCTATACACTTATATGAATTTATCTTTTATATTAACTGAAGACGACCCCTCTGAGAAACTTTGATTTTTTAGTGAGCAAATCTATTTAGAAAAACTACTAAATAGATCCTATATCTGTAGCCTTTATGCCAGCAAAACATTTTGAAGGTGGATTACATTGGATTAAAGTCAACATTGAAAAGCTAAGATTAATGATTGGTAGGGCACACTGTAGATATGACCCTGTCAATCTCTGTTGTGAACAAATCCATGCTGTTGGAAGGGATAATGCATACTGGAAGCATTGATGTTTGCATAAAGTTACACAAGTCTTCTGCGAAATATGTCAAATTTCCTAATGTGAAGTAATCTTTGATGTGTTTTGTGTGAATTTTTAAGCTCTCTGAGACACCGTCCGACGTGGGGAGCGCTATATAAATCGAAGTTGTTGTTATTGTTGTTGTTGAATGCTTAATAAAATACTGGAGTATGTGATTACAGTAAAGCACTGTACATGTACAGTTAATCTATCCAGTAGAGGGTGCTGCCTTCAAAGTAAATTAATTTTTTATTTTTCAGCAAAAAAATGGGACCTGGTGTTTTGTGCCTAGAGCGTGGGAATGAGTATCTGAGAACAGTTTATGTCGAATTAGATGTCAACTATTTACCACTAAAATGCTACCTTTGCATTTACCTTCACTTTCAAAATCACCAAAGCTGAGAATTCCCAAGGAAAACATACGATTCAAATACATTTAGGAATTTTACAGCTCCAGCGATAACTTAATTTGATCCACAGGAAAGCTAAAATCATTCAGAAACTTCCCATATAATCTGATTGCAAATTGACCCTCACTCAAATGCGATTCGGGAGATGTTGATGAATGTGACATTGGATTAATTGGACAGAATCAGTGTTCTTATCTGGTGAAAGATCAAATGTAGCATTTTTATCCCATGTTTCAATTATGTACGTCTGTCAAGCTAAATTGGCTGTGATTGACATTTGTTTTGTCAATCATCTATTGTACAATGCGGAACACTGATTTGTATTGTTGGGTTGATAAACTGGCAAAACCCATTTAACTTGAATGGGGCTTAATCTGACCCAAGTGATTTCCCTCAGTCTGTTTATAGCCAATTCAAAAAGTTGTTCAATGCCCAAACCACTGGGAAACTTCAGCTATGAAACCTTTATTTATCTGATTAATTGCCACTCACACTCCTCTTTGTGGTGGTCCTGAAAGACGAAAATCAACATGGCTAAATGTAAGTTTTTAAAAATTTATTGGATGCTTCAGTAAACATCTAATCTGGGCCTAGTATTTTTGCTGTAAAGTGTTCAAAAGAGTGGATTGGATGTAAATGGACCTATTTTGTTTAATTTCATCCTCCAGAATGTTTGCCTTACTATAGTATCATCCAATTGTAGCATTAAATATTTCTTCAGTAGTCCACCATCCTGGACTGAAACAGTTTTCCTAGCAATTCATTCCAGTGATTAATTGCCCTGTGGGTAAATAAATAATTCCTGCTGTCTGTCCTGAAATTGTCTTTTGCAATTCTGCAAAACTAGAATGCTCTTATTTGCTGTCTTCTCTTTCATCAAGATCGGTAATGCTGAAAGCAACGACAATTTGATTCCAGGATGGAGATATTTTTTTTAAATTGTAATTTTAATATGGTTTACCTTTTACCTCAGGGTTTGGCAGAATAGATGTAGGAAGGTCTGTACCTGACATTTCCCTTTAGGTAGGAAATAGTTTCAAATGCCATCAGTGGAGGCAAAAAGTTGGAATCCTGATCTCATCCTCTCACTGCAACTTTCTCCCACTCTTGAGAAGGTCAGGTTTTACTCAGGACAGCTTTTATTGGCAACCAAGATTAGATAGTTATTTAATTATTTAGTTAACTGCAACTTAAAGCTGCTGTGTCTTCACTTTATGATCTTGATCCTGTCACTCATTCAATTACATTATCACTTTAAATGCTACACTGAAGTCTGTATCAATGGAAAATTCATATTTTGAAACAACTTGGAAAGGGCTAATTTTTTTTACCAGTCTTTAAGTCTGCCATAAAATCTATTTATTCGACTGATGGTCATCTCTGCCTTTTCTCTCTCTCCTGCTCTGCCTCCAACCCAAACTGTCAAGTGCTCCCAGATATTATCCTACATATCAAATGTTCTGATGTGAAATAATATTTAAACTCTGTATAACTGCAAAATGGTTATTGGGACTGTGGGCCACAATGTACTTGTATAATTCAATTCTGTTTTTGACCAATGCTATTTTCTGTCATCTTGCTAATAAATGCTTCAATTTGGGAACTTAGAAAAACTGGAAAGATTTGTTAAAATCATTATAAAATTATTTTTGTATCCAGTTCCCTGAAATTATGATTTTTAAACCATTATTCAAATCTACATCCGACATACATCGCCTACTGTATTATCTGTCACTAATTCACTCTGTAATTTGCCTTGCTTAGCATATTAAGTGTAATAATGCTATATTCTATGTACAAATGTCTACAATTTCTTATTCAGCCCAGGGCTGTAAACAATTAGATTTGGATGATTTAAAGCTTTTGGACATTTCTGGATCATTTCTAGCAACAAAGGCTTTGAAGCAGAAAAATAAGTCAGAAAAATCTACCAAAATTCTGAACGATTGAAGTGCCTTCATAGCCCCCAGTACGCAGAGACCAGGGGTTATTTTCTTTTGAATTAAAGAAATCGACTTGAACTAGTGGAAAAGGCGGCTTTAATTAATGGAAAACCATAAAATGGGAGGAGATTTTCAGAGTTACCATGTTCCGAACTGTGGAATATAGTGGGATTGTTTTCCAGTGAAGTCGCATGTGCAATAGTTCTACTGTATCGGGAGTTGACAGGTTAGCACTTCTGACTGACAGTTTAATGAAATGGAGAAAGTTTCAAATTCAGCTTCAGTAAACTGATAAGCTTGAAATTGCTTCATTCTGATTGCTGATATGGAAGTGATTTGTTCTCTGTTACTTCAGGTTTGAAAGCTGGAACTGAAACTGACTGGCCACAAGCTATGGAAGAATAGTAAACTGTTTAGCTTGAAACTATTGAGATGAATTCTCCAAATTGCTGAATTTTCCTGTTGATCCTTTCCTTTAAAGAAAGAAAAAGTCATTAGATGCATTCATTCCAGCACAACTTATGCCACTAATTACGTTGAATGAGCAGTTAAATTAATGGGATGGAGTCAAAACTCTAATGTTACATGCTTCAAAGATTCCCTGTCTCTTTAAAGCTATAGCCGAAACAGGTAATAAATTAGATGGTCACTTGGTCACTCACTCCATGGCTGTTTGTAGGACATTGTTGTGTGCACAAATGGCACTATATTATTGTGCAAAAACATGTTTGCATCAAAAATGCTGGAAAATACTTAAGTGTTGTTCCCTGTTCTTTATCGGCATTGTATCAAATTACTGTAGCCTTCACTGCTTGAATAGAAGAATCAAGTGTTATTACTTGGGACAAAGCAGGATATTTAAACCAAAAGTATGTGCAGGGTTCAATTCCAGTTCAATCGGATCGTTCTGGGTTGTTATGATCTCTGGATCTCTGGATGCAGACAGTATAATCTAAATTTAGTGAGGAAGTTTAATATTGCATCTAACTCCACAAAATGAATAACCCTGTGTCCATCTGGCCTTCCTTCATCCTCTTCAGTGGGGAGAAGAACATAGTAAGGATTTTGATTTGTGTTCATTAAATACACTGTCACTAACTTTAGAGTGAAATCCCATGGAATACTTTTCTGAGATGTTTTTCGAAAACATGATGCAATGATAAATCCAATGTAAAGATAATTTTATTATTATTATTATAAAAACGCTGGTACTTTTTTATTAACCTGTTGTTGAAAGTCAACACATTGGTTTCAGTAAACATATAGAAATCTGGGTTGCATCAGAATAATTCAAACTCAGACCATGTTCCCAAGTATTGTTCCAGACTCTTTAAGAATCATCAAATATTTATAACATTCCTTTGAACACTACAGAATTAGGTTGGTCTGGTGTCAGTATGTGTGAAAGGAATCTTTCCCTGCTAATCTGAAACAAATCTACGTGTTTCAGTGGAAACCCATCTGCCAATAACTCCTGGCTCGGGTTGCTAAATGACGAACAAAAAATAAAATGTGCTTGACCAGCTATTCATGCTGGTTCCATTATAAAGCAGCTCTCCTAATTGGATCCTGTTATCATTTTATCAACGTGTGGCTCAGTTGCTTCAGTGGTAGATGATTTAACTCTCAACAAGAAGTCTCACCAGCTATTTAATTATGTTGTGCTGGGGCAGCTTTAATGCTTCTCGGATAAGATGACAAGAGAACACAGTAAACAATTCCATCCTAGAGCAAAGCCACTTCCTCTGTTACCGAACTCTGAGAAAGATTTCTGGCTAATGAGAAAAAGGTCTTCAAAATATTTGGTTTGAAAGTTTATTATTTTGCAAATTGGTTTATAATAAAATAAACAGGATATTATATACTAAGCAAAACTTCCTTGTTTGTGCTTTTCTTTTGCAATCGTTTGAGGAACTAAGTGTATTGTTTGTTTTCAATCTGAACTCTCGGAAACCCACACCTCTTATTATTGCTCAATTAAACTGACACACTCCTCTATGCTCATCAATCTGTTCAGCATTCGTAAAATTCCTGGTCCTTGCATTCTTTCCCACTGGGAATTGCCTGAGTTATTATGGAGCATCCTGGAACAGATGGAATGTCCCCTGACTGCAGGCAGCTGTGATGTCAGACCAAAGCACTATTTAATTGGATAGATGTGAATTGGACCCGATGTGGATACGAGAGCTTCTCCGCACATATCAGCTCCATCCCAGTAAATCTCAAAGCAGCACGAGGATTAGGCTGTGCTTGTATTCATTACTCTTACTGCTGGGAACTGCCACAGAGAGACACTGGGCTTTCACAACAGCAACCTAATTTGATTTTAGTCACAGTTTTTAGTTTTGTGGCTTTTAACTTGTCTAGATGGAAAAACAATTCAGAAAGGAATTGAGAAATATCTGATTGCTGTGTTGTTTAAGGAAACAACAAGACTTCACTGGAACCAATTGTATTGCTCAGGTAACATCATTGTTTTTATGTGGATATTATTTATATATGCTTGTGTTTACAATTTAAAAAATGCTGGTGCTCCCATCTTCAAAGTGTTTTGGTAACTTAATGTTGAGTAATGCATAAATTCTCTCCTACTTTAGGACTGACTGGTACATGAACAGATCATTGCATTATATGATTCTACATCAAGCCTTAACTAACTTTGCTGAACAATATTTTCTTTTCTGAGGTACTCTTGAATTAATTTGTGAAAAACAATTTATTTGTCTCTGTTTAGTTTGAAAAAAGGGCGTGAACCATATATGTTTGGGACACAACTCCTAAATGCACACCTTGTGTTAAAGTGATATTCAAAATTCTGTTTCCATTACTTTGTATGTTGCCAATGGGACCACTTTGCACAGATGTAGTTGCAAGTAACTGTGTCCAGTTTTGCATTCAGATGGTAAAATGAAACTACAATTTAAATAATTCTAGTACATGTCCATTCAAATAGGTAAATCACATTTATTTTGTGCATTGCTTCCTTCTAAATATAATTTAAATATTTGCACATTATTTTAATTATGTTACATGCATTAATTTTACTTATGATTTGGATTTGATTGATTAGGGTTGGTGTCACTGGACCGAAAGAAAATTAGTTGATTTGGTTTCTGTATAATAGGAATGAATAGGACATATACAGTGATTATAAAATAAATGTGATTTGATCCATTGGAAATTTGTACATTGAGCATGAATGAGAAGAGATTTAGTTTCTTTGAATGCTATATCATGGGAAAGAAAGAAAATTGATCTGGTTCATGAGAATGAATGCAAACTGAATTAGTGCCTTGGAATTCAAAATATTTATGGGGACTGAATTTCCTCTATTAATCACAATTTACAGTTTAATACATGGTTGGTGTAATCCTTTCAAATTGAATATGTATGTTTAGCTGTACAACACAGTTTGGTATATTTTGGATTTTCATGTAACTTTTGAGAGTAAAGGTTAATTCTATTAATTTGAAATGTTATACGCATTCGGTCTAGACTCTTAATATAGAATTGGCTGCTGCTTCCCTTTGGATGAGACTTTAACCCAAAGTAGGTGGATGTTGAAGATCCCATGGTAGTATTTTAAAAGAGAAGAGGATTTCTCCTTGCATCCTGGCCAACAATCTCTCTGAAAAATAAAATCGGTTAATTCATAGCTGTTCATGGGACCTTCGTGAGTGCAAATTGGCTGCCACATTCACCCACAGATAGAGCTACTATACGTCACAATACTATTCTGGAAAGCACTCAAAGACATTTGACATGTTTATATAAAATGCAAAGATTATTGCTCGGTTTTATTTGATCTTTGAATGTAAATCCCAATCCCTCTGGATGCAGACTCCTTTAGATCCTTGGTGATGCCTATTTACAGGATTATAACTGATGCATTTATGATTATGATGTGATTATAGCTTCCCAGGGGTAATAATCCTTCAGGTTATACATCTCATCTAAAGGATGTTAAAGGATGTTTCTTGTGAGTTATTTACAACATTCTCTGGATAGCTTCAAAAATAATTATTTGAAATCTTCAAAAAAGAGGGTGAAACATTTGAGGGATTCATTCAAGTTTTCCTTCACTTCTCCTTCTTATGTACCCACCCAAAAAAGGTGTTTCTACAACTTCAAATGTTTTATATGCATCTGAAATTCAAAAGATTATTTGAAAATGTAGAAAATGTAATTTGGTAAATGATATGTAAATAAGTTCCAGGTACTGTTGTTCTCTCAAGTATAACCTGTATATTTTCTGACAGGAACTACAAGAAATGTCTGTGTGTGAGACATTCTCCCTTTTATTCATGCTCCTGTGCCAGCCTCAAGTTCGAGGTTGGGATGGTACTTCAGACCAAGCATTGTACAACTACTCTCCAATGCTTCCTGATGGGATGGAAATCACTGTCTTTCTCTTCAGAAACTTGCCACAGAGGTAAGCGCAAGTCAGAACTTATGATAACCTAGAGCCCAACATTCTAAATTAGGAAGGATAATTGCATTTTCTTCCGGAGCAGATATTTTATCATCCTTCCAGTAAAGCTAGGATCTGTATACAAACAAATGGCTAAGCAATGACATAGATATGCACTATTAGAGGACCAAGATAGACACAGGGATAATGCTGTTCAACTTGCTGTGAGCTCTAATGCCACTTATTAAATTATTTGTTTTATTTCATGCTAACAACGAGTCTTTTTCTGTGTTATTTTTGTTCCCGTTTGTTTCTCCTCTCTCCACAGGCATTACTTTGAGTTGAAGGCGGGCACTACTCCCTTCTCTATCACTGTGACTCCATGTGACGCGCCTTTGGAATGGCACCTGGCTGCTCAGGAATTTCCTGATAACTCTAACAGAAAGGCAGCAGGTAAGGGTTCCCATGGGGGCCAGTCACTCGCTCAATCTGACAATCACACTTTTGGCTTTTAGGACCTTCTAGAAGTAACTACAATGTTATAAAGCACTTTGAAACACTACCTTGCCTGCAGAGGGCTATATAAGTGCAAGTTGTTGTTGTGGCATAAACTAATCCGAATATGACATTTTAAAATTGCTAATAGCACAGATGTACAAAGAACTTGAATTAAGACATAATTAATGAGAGGGTGTTGAAAATTTGCGAAGCACAAGAAGAAATTAGATGGTATTAAGGGATTTTTAAAAAAATGCTTCTAAATATTTAAAATATACCTCTTTATCTTAATTTCCCGGATAATGAATAACCTGTAGTGTCTTTCTTGTTCCATGAAATGTAAAGTACAAATCTAAACGATGTTTTAACCTGGAACTAATACTCTTTAATAATTGATAATGACCTCAATAATGACCGGTGATTGAGATACCCTATAAATAATCTTTTGCATTTCAGATGTACATAAACATGGGAAGTCGCAGAAACATCAGCAGAGCTGGGATACTATGAGAGATCTTTTTATCTATAAAGGAAATGCGGTGGAGACATATGTGAGTGTCTCATCAAGTTCAACCTTCTATAGGTTGGAGCTTATTTCAACTGAGAAGAATACTCGAATCAGAGTTTACATGACAACCAGTCCACAAACTGATCCACCTTACCCAGAGCTGCCTTTTGACCCTCGTGTCGATGTTACGTCTGTGGGGCAGACGATGGTGACACTAGCCTGGAAACCGAGCCCTTCAATTCTGCGATATGAAGAAAGCATTCAATATTGTCTCCTTATCAATCAAGAACACAATTACAAAAGTCTATGTGCTACTGAGGCTCAGGTGGAATCTGCTGATGATCTATGGCCAGATATACCAGTTGTGTCCATCTTCTCCAGCTTACAGGAGATTCATGTTGCAAACACAAAAGGTTACCAAGTTGAATTGCTGTCCCCTTCAAAGTCAAATACACTTAATAGTCCATCACTCTGGGAAAAAGAATTAGATATTATGCAACAATGCATTGGTAATAAAAATGTTTATGTGGTGTCTGACCTACAACCAAACACTCAATATTATTTTGATGTGTTTGCTGTGAATACCCTTACCAACACTAGCACTGCATACACAGGAACCTTTGCAAAAACTCTCCAGCAGCCAGATCCCAAAGTTCTTGGTCTGAAGGAAGGAAATATGATTCAAGTGTATGTCAGAAAGGAGAAGCAGAAATTCTACAGCTTCAGGGCTGGAGTTTGGCATAGGAGAGTGCAGTTCACCCTTTACGCTTGCGGAGAAGTACATGTTCAAATTGAAAGGAATGGGAAGCTCTTAGTGTCTGAAACTATAGAAAGTTTGAAACATTTCCAACTCAGAGGAAAAGCCAAAGCAAGATATGTAGTTGGGATAAAATCCATGGAGTCTTTTGAGGCTTCTGTGAAGATCCTTGTATCTACACATTTCAACAAACCTATCTTCCCACGGCTGCCGGAAAGTCTGAAATTAAAAACCTTTGATAGACTAAGGACCTGTAACTCGGTCACCATTGCCTGGCTTGGAACACAAGAACGGAACAAGTACTGCCTCTACAAGACAGAGATTGAGCAGGAACATGCAAAGGAGGAAATAAAGAAGGCAAGTGGCTGCTTTGGACCAGAGTTGAGGAATTTGTCGGAGAAGGTACACTGCAAGTATTTTCACAACTTGAACAAGCTACGTGCAGTGACTACAGAAGAAGTCAGGGGTTTGGAGCCAGGAAAAATATATCTGTTTGATGTGTATGTTATTGGACACACAGGACATGCCGTAAAATACCAAAGTAAGCTAGTAAAAACAAGGAGGGTGTGCTGATTTTTTTAAAACAACAATGAAATGTTTTAACAACATTTGGAGCTCAGGAATTTTGCCAAACAACTATGAAAGTGAACAATTGCACATTTAACAACATGTGCTATTTTTAGTAACTTAGTGAATCTGCTTCCAAACGGAATGGAAATAAAAATGGTTCATTCCAAACATTGATGTAAATGACTGAATGGGCTGAGTAGCCTTTTCCTGTTCCAAAACTTTTATAAAAATATAAATCGTCAAGCCTAAGTTTAAGGAATTTATGTCAGCATCAACTGAATATGGCAGAACTAAGATGCGCAGAACTGAACTTAGAGTTAATCAAACTGGAGATTTAAATTTTTTGAGTTATGATTAGTTATGCATGTATACCCATTTTCAACAGAAATATATTATCTGGCGGGAATTTTGAATGCCAAGTTAAGCTGGAAGAAGGTGTGCTCAAACTTAGTTGGCGGAAGGGCTCAATCTTTTCAGAGACAGCCAAAGAACTATGTACTCTTTGATTCCAGTTGAACAAA
Organism: Hydrolagus colliei; assembly: GCA_035084275.1. NCBI lineage: Eukaryota > Metazoa > Chordata > Chondrichthyes > Chimaeriformes > Chimaeridae > Hydrolagus > Hydrolagus colliei. Next base: position 11,220,086 of record CM068748.1, read on the forward strand.
AATCATTTGGGGGATTGTAATATAGGAACCAGCATCAATAGGCTTGGTGTTATTCTTTAACTTGACAACAATTTTTCAAACCACTTGAAGCAACCTGACCAACCTTTGTCTGTTTGATTTAGATGCAGATTCAATTATCAATGACCATTTGTTTTTGAACCAGAATTGTTACATAGCACTTGTAAAGATTTAGTGAAACTAAAGTAAAGGTCAGTGAAACTAAAGTAAAGGTTGTATTTTTGTTGGTTGATCACAATAAATGTAAAAAATTCTTCAAATTGATTTTCTTGGGCTAAGAAACAATAAACTACTTTTCGTTTCCCTGCATTGAAATATTAAAAGCACATTATAAGTGGAATGTGTTCTCGTCACTAGACGGGGATAACTATCTCACCTCTGATGAAAATCATAAGCTACCTACATATGAAATTCTCTCTCATTTATGTAAGTAGTTTTCAATCATATAGTGTGTGTGACAGACTTATCTTTTGAGATGAATAATTGAGTACATGCTAGTCATACCGGTAACAAAAATAATTGGTACAGAATGGACCAGATTGGTTGTTTTAAAATTATTTCCACCTATACTTGCTGATGATGGTTAAAATCATTTTGAAAGAAGTTCAATCTCTTGTTTTCATTGGAACACTTCATTTCATTAATCTCATGACTTAGTTCTTTGGTTTATGACCATTTGATTCCTTCCATATGAATTCACTTATTCTGTACATCCAGCCCTTCTGCATGTCTGGAAGGTCTGAATATCTGGGAAAGTAGACCTTGCTTACCCAGTTTTCCACCATTTGGTGTAGTTGAGTTTAGAAAGTTTTGATGCTGTTGAGCGAATAGGACTGAATTTTCAAAGCAAATGTTGTTTTCTGGTGCTGACCTAATCCTTGTTGAAATATTAATAATACAATAGTCCTTGTATTTAAAATAACACTTTTCACGTTGGGATGATATCTCAAAATGTTTCACAAGATTTACTGTAAAGTGCATTTATTGTATTTTATAGGTGAACCATATTTTCTGTGGCATTCAGGATCACTGGTAAACTATATTGTCTACCATCACATTATAATCCTATACAAACAGCATTCTGTCTTGCCCTTGTCTTTTACCTGGGGAAATGTTACACTCGAAAAAAATAAGATATTGTTAGTTCAGACCACAGTTAAGAGCATGCTATGTGTACAATAAGAGTTTGCATTTCATATATTCATATTTGAATGCATCAGATGTTGCATTTGAAACAAATTTCTTTATCAAAATTAGGAAGCTCATTCGTCAGTATTGATGACGAACCAGCTTCATAATTCCTTCACCAGTCCTTCTCTATGACTTGAGAGAAGGATTAGTATGTAGGGTGTTAGGGGGGAAATTCCTATGTCACATGTAAGTTCATCCTCTTTGTGTTATTCTTTTTGCATGTAAAAGCACTGTAAATAGTTAAGTGTGATTTAGGTAGAAAAGAATTGCACCATGGTAATGTATTTCCAGATGAAGAACCAGTAGATCAATAATACTTTAACAGAAGATTTATTGCACGAGTACAATGTAGTATTATTGATTCCTGATTTTAAAGATCAGAATAGGGTCATTAACTTGTTCATGAGTTTGTATTATTTATGCCACTTCAATCCAGGTGCATAATGTGGGCCGAATATTTGAATAATCTTTTCGCTTATAATCAAATATAACATGTTATTACATTTTAAATGTTCATTAGTGTTCTGGATTTCATATGGAATACATTAGCTGCCAGAACTTTTAAAAATTCTGTGGTTAGCCACTAACTTCAAGTTTCACTATGTAAGTTTTAATTTTCTTAGGTGAAACTGTGATTTTTTTAGTTTTTGTATACACTGATTCTGTGTACTTATTACTCTGAGTAGATTGTAACCTATTTCTTCAGCTTGCTTTTAGTGTTTGGTGAAGTGAAAATAAATAAAATCACTTTGTTCCACATTCAAAATTCCAGGTTATTACTTTTCATTTTCAGTCATCTTAAATGAACTTCTAAAACATGAAATCAGTTTCTTGGACATCCCTGCAATTCCTTTATTTATTGTTGTATTTTTGTCTATATTAAACTCCAATAACCAATTTACACAAGTCACTACATCAGTAACAGATGACAAATATAAAAGGGAAAACTGAAAAACTTTATTTTAAAAGTCAACATTTGCCATGTGAGGCACATCATCCCAGAATGTTTTGATGCATATGCTGTTACATAGAATAGGTCCTGAGAGACATAACCTCCTTTCCTTCCATTTCATTGCATATTAGTATAAAATTCCACATGAATCTGCTCAGTCCTTTTTCCCAGTTCTGCACAATTAAACATTTGAAATTTGTAATGTTTTTCTTTCGAGAGGCATTAAAATGGGAACTATGTTCAACAATTTTTGGTCACATAATGTCTGACCCATGCTGCGGTTGCAGGCCCCAAACACTCTGTTTAAATACATATTCTTCATATGCAAGTCTGGACAGCATGTGCCTGTAGACTAATATATCAAGTGCTTCATCCAGCTCATACAGAACTCCACTGCCCGCATTCTCACCCATACCAAAATCCGCTCCCCGATTACCCCAGTCCTTGCCAGACTGCACTGGCTGCCTGTCCTGGAGAGGATCGATTTCAAGATCCTCATGCTTGTATTTAAATCCTTCCACTCCTCTGCATCCACCTACCTCTCTGATCTCCTCTTTCCTCAAAACAGTACTGTTGCCTTCGCTCCATAAGGTCTGGCTTCCTCCTTGTCCCCTGAATCCTCCGCTCCACGATCAGTGGCTGTGCCTTCAGCCACTATGCCCTGAGGCTCTGGAACTCCCTTCCTCATTCCCTTTGCCTCGACCCCTCTTACCTTCAGGTCTTAGCTAAAGACCTTTCTTTTCGACCACGCTTTTGGTCACCTTCTTCCCCATCCCCTTGTCTCAGCCCTGGGATCCGTTATTGGGAAGTGCCCTGAGACGCCGTAAGGCGTGGAGGGCACTATATAAATCCAAGTTGTTGTTGTATGACTGCTAGGCCTGATCCTATGCTTGCCTCCAGTACTTCCACCAATCCTCACTGAATAGTGAACAGATGGATGGCATGGAACTCTGACCAATTTGTTCCTTGCCAGACCAATTGTACAAAAGTTTTGACAGCACTGGCTGAGATAATATAACAAAATACAGATTAGGGATTGAACTTGAAACTTTCCAAATTGCTCAGTACAACATCACCTGGTGCACCGAATCACTGGGAAAAGCAATGTAAAATCTTTTTTAGATTGGTCACCAAGTCTGTGCCAACTAAATGTGGCAAACATTATGGTGAACTTTAATGTGCTTCACCTTTGAAATTTTTATATTAATAAATGTTGCACATCCCCAAAGGTGGTGCTTTGCATAATACTCACTGGAAGTTTGCGCCAAAGAGCACTATGTGTAAATAGAGATGGTGTTTCACCATTAATATAAATGAATCATGAAGTATTCAGAATTCTAATAATGGGGTTGGGGGAAAGGGGCTGAATTCTAATCTATGGAAACCAGCTAAACTTGGCAAAAATCTTAATACGATTCTTATTATGTTGACAAGACAGAAGCCATATTGGTTCAATGTCTACTGTCCTGCTGCTCCGATCTCTCCTCAACCTCCCAGGCCTATCCTTCAGATTTACTAAACTGATGAGCAACCTAGACGGCAGGTTTGACCCACAGCTGTCGTTCCCCACATCTGGCCCCTGACGATGACCGCCTTCCTCTACCTCCACCACATTTCCCTCTTTGGACTGTGCCTTATCCCAGATGCAGCCAAAAATCTTGTCCATGCTTTGTCACCTCCCGACTAGACTTCTCAAATGCCCACTTCACGGGTCTCCTCAGATCTACCATACAGGTTCCAGCTAATCCAAAATGCTGCTGGCCACATACTCACCCGCATTAACCTCCGTACCCCCATCACACCTAGCCATGCTCCACTGGCCCCCTACCGCAGAATGGATCGATTTCAAGATCCCCACCAACATTTTCAAATCACTTCATGCCCTGGCACCTCTCTACTTCTCTGATTTGTGTACCCTCAATCCACCCCTCGACTGCCTCCGGCCTTCTGCATGTCCCTCAACTCTTCATTCCATCATCGGAGGCCGCACTTCCATCCACCAAGCCCTGAAACTGGAACAAGCTGCCTCTTTCCCTTCCAGATCTTCAGGTCATGCTTGATCACCTTCCTTTTCGACTGCACCTACAGTCAACTCGCTCTTCCCCCGGCTTGGAGTCATGGGATGTCACCCTGCCTAAGTGGCACTATATAAATGGAAGTTGTTAATGTTGTTGTAAGTAAGTGGTGTGTATGTGTGCAATTCAGTAGTTACAAAATAGGCATTTCCAGAATGGAGCAGGAAATAGCTTTATGACTGGTAAAGATAGAAAAAAATTCAGTTCAAATGTAAAATATATTTTTATAGTCTGGATGGCAGTGGATAATGCACACAATTTGGGGTGTACCTTTTCAGTTGTTTCCTTTACAAAGCTGTGTTTGTTGCACATTTTTAATAAGTTGCTATGAAACAGCTGGAGCTGTTTGTAGCTGGTCTGTTACTGTAGAAAGAATGGGTTTTAGTAGGATTTGATGGCCAACCCTAATCCTTTCTAATGATGTGTGACTGAAGTACAGACATGTCTATTATCTTTCAGTATTGAGAGTTATTAGTTGGGCTTACATCACAGGAGTCCATTTTCTCTTGAGTACACACAAGTGTTTCTACCAGCCAGTGAGAGTAAAGTAAATAGGAAATCAATTTCCAGGAGAGATCCAAATACCATATGGGGAGAGCGAAGTCCTTCAGACTGGACATTTGACTGGAGGGGTTGCAAACATCTGCTTGACAGTTGTGCCTTTTCCTGTGATCTCTTTCTCTTCTGTTTAAATGCTCAAGTCACTACCCTGTGTGAAGGGCGCTAAATAAATGCAAGTTGATGTTGTTGTTTCAGTGATGCTTTTCACTACAGTAAACCCTGGCCATTTTCAATAATTTTCCCACCTTTTCCATCTATAATGTACAAAATATCTGGGGGCTCGATTGTGTTCAACCATCCAAGTTTAAGTTAACATGGAATCCTCAAAAGGCAAAATACTGTACTGCAAATGCTGGAAACCTGAAGTACAAACAGAAATTGCTGAGAACAGTCATCATGTCAGGCAGCATCTTGGGGAGAGGAAAGTGAGGTCCCTCCATGACTCCCTGATCCACTCCTCTAGATTTGATGCTTTTTACCTGCTTCCGCATTCTTACTCTCACTGGATCATTATTTGCAAAACTGAAGGACAAATTAAAAAGGTTCGCTTTAAGCAAGTGCACCATACAGCATTAACATCAGTGTTTCTGTGAATGCTCGAAACCCAACCTCAGAGGTTTTTGATAAAGTATTTGATAAATGTTAATGATAAATATAATAATAATCCTTGCATTAGATATAGCACTTTTCACTTCTTCTAGACGTCTCAAAGCGCTTCACAGAATATCCTGTAAATTAAATTAAAGGTGGCAGTAAATTGCGCACAGCAGCGAGCCACAAACCGTCATGGATTGAAGCGACCAATTTAAAAAAATAATCTAATTGGATTTGTGAGAGTCATTTATCACATGAGGAACTGGAACTGGTCAGATGCCTTGAACAACAATGAGCAAATCTTTGATTAATTAATATTTTAAATGGAACAGTTTTTTGTGTGCCAGTTCATTAAGTGGTATACGATTGTACAGCATAAGTATCAATGTAAATACAATATTTGGAGGATAGTATAACTAGTCTGGGTTCAACTATGTCAAGGATTGAGTCAAAATGCGGACTAAACTTCCTATTTCACAATTACTGTTTGGATTGTTTTAAGTATACTGTATGTGCAGCAGATTATGGGAACCGGTCAGGCATAAACTTGTGTGTAAAAGATAAGCATTTTTCTGCAAATAAATACAGTTTGCCCTCATCAGTCAAGCGCAAGACTGGAAAATTCCAGTTGCTACTTTGCCTCAGGCTGCTTACTGCACAGCTCCAAAGAAAAAAAACATTCATGAAGTTGTGAGTAACAATGATACATTTAAAATTTCCATCTCCAATCCATCACCATTCATATCATTGCACTCAGTTTATGAGTGCGTGCGAGAGAGACAGAGAGAGAAAGAAGTGTGTGCACTTTGGATGGTTTCTCCTGTACTTTAAATAGAAACATTAAATAAAATTGTGTTTGTCTGGTTGACCCACTGCTTGTTATCAATCTATGATGCCTACAATGAACTAAACATAGATGGTGATCAGGGTATCACCATGGAGATGTTGGCAAGCCAATGATAAATGCATTTATAACATGTACTTAGAGATTCATGTTGATCACTTTGTGTCACCCAATTATACATTTTTGTTGTTCTCAATTGCTACTTATGAAAAATTGGGAACCAGGTGGTTGCTTTCCACATAGAAACCTTCGAACATTCAGCAAGTAAACAAGTTTGTGTGCCAGCATTTTAAAAAAACAGATAAAATCCAATCCAATATATTTCATAAGAAACACAATAACAAGAGGAAGTTTGAAGTTAAAAAAATTAAGTTTTGTTAGTCTACTTTGCCTGTAAGAATCATTATGTAACATTATCCATAATAATTAAACACATTAGAATTCTCATCGACTTGCTCCAGAGGGGACACCTTTTGTATGGCAAAATGTTTTTTAGTTACTCAATTCCAATTTCCTATTGAGGAATCCCATTAACAAATACAGGTAAACCTCTATTTAGGACGGGGTTGCATTCCTGAAAAACAGTTCTCAGATCGAAACATTCTAAATAGAAACGCGGTTTCCCATGCAGTTCCATTATATAACCTGAGATGCGTTCTTTTCACAAAATTTTCAGATCTTAAACCCACTAAATATTACACAAAATAACACACATAGGCGAGAAGGGGTATTTGGGGTAACTGTACAGTATTGTACTTTAATACGGGCAAACTTTAATACAGTCCTCTGTTTTGATAATCTGCTTGCACCTGTAACTGTAACACACCTTGAACTTGCCAGTATATTGTCCTTATTCTGTTTTATAGTTAACCACCGTCGATCTAGCTAGCCCTAAAGCCCTCCCTACGTCTGTACCTTTTTTGCCAGACTCGATGTGCTTTATCACCTCTAATTTCATATTTAAAGTGATGACTTTGTGGGGTTTCTGGCTGCTAGTGGTATTACCGCTGCTCATTTCACTTACTGCCGTCTTTTCCCCAACATGGTATAAACGTGGTAGAGGCTGTAAATCACTTGAAGTTGCTCGGGAATGTTCGGAAATTACTGTAATACTGAAGTGGCACGGTGTCACTTCAAAATCAGCTGGCTTTTAAACAATGATGTGGCGACATGCTATTGGCCAGTTCAAACGCTTGGATACACTATATCAGGTGCGAGGGTGATTTACCTGCGAATACACTATGGACCGTGTGCGTATGGTCAAAAAGGACGCACCAAAAATGACTGCGCTAATCAAAAATCTACTGTGCATGCGCAAAAAAGAATGTTGTTCATTAAAACGAAACCAAGTGTCCTACATCGATAAAAAGGTATTAAAAATTATGTTTGTTCAATCAAAACGTCCTAAATAGAAGCATCCTAAATAGAGGCTTTCCTGTACCACAAATTAGTGCTACACTACAGGTGACCAAAAAGTCAGCTACCCTATTATCTATAAAACATATCATCATTCTTTAAGACATTGTAATGGCATCACACATTTTTGATTGCCCTGAATTACCTATTGTTGTTTTCAAAAATGTCCAAAGATTGCAATAAGGACTGAAGGGTTGGAAGAGAGGAAGAGAGAGAAGGGCCAGATGTGTACAAAAATACCTGGTGAACTCCAAATGTAATTGAGATAGATATTTTTAAAATGTGTTAGCTCATCAAATAAACACTAGCAATGATATAGAAAGAATCATCATGACGTTTGCATTATATGTGGTTGCTAAGTAGCTTTGGCTGGATGATGAACTCATGCAGCACTATGAAATGAATCACTTTGACTTGAAGAGTTTTGGGTGATTGTTACTATGCACGGTGTTTGAATCACAGGTCTGAGATTGAAACGTATTCAGCCCCGACACTTCCTGGTTCCGAAGTCATGCCAGTAATCAGCAAGAAGTCTACTGATCCCACTTCACGTTGTTCCCTCTAACGAGATCTCTGTGGCATGCTTCATCCTCCAAATCACAAGAACAGCAGGAGGAAGCAGGATCAGGAAACTCATGATAAAGATAGTGCCCAGGATAACCAGGATGATGACCCAGATCTCCAGCACATAATTGGACATGATCGACTTTTACTTCTCCCAGTGATGATGCTGTCAATGTAGTAGTACCTGCCAATCAAAGCAGATTCATTACTATAATGACAGGATAAATATCTTCTTTTTACCTTGATTTGTATTGAGCATATTCTGATATCCAGAAGCCAATTAGGAATTGCCAGGGCAAGCTCTTTCACCAGACTGCCATTACACAAAATGTGCCAATTGTTTTAGATGCCACATATTATTTAAACAGAGCAAAATTGATATGCAAATGACACTGTTGTGTATGTATACATGAAATGCCACATAAGCCAATGTTCAAAGATCATGGAGTTGTAATGTAGCCATTTAGGAAACTTCCACAATGTGTAAAATGGGGTGATATTTTAAAGGTGCTTTTTGTACAGTTTGAGGAGCCTTAAGCAACATACATCTCTCAGCACCCAGGCTAAGAGTGAAGGAGAACTTATCCCCAATCCCTGACTTCTGTCTTTATTCACACGATTCTTGAAAGTTTATTTTGGAAGGCGAGTTGACCACAGGTGCTGCACAGCTGAGCTTGATCCTGATTGAAATTCCTGCAGGGTCTCTGGAAAGTGCAAAGAAACAGGAAGTCGAACACATGGCTCCTCAGGCCAATGTGCAGCCCTCCATAATGTAATTGTAATCTGTCTTTGAATCCACTGAAATTCAGAAAATACACAGAAATACAGGCAATCGGGTAAAATTGAGTCATCTAACATTTACAGGCAAACTGCAATGTTGCTCATGTTAAAGTTTCACCTTCATGAAAGGTTTGCCCATAGTTCTTAATATCTGTTAGGAGACGGGATGAATTGGGTTTAGTACATCACAATGAATCACAGCATCCCTGACTGTCCAGCTTAATTGGGACGTCCTCCTGATGGTGAAAGGCGCTGTACAAATGTGTATTGTTGTTGGTGTTGTTGCAATTTGTGTGTGACATGTTACAAAAAGCAAGCTCACACCCAAATATCCTTTCCCCATTCTGTACTTAAGCAGAGCATTTCGTTGGCAGCACTGATATAAATGTTAGCGGGTTTCACATGTACTAGTCTGTAAATGTTAAAAGTGATAATAAGATAAGGTGCCATTTTCAATAGCTTGCTATTTTGTTAATATGGATTCAAATTATCAGCTCTCAAGGAAGATGAATCTCATTATCATTATTAACACTATGTGTATTCTGCCTGAAAGCAATGGAATCAAATACAACTTATCCTGTTAGAGGTACGTGTGTAAATTCACTTTTGGAAAGATTTATTAATGTCGATAGCTAGAAATGATGTTCGATTCAATCCAGGTCATTCCTCTATCTTCAGCCCACTGCTAAATAATATATTATTTTAGAAAGTTGTACTGTATATTGTTTGTTGTTTTATAGTTGTATAATTAAACTGGCAGATATTCTTGTCTATACTTTACTCTGTTAGAGACTTGTTGTCTTTTGTGCTTTCATTAATACAAAGGACCATGTAACATGTTGAGCAGTTTTAGAATGTACTGCTGGCAATGTTTAATGCACAACAATAAATTATTCACTTTGCATCTCCTTCTATAGTCCATTGCAGCAGAATACTAAACTCCAGAGCTGGAAAATTAGGGAGGAATTGAATCAACCTCTTTCCTGTGAGAGCCATTATGTTGAAATTAACTTAGCCTCACTGAATTGGCAGGGAATATGAATGTCCTTTGGACATGTAGAGAAAGTAACCGATATTCTTCCCCTGTGCATGGTTGCTGCAAATCACGGTGAATTTATTTGTGAAACAAAAGTGGTCAAGCACATTCGTTTTTAAGTTGCTAAGACTCAATCCCTCTGGACTGTTGTATATCATTTATCAATAATTCAAATAGTATTTGTTTCACTTTTGTTTCTTTGACTTTAATCATAATAACACCAATAATGATCCATACTTTTGATATAACTTTTCATTCCAGGAGAACATCTTTGAAGGTTTTTATAGGAATTAACATACAGTGTAGTGACTGTGAATTTTGCAGATGAACACCCTCATAAATGTCTTGGTAGATAATACAAGCATTCACATAGATGTTTATCCTCTATGGCCTTAGGCTCTGGCCATTGCAAAGCCCTCTGAGATGCCATCCAGCGTGGATATAAATGCAAGTTGTTGTTGTTGTTATATGTCAAATTGTGAGAAGAAGCATGGATAGAGACTCACATGTGAAAAGCAAGTTTCTTCTCATTTTGCATTTATTTTTTAAAATTAGTACATCCTAGCCCAAGGGATCTTCACTGTTTCATGTTCAGATGTTTAAAAATTATTCAGAATGCCCCAATTGAAATACTTTTCAGATTTTTGGTTGGGGTGTGATGCTAATCGCTAATGAGCAATAATGGAATTAGAATGTCTACTTCATGAATTTGGAAAAAAAAAAGCCTTACTCTTAAAGGGATGTTAGCATCTGGAAAGATATCTTTGATCAAGAGATTTCCTGATTTGCAACTCATCCATTAAATGTTTCATAAAATTTCACTCAAAATTAACCTATTTTGAACTGTATTCCACTGTGTCGAAACTGAGCCTGCCTATAAAGTTCCAATGTGATAACTTCCAATTCCTCTCCTATAAGAAGCAGAGTGTATGGTATTTTCAGTGCATTAGTGAACATCTATATGAAGCAAATAATGTTATCCAACTCAGGATGATAATTTGCTGTAAAATGTAAAATAAAATCTTTAGTAAGCGCTCTGCGATGCTACCCTGCATGATGGGCACTATATCAATGCAAGTTGTTGCTGTATTATATGTGAAAATGTTGGCATCCAGGATGACATGATAAGAACATCTGTTCTTGGTTTACCGATTATCTGTGCATTGAGCTTCCATGGCTATTAAACTACCATAATTACAAGCATGAGTTCGAATCCACGCAGGTCAGGGCGAAACCTTGGGTAAGTTTCCATACTCCACATGCCTAATAATAATCCCTCCCCAAAAAACACAATAATAAAATTGATCATTTCGATCCACGATTGTTTGTGGGACAATGCTGTGCACAATTGGCTGTCGCGTTTTGCCCATAAATATACAGTCAAAATTCACTTTACAGTATATTCTGTGAAGCGCTTTGAGACATCTAGAATATGTGAAAAGCACTATATCAAAATTCAAGGATTATTATTATTACCATATTTCATAGATATGGTGGTTGAAATGTGAAAAATAAAAATAATCCTTGCATTTGGTAAAGTGCCTTCTTATCGCATCTCAAAGGATGGCTCAAAGCACTTGAGCGGATTTAATGTAAATGATTGGCAATGTATTTGACTTGAACCTTCTGACTCGGAGGTGGGAGTGCTATCACTGAGCTAAGATAACAAATAAAGATACTGTATGTTGCTGGGAAAAAATAAATACAAACATATATACTTAAAGTATTTATTGTCTGATCAGTAAGATAGAAATGAGCTAAATATTGGAATTAACTGCAGTAGTAAAAATGAACCAACTAATATCTTTGGTTACTTTTTCTTGAAGGCTGCAAGAAGCAATATAGTTAATGGCATTTTCATCATTAATTTCTACACTGCAACAATAGACTTCTATTGATGTTAAAGTACCATCTTATTTATCCAGTAACAATGAAACCTGCCCTACAGCTACTTTTGTATTAAAACATTAATGTATAGCTTTATGTTTATATGTTCCTTAATATTTTACAATAAAATCATTATACGTGAAATTACATCATTCAATAAAACATGGACTGGTTAGTCCACGCAATTAAAAATTATTGACTTCTTACTTTAATTGTTCTACTTTATGTAGCTCTCTAATTGAAATCCTGCAGTGGAACAAATTGATGGTGTTAGGTTAGGGAATGCTAAAGCTCTAGGCATGCAGACAAGGTCAAGCTTTGTCTTCGTAAGTTAGAAAGGTACCATTGCAGGCTAGGGAGCAGACAGTGAAGGAGTGTGATAGTTAAGAACAAGGTGCAGTGGTGTCAATCACAGAGCCAAAAATGAACATCAATATAAATGCAGTCATTGCATTGTCCCGAATTTGACCTTCATTGAAATACCACTGAATTTGCTCAGAATGGACGGCACTGAGAAGATTAAGCTCTTTATCTATTTAGATAGATATCCAGACTAATATTTACATGGTATCTCAGAATAGGTTCAAGCCAAAAGAGACTTAGGTGATTATAATATGACTGAAATATCCATTAACTGTAAGACATATTTTGATGGAAATCGAATCCTGATGTGCTTGCAGTGGTGGGATTATTTTAAACCTGTGGGGGGAGTTCTATTCAAACCTATTAAAAATCCGGCATGAAAATTACTGTCCATGCAATAGGAGATAGTGCATTTATTTATTGAACTAGCAGACTAGTAATACAGCATTTCTCAATTTCAGTAACTGAACAGAAATAGTTCCGCAAATGCACCTTTGAGGAAATATTTCTTTACGGAGTAAATTCTAACTAGAAAGAAGAATTAAGGAGTCTTTCAAATGCAAATATTTTTCTCCCACTGCCCACTACCCTTACTCTTGGAAGTAAAATCTTGTGTTTGTCTGAACAGTGCCTGTAGCAAGATAATTTTTTTTCCATCTTATTAAAACCAAGTGATTACCTGCAAAGAGCTGCAGCACATTGAGGGTAAAAGCAGGAACATGGTTGCAACGACACTTCAAGTAATGCCCTTCTTCCTCCTGCCCACTTCAGCAAACTTCACACTTCATCTGTCTTCTCTCTTATCACACAGTCAAGCAATGACGCTGCTGTGTGTGCAGCATAATGTCTGCCAAACTTTCCTGTGGCCTCTTTGCAGGGGTGGTCCTATTGTCGATGATGTACAGTTCTATTGAGTTTCACCATGACCTGTTCAGGGGCAAATTTAACGAGGTGGTGTCATCATGGTGAACATGTTAGCTTGTTGGTAAACGCAAGTGCTAACAGTAATGTCAAGCTTGACTGGTGCTAAGATAATGGTAAGTCCATTGTGCATGATCCATACTGTTGTGTTGTTATTATGCTGTTAAAAATCAATGGCTATTCAATCATATTTTTGCTCCATTTAAAAAAAATCAGATGGTTCATGCTGGTGGGAAAGGTTACCATGATCCACAAGAATTTTTAGAGGGTGATTGTATAGCGATAATCTCATCTACCCAGTTTATCTTTTAGAAAATACAAGAGCAGCTTGAGTGACTTATAGGAACCTGGCAATGATTACATATTCTCGAGGACAGCAATGAGTCGTTTCTAGAGTTTGGCTTGCTATTACAGTGAAAGATTTATGGGTTATCATCGAAAACATGTAACATTAGTCTATAAATCACCATGCAATGGTAGGCAAATGATTCAATTTGTATGCCTGTATTTGTTTTTGAAAAGCAGAGCATTTTGTGCTTGACTGTGCCATGTTATCTTGAAATGTCAAATTTGTAACAGAATAGCGTACAATATGGATTCATCTGATTCTCGGAATACTGAGTTTAATGGCATGTTTCCAGCTTCTCACTATCAGTGATTGCTCTTGTAGCTATGGCAACCTCCTAACAATAATTGCTCTTGCCAAATGATTTGCAGCATCAAACACATTTTTTTAGTATACAGTATTTGGTGGCCCTCTACATAGCAGCAAGAAAATTATGCTAGCACAAAGACTGTCTGAATAAAATGCAACCCCAGCCACCTTAAAAAGCTACAATGTTAATAACCAATTTACCTGTATTGGATGAGAGTATCATTGCCTTGTGTCCTTCATAAGTGCTGGGGGACACTGACTTGCAATTGCTATCTGCAGCATGTTCAGTGCAGTTGATTTCTTATCATGTCTATAAAAGTCTAACTGCTCACCCTGTCACTGTTTTTGAGCTGGTTTCTCCCACTGTGGCTGAAATCCTATCCTAAAGTCCTGAGTAGATTGAAGTTCAATAAACTGAAAATTTGTCTGTCAGCATCATGTTTTCAATTTGTGTATAGCTACTGTATCTTCTCTAAAGTTATGGAGGACTACATTGCATTACATTTTATTAGGCAGCATTTTGTTAAAAACGTTTTACTAGATTGCATTTACTGGATTGCATCTTTCCCAAATGTTATTGAGTGTACTGTACACAAGGCTAAAGGTGTGTGTTTGAAATGAAAATAAGCCTGTCTGCACTCACAAGAAAGCAATTCAGTGGTGGAAATGAACTAAAGACATTAAAATCCACAGATAGATTCCTATGACCATGATATTTGGAAGTAAAGATTTTCTAAATATAATATCCCACACATACCTAAATGTGTCTCACATATGCTGACTTCCATAGAATTTTATAGCCTGTACAGCATCGAAACAGGCCATTCAGCCCAACTATTCTGTGCTTTGGGAAGTCCTCCTGAAATGAAATGTGCTGTGCAAATGCAATTTTGTCAAAGTTAATGTTGTCAGTGTTCATCCACCAAATGAACCTCCACTATTCTTAATCCCTCCAGCTCCCATACACTTTTATTCCTTTCTCCCTTGATGCATCGAGTTTATATCACAAGATTTTACTTTCAAGGCAGCAATTAGGTTTGTACATTTTTTGGAAAAACTATCAATCATTTTAGCAAATGTAAGAAAGCTTATTTTAAAAAGAAACATCATGCTAATCTGGTCAATAAAATTACGAACAAGAAAAAACTTCTAAAAATGCTTCTTTAAACTGGAGTTGAAAGACACCTGTGGTATTATAATCCTTTTAATATGAACTGAGGGAGGAATGTTACCAAGTAGAAAGAATGGTTCATAACACCAGCATCACTGAAATATTTTCAATGTTTAATTATTTCTAAACCCGCTGCCTCTTAATTTACATTGAGCATTTTATGATGGAGAAAGTTCAGATGTTGAAGGGAAAATGTTACGGCTGACATCAGTTCTTCAAGTATATCTATCAAGTATATCCAGTTGTTAGCTATTCTCTCCTTTGTATGCACAGAGGTGTCTAACATCTGAAACTTGTTTGTTATTGGGAACATGGTAGAGACAAAAATATTAGACTCATTTAAACCTTTTGATGCTGTCATAATAACATGGGTTTTTGGGTGGATGAGATGTAGGAATATGACTATATTATATCGTTATATGTGAATCATTTATCTTTCTGATAGACCAAAAAACCTTCTTTATCCAAACAGACCGGGTGATCTCAACTGACTGTTGCTTGTGATTTTTAATATAATTGTCTACCATTTAAATTACTTTCTAAATCCATTAAATTGTCTTTAATCAAGTATATAATCTTTTCTAAAGATTGCACATATGGAATGATAAGATGAGATAGCACATTAGATCACTTTCGTACATTGGCACGGAATGGTAGAATGGTTGGTGTGTGCCCAACTTTCTCACATAGTGAAAATTATTTCACTGTGTAATCATGAGGAGGCGTTTTACCATGGAGGCCTAAACTAACTGTATCGTAACATGCACAGAAATAAAAAAACACTGATACTTATAGTGGAGATAGTTTCTGTGTTTTATCACCTTGTTATAGGTATCATCATATACCATCTATTATACATCCAATGCTAAAGTAGTTCCCTGTAAAGTTTGGATAGTTTCTGAGCTATGTAAATTATCATTGGTGATGCTGAATAATAATTTGTGGTTTATTGAAATTTATTGAAAAAATGTATTAGTTTCTACAACGTGATGTATTTTAGAAAATGTATTCAAACTTTGATAATGTAAGGGCATTTCCTTTATTTTTACAATGCATTTCAAAGACAATTACACTGTGAATGTAACTCAAATGGTTCAAAAAGCAAGGCTGGAGTGGTAGAGTACTAAAACAAATGTATTTTTGCTTCACCAGATTCCTCCCTTAATCCTTCCCATGTGACAGCATTTAACTATGTTTTCTCTTCCACCCCCCACCACCCTCCCACCGTTGGTGATATTATTCACTTAACATTGGTCGAACCTGCTGTACCTTGCCAATTAGACTATTATTAATATTAGGGCCGATAAAGAGGTAATAACTTGGAAGCCGTTTTCTTTTGCTTGCACATAAATACTTGCAGCTCCAGCAGAGATCACTGCCTAGAAATCAGGAGCAGAAAATGGATCTTATTGGACTGTACGTTTCAGCTATTCATCATTGCTGTTGAGCCAACAGATTAGTCCTGCAATCTTTTATTGATTAACTAATCAGCAAACCTCCAGAATTGAAAAAGTTGTCTGCTAATCTACTTGTCTACCCATAAACGAACATGGTAATTTTGTTTCTCTATACTGTATTTTCTGGGCAGGAGTTTTATTAATACTGTGGTCAGTTACATGTACAAACCTGAGTGAGTATTGCAATCATAGTTGTCTAGTTCTCATTATCATGGAAAATGATGGGCAAGTAGTTCAATGTTTCTGTAATAATACTGAATGCCAAAACAGGCAAGTTCCATTGCTTGGATTAATTGTTTCTTTCAATCTTGTAGATCTATAGCTATGATAAGATATGCCATTTTAGGTTTTGTTAGGCAGAACACATAAGTTTGGGGCATTCGTTGTCGAGACCTCGCTTACCCTCTCTCATGAGAAATTACATACAGGATCCAGAGACCCCGAGTTTGTCAAGTGATGTGCACCACTTGTTGAGACTCTATCAGTTCCCTTATTCCTGTATATAATAATGTGGAGATGCTGTGATCCTTCAGCCTTCCCGTTACTAAAATAGAGACTGTTGTGTTTCTGAATCACTGGGGCTGTGTAATTTTTATTGCACCTTTGTTTAAAAATAAATAAAACTGGTTCTCATGAAGTGCGCTCTGTTTCCATACAACTATAGTCCAACTAAGTTGTGACCACACACAGAACATATTGAAGATTAGCACTTGATTTTTACACTTAATTTGAACACTGAAATGGAATCCAGAGTATGATGTATATACTGTATATAAAAATGTATTTTGCCAGATTTAAACTTGTGTTTCAAAAGGCATAAGATATCGCAGAGCTTGTACTCCAGCCTCGAAAGTTTGGAGCAGCAATGACACATAAATGAATGGCTTTCCTCTTGGTATGAGCATTTTTTTTAATGACAATGTTATTAGCAGTAAATGGAGCACACAGAATCAAGAGTGTGAAGATGGGAACCCAATCCAAACGCTAAACGCACTGAAGAAGAGAAAGCTGTGTTGATGGAGAAAGAGAAAGAGAGAGAAAGCCAACGTGAGACTGAGAAAAGAAAGGTTTATGAGATTGAAACGGAATGGACACTGTCCTTACCTTATCATTAACAGAAGCTTACGTTTTTCCAAGTGTGTATTCACACGTATCTCCAACTCAAGGTCAGCCAGTACTAACCTAATCATGGATCAGTTACACAGGAGCACAGGCTGCAGAAGATCAACACATTCCATGGATCCACCTCATCTTGGCTTCTATGTCACTACACAGCCTGTGTGGATTCCTCCTCTTCCTTTGTGTCTCTGCACTGTTTCAGTCCAGTGTCTGTCTCTGCTAATCAAAACCCATAAACCTGATACAACACTGCAATTGAGCAACTTAAAGCAGAGTCATCAGGTAGTGGGCAGTGCCATTGCATAATTATTTGTGAAGTCACTTGGAGAATGCACCATTTGCTATCGAGTTGTGTCCTCCCACATTCCATCATTTAAACTTTCCTTCGTATTCAAATACTAATAGCAAAAACAATTCATGCTACAAAACACCTGTTTTGTACAACTCTTTCACACTGCAATGTATATCTTGGGTTATTAATTATCACTCGCCTTTTTTTAGGGTTGAGAAAACCTTCCAGCAGTTGTGAAAGATTAACTGTTTGTTTGACTTGTGTCAAGTACAGGATATAGGAGATAACAAGTGGTGAGGCATTTTTCCAACTGAGATCATGTTCCATTTGAATCATATGTATTTGTACCAAATGCAATATCCCAGAATTCATGTGGCATGTCTGGTCATTTACCAGGAAGTATTAAATGGCTGAACTGCCAATAAACTGAATTTAACTCTACTGCAAAAAATGTTGAGACATTCCCAATAAAGCATTTTTTTTAACTGCAGTCTAAGTTCAACCAATAAGGGTAGGATTGGGTTGAAGATACAAGTATTTTTAATTCTCTTCTGTAATTTGAGTAAATAGTTCTGCATTGTTCATACAAGAGATAGAAATATTGCTAATTAAGATATCAACTAATTTGTATCGAGTAAGCAGTGCAATTGATTGAGCATTTTATCTGTACATAAAGTCAGGGTTATTGAATTATTCAGTGCTTTGTGATAAAGGAATTGAAAGGGCCGATGGTGTACTCTTTTATAAATCCCTCTGTGACTTATTTTGCATTAAAACTATTTTATTTTTAGTGATGCCTAAGAGCATTTACTGTAAGGATAAGCATTGTGAAAATAATATGTAGGGAACAATATCTAGATTCCCCAAAACAAATTCTAACTTAAAGGAGCATTATGTTAAAATCAAAGTATGTTTGGTAAATCTTTCCTCACTTGTTCATAAAGATACCAAGGCAACAGTGTGTTTCCATGTTGAAGATTCAAGGTCATGATTAGATGTTCCCTCCCCTTTGGCTCATGTGTCTCTACCAAATTACTCACCCTGAGAGTCCAGAGTTTTAACTTTCTAAACTAGCCATCCTGCAGTCCCTCTGGCGATGTCAAATGCAGATTAAGTATCAAATTTAAGGATGTTATGTGCATTGAGCCCATCAATTGAGACGACACAAACTACTCTAATTTACCATAAAGGCCTTGTATTCCGTAAATCTGAACTAAGTGAAACTCAGGTGTCACAAGTGATAGATTAGTGTTTAACTAACACTAACCTCCCAGCAACAGAAATGTTAACCAACTGGAGGTAATTGCACATGGGCAGAAGGCCCTGCATGGATTACAATGGATACAAGGGAGTGTTTCCAAGGTAATGATATCATCTCAGAATTCAGTGATGTCCTAACTCTCCTACTGAATTTCAGCCAGTTTTCATCATCATCTCAACTCTAAGTATAGCCTTCCAAAATAATCAGGAATAACCAGTACACTTGCCTGCAGCATGGATTGTCATCTCAAATGAACAGGGATATTTCTTGGGATTAAAAAGATATCTGTAACGACTGCTCAGTATCTTATCCAAATGTGTGTGAATGTGAAAATATGTGTGTGGTGGGGGTTGGGGAGTGGGCTGGGGGGTGGGGGGTGGGGGGAGTATTCAACGAATTGGCACAAAAGAATTTCAGTTTGATGTGATTGTTAATGTGGTGCAGAGGGGAAATCGGTTGCACTGAATCAGTGGTACGGACAGTTCATTTGGTTCCTGTAGGTCAAGTTGCTATTTACTTAGGTCAGGTCCTCCCGACATGAAAGGCACTCTATAAATGTAATTTTGTTGTTATTGTTGTTATTACGTTTCAAGAATAAAAACAGTTTCTAGTAAAGGGATTTAACCTGAGCAACTCTTAAAATAAATCTTCTTCGACAAACATTAAGGATCAAGCCATGTATTTATCAGTTATGTTACTTATTACTGGTAAAGCCCATTTCCCGCTGGAATCTTGATGCAACACAATATACTGGAATGAGTCAACCCTACAGTGTATGATGAAGGCTTGTATTTTAATTGCAGCTGTCCATGTGCCAATGATTAAAGTAATAAAAAGGAAGGCAATTTATTCTTCAGTGTTTTCCATAGATAAATGCTGGCTACTTTTTGTTGTATACTTTTATATCCTATTTTTGAGAAACACATGAATGACAAACATCAATATTGTTACATATTGTGCCGGCATCCCAACATTGACATATGAGCTCCACATGTTCAGCTACTGTAGATAAGACTGCACTGTGTCGCTGTTGAACCTTTGGTTACTGGGACCTGGGGAGAAAAATTTCTAGAGGCAAAAATGTCCGAGGCAAAGTCATTCTTTTTATTACTCATTCTTACTTGTTTCCCAGTTTCTTATTCCTCTGTTGTAAACTTGATTGATTTTTGAAAGGTATTGAAAGCTCCCCGATGGCTCAGTTAATAAAGTCGCCGAGCTATACAGATGAAAAAGTCACAGGTTCAATTCCCCAATCTGTACTGAATTGGCTGATCTTAACTGTGGCCAATAGTTTGGTGTTACAATTAATCACAGTATTTCTGGACTTGAAAGGGGTGAGAGAGAGGAACGAGGGGGTAGAGTCTCACTGGAAAAATCTATAAGAAAAGCTGCTGTGTTCAGTATTACTTTTGTGGGATAATACTAAATAAGAACAATAATTATTGCATTTGACATAACACATTATCATATCTCAAGATGCTTCAGAGGAAAACTGTAAATTGGATTGACTGTGAGTGAAATGTGGCAGGCAGTTTATGAATGGCAATGACCCACAAACAGCTATAAGCTAATTGGGTAGCTTATAGCTGTTTGTGGGTCATTGTGATCAATGGGGTAATGTTGAACAGAGAGAAACTCCTTTCTCTTTTCGAATAGTATCATGGAAACGGAGGAAAGCAGGTTAGAAATGTATTGTGCATTGTTTTTCACTCACACCATATCCAGAAAATTCACTCTATTTTATATATTCTGTGAAGCGCTTTGAGATGTATTGAAAATGTGATAATGCAAGGATTATGATTATTATTATTAATGTGCATGCTCATTAGAGAAACTGGTGGCGATAGGCACCTCATGTGACATATTTTAGATTTAGCTTGAACCGTGACCCTTCTGATATAACATTTGGAGATGTAAATAATGGAGCTCAATTGTAATTCATGAACTATTTTGTTTTGGATTCCTGGCTGGACAAAACATTGAACATATCTTTGTCCACAGCTCAACAATGGGTCTATATTATTAAACCACTCTTTGTACTTTGATGAAAGAAAAATTTGAAGTAACATATTTACTGCTAAGAATACTCTAATAATAGTTCATCTAAAATGTAAAAGATTATTGTCCATAGTCTTCAGCTACACACTCCAAAACTAGTCGGTCAACGTGATCCAGAAAACCTGTGCACTGAAATAACAGAGTTGATGCAAATTGAGTTCCTTTCCTTGTTCATTGAAAGACAAAAGTGCATGTATCTTTATCTGACCAAAAGATGCATGCATATGCAAAGAACACAGAGCATTTTGGGAAAATAAGAAAATAGATTGTCTGAAATATATATAATATATATATTCTTTCTAACATCTTTTCAAGTGAATCAGTTTCTAATTTAACAAATTCTTCCATCAATTTTCAAAGGAAATTTAAATTTTCTACTTGGATCTGAATCATTCTGCATAAGGATGTGTTTAAATACACTGTGGTTTTGATGGTGCCTTCAAATGTATTTGTGCACAAGGGTCTTTTAAGTTGAAATTCAGTGATTGATTCATTGAATAATTTAATTCAAACCATGTTTTGAAAGCACTTACAATCAAATTGGTTGAGAACTGGCTGCGAATTAACTCCAAGGTGGGAGTCAACCAACTTTAGAAATGTTTAGAGAATGACAAGCTATGGGGAATTTATCTGAGAGCTTTTCACACACTTTGTATGATGTCCCCAAGACAATCTTGTTCTTATTTGTTTTGACTGATTGAAACAAACTTTTGAAATACACCTTTCAAGTTATGTGATTGTGATTTTGAACTTGATTGATTTGGACTGGATTAATGCAGGGATCTTTGAGCTTCATTTTCAACACCAGGAAAATATGTCATATGTTTTTATATCATAGCAAATTCCTTTTTGCGACACAAAGAACTCATGATTAACAATAATGTACATCTACAAGACGTGAAAAATGCTATTCCAAACACAAGGAGTATTATTATTATTATTAGACATTGATGGACACTACCACGTGACACTCGATAGTGTCATTTCAGAACTAGGGATTGGAAACCTGGTTTATTAATGATATGCTTCCAGTTAGTTTCAGATCCTGTTAAGATTACAACAGAGGTGATAGTGGTTGTATTATCAAAATTGATGACTCAATTGAAACCCGTGATATCTTGAGATTGTTGTTAAAAAAAATGCTGCACAATATTAAATAGTGTCTGTATAGAAACAAAAATGTATCAAATGAATTTGTGCACCTGAGGTTAGATTGGAATTGAGGAAAGTCACTTTGATGGAGAGACTTGACCTTGTGTTAACTCCAGTGTATGCAATATTGCTAGGAAATCTCATTATAAGCAAGTAATGTGAAGATTGATATTTCCAGTGATGATCTGTTGATCAATCTGCCATCACTGTGGTTGGGAAAATTGGGAAGCCTGTTGTTTTCAAAATGTGTGTTGCAAATCTGAGCTGTGACACCAAATCTACCCAAACTTTCACAGTATTATTTTCATATTTTTATCTTGGGGGTGCGGGGGGTGCGGGGGGTGGGGGGGAAGCAGCACCAGATGTGAGTAGCAATGTCATGATATTGCATCTTACTACAAACATGGCAAAGTGTCATGCAAGACAAATTAGTGTTGGGAAACTCCACCTCTGATTTCTGCTGTGGGAGATTGAAATTTGAAAGAGCACCTCATGGTTCATTGGTTTTCAATATTTTAGCTGAGGTTGTTATTCTGGATAGGAGACTTTACTCTGATTTATAACTATAATATAATACAGCTGCTCAGATCATCTGAAGAGCCTTCGGAGAGACCCCGACTAGTATTTCCTTGGAAACTAGTGACAATGATCTATGCATATGATGACAGGAGGAACAAGGGACTGGGTAACGAGAATGATAGAACAATGGCGTCCCACTTAGAAGGACAGAGTAAAAGGTGAGTACTAAAAATAGACTTCCAATTTTTTTTAGTTTTTGATAAAGCTGGTCTGGTGATTTAGAACATAAAACATTTCCATAGTATTTGATATTGTTCTTTTGCTCATTTTAACCTATTCAGTACCATTCCTTAATGTTTCTTATATTTATTAAATCTAGATGATGGCTTAAGCGGGGCCTTGTTGGAGCTGGACTGGCTCCAAGGTGACTTGCCTGGCAGCAGAAAGTCAGAATCGGGCCAACCTTTGAGGTAGTCTCAGTAGTTTAGTTCCTGAGTCAAGCAGATTCCAGGGCACTGCTGATGACAGCACAGCCAGCCTGTTTGGGCAGACCAGTCACTGGGGGCAGTGAATCATCCCACTCAGTTCCTCTTAATCACGCAAGCCAAAGACCTTACAGGTGATGTGGTCCTATCTGGACACGCAGCGGGAAAGCTTTCCAGACAGCAATATCAATGGCAAAGTTTTCAGTTTTAGCTGGTTAGTCTCTAGCAGTACCCCCAACGAATACTCTGGGGTCCCGAATCCTTGGCTGATTTCTTATAGTATCAGAAAAGGTTAGGGGGAGTTTGGTTCTTCTTGTTCAAAATAGTGAATATATTGAACTCACAGTATTCTTGTTTTTCTATTCATGTTTTCAAATGCTTTGTTATTTATATGAATGAATGCTTCCCTTCTGCCTGAGCTGGACCAAATAAAGGAAAACCCTGTGAACATGTGATTTAATCGAAGGTTAATGGGTCACTACCAAAGTGGTAAGAACCGCTCCACCTCCCTCCTCAGCACATTACACACAGATTTGCATTAGCTCTTCTGTTGATCCATTCGTTCTTTTTTTTATTTAACCTTATAATGTCTGTTTCCAGGTGAGGCAATTGAAATGCCAAACTACACATATGTGCATGGAATTTTCAGTGAATCGAAAAAGGAACCGATTAATCTAACACTGGGTTACATTGTTACAAAACAATGCAGCCTTACAGAAGGAGTTACACAGTGGCTTTGTTCTAAATTGGAAACCATTCAACTTCAACAGTAGGCTGAACTAGGTAGGGTCATCAGAATTAATCAGACCTATAGGGACTACAATTGGTATAGAGAAGACAACGAGCAAGTCCTACATGTCTATGTGTGTTGCAATAAGATTCCTCAATTATCAGAATTGCCTTCTTATAAAGTACCACCAGTACCACCTCAAATGGCCATTGTCGTGTGAGGCTAACCTGTCTTCATCAAATCACCCACATCCAGTAGAAATTGCACATTGTAATCCCTTGCTATTTAATTTCCCCCCTCCTTCCACAGACCAGGAAGCTGAGATTAATTCAGTGCTACTCAAATTTGGCCACCAACAACAGCACTCCCAGGCTTCCCTACACCATGTGAGGTGTACAACTGCTATCGGCCACCTCTAGCATCAATACAATGCCGGTGGTGCAAAGTTCTTAACTGCTAAACCAATTGCGACTGTACTGACAGTTCTGCTTCCTCATAATAATAATTTTAATGCATATTTCATCAAAAGATTTTCATTAATTGTGCTGTTCTTGTTACCATCCGTGCAGGTGATGGTAACAAAAATCCGCACAATTGGCTCCCGCGTTTCGCCCACAAATATACCGTCAATTCACTTTACAGTATATTCTGTGAGGAGTTTTGAGACATCTAGAAGACATGAAAAGCCCTAGGATTATTGTTAGATTTTCTTCACAAAGGACATCATAAACAACAGCGGGTAGTGTTGGCGATATTTTGCTGGAAAGATGTGAAGCAGAGGTTCACAATGTAATCTAAATTGGTCAAACTTTATTGTTTAATCACCCACTATGAGCTTGTTAAAATAGCTTCTAAGTAGAGCAATTGATTTTATGGCAATCAGTAATAGGGAATTCAGACACTTAATATATTCTCTACATACCTGGAGCGATTATGACCATTAAATCACTAGTGTGATTGTATATGTTTTATTCTAAACTTTCATGGAGGTGGCTTTATTCAGTCTGGAATCTATTGTTATTTTTGCCAGAAGCAGGTGTCACAGTAAAATAAACTGTTCTACTCTCGTCCACGCTAAATGGAGAGACAGTCCAGATTGTTGGGCAGTGTGGAATACACTCTGCAGTGTGTGTGTGCTGTGCACAGTAAGGCATGCCATACCTGGAAAGTTAATTAATGCCAAAGGATGGCCGTTTTGTTCTCGTTGATCAAGAAAAAGGTAACAGTATATTCTGTGAAGCACTTTGGGACATCTAGTAGACGTGAAAAGCGCTATACTAAATGGAAGGATTCTTATTGTTATTATACCAAGTTGGCACAAATAAGTTTCCAGTTTGAAAATCAAATCAAAAGCTAGTTTGTTGTTAAATTTGGTAATACCTTCATGCTTCATGTTATATGCTGTGTTTGGCTCTGTGTTCCTTCTATCATCCACTGGTGTTCTTCATGGTGAATGCCTTCTTGTTCTGTTTTATCATTAATTTCCTTTGGTTGGAGTTTATTTTTTTAAAATAAAATTATTACTGTTCAGTGTGTTCAGTATTTATCATTCGAATTGTTCCCAAAGGACAGTGAAAAGATAGAAAGTAGCTGGATAAAAGCGCTAAGGAATTGGTCATTAAATAATTCTTCTGGCTAGGTCGCTAAATTATATTTGAAGTGTACGGCTAGGCTGCTTCTGATTTGCAGAAAAATATTTTATTTAATTTTAAAAATCATTCATTTGTCATTTATGTTTAGTTATCATATGCTACAAAGGGTGGTATTTTTGTTCATCGCTCTCTGCTTGCTTCTACCACACATTCTGGGTATTTGAATAATTTTTGCATACACGAGAGAAAAGGGAACAGAGGGGATATGGGAGAAGGAATTTGAAGGGATGGAGATTCACAGGTAGAGTATGATCACTGGCATCGGTTAGTTGGGGCAAATGTTTGTTTTCATGCTGTTAATATTCTATGTTATTCTATGTAATCTGCTGAACATCACATTTCTCCCCCATTAAAATTGTCTCTTCTGTGAGGTATAAAGACAAATAAATAGATTATGCTGTTTGTATACAGTAAAGTATTCAATTAAAATATAGCTATTGGATGAATAAAACTACCATATTTTGGTCTTTTGAATACCGAGATAGAATGCAACTTGTTGGATATTGCTTTTTTGTTCAAAGTCCAAGGATTCAGTGTGATGTCAGAGCACATAACACTGAAACCAGTACTAATGCAACAATAAATTGCTGGTTTAACACACAATATTATAGACCTCTGATCTTAATTCTTTTATGGTGTTATTTAAACTGCTTGTTTGCGTCACAGCTCCTTCATGCACCCAACCAAATACCCCTTATCTTTCTGATCATTCATTTTGCTTTTCTCTATAACTTCTGTATTTTGTACAAGCTTGTTTTGCTCCCTCTCTCCTAGTTTCCCTTGATATTGAAAGCTTTTGGATGTGCCATTCAGAGCTGTTTATTATTTTGTAACACTGGTGTCCAATAAGAAAACTAAAGCAATTAAACCCTGAAGCTTCGAAAGGGAAATGACTGCTTATTTCTTATTGATGGAAAAATAATGAGCAGACTTTTACAAATGGTTAAGTGTAGAGGGAACTGCGAGTATGGTAAATATTTTCAATCCAAGCTCTTTCTTTACACCTGCATATGTAACTGGGAGGTTGGAGGTATGTACTCGTAGTACTCAAACACTGGACATGCTTTGTCTGTCTATGCCTGACCTGAGAGTGTTCATTGCTGACACTGAGTAAGAAAAATGAATTCTCTCAAACACTGATATCCTTTATCTTACTGAGCTTACTTTTTGGAAAATACAACTCCCAGAAAACAAGATTGCACAATTGAGAATAATTGTGGCTTCCTGCCACTTTCCTTGATTTTCACACACTAAACTCCTGTTATGATAATTGCATAATTGCTCTAAATTATTGCAATTCACCTACCTAACTCTCAGTTTGCACTGTGGACCAGTTGACAATTATAACATTTTAGCATTTTCTAAATCAGATTAATGCTATTTTATCGCAGAAATAATGAGTCTGAATATGCGTTTAATCTTCAGGGGGAACAGTAAAAATAAAGTGTGTGGCTACAATTTTAATTAGAATTCCATTTCGGCTGCTCTGAAGTCCGTGAATTGTATTGAGCATGTAACATGACTCTCAGAGGTGTAGAACACAGGATTGAAGGCATCAAGGTGGAGTTAGAAGTTGTCAGTTATAGAAAAAGGAATCCGTGATACATTTTAAAAGATCTAATGTCATGTGATGCCAAATGTGCACTTAATCAGTCCTTCAGATGAGATGTTAAAAACGTCTGCCAATTGTGGTGCATCCCGTGAAATAAATAGGACCTTTGTACTAATTTGGAGACAGTACAGGCACAGTGTTGAGTTTCAAAGTCTGATTGTGATTCTGTGAGTTGTATCCACTTCCTATATTCTCATATATGTCAATGCTGGTATTCAGGAGTGCTGTAGTCTTATGTTCAACATATCACAGTTACTGATGGGAGAAGACAGCCCAAACTCCCAATAGTCCAAACTTCTCAATGAAGGACGTGCAGCAGTTTCATCTACAAACCCCTCAGTGTAACTGAAATTAACTGGAAACTGCAGGGCCATAATTGGACTGTAGGGTATAATTTGCGTTCAGTGACCATCAACAGCAGAAGTTTTAAATAAACAACATTTGAGATAATGAGGAGTTAGATAACAAATTCCTGACTCGGGATCAGGCAGACAGGAAACTCTTAACTCTGCCAACTAATTTATAAATGCAACTTTTCAACAGATCCCAGAGTTGTCAGTTGCAGACCTGACATTTGATAACACCGTTCAAAGAGAAGGGAATATCTGCTTGTCTCCTGCTCGACAATCTCACCCTACTTTTCTTCACGTCTGACTTTTTAAATGCTTAGATCTCAGATACCACAGTGACATCTTCATGAGCCTTAATGGGCTGAATTTTGCCATACAAATATTCCTACAGAAACAATGCGAGAAAAAAAAATCCAATCTGGATGTTCCAGGCACATATATTTGTTAAAAGAAATGCATGAGATTTTGACACCAGGTCAGACTAACTGCTCACATAATGCAGTGTTTAATTATGCTCCAGGATCCATCCCCATAATTTGCAGAGTTTTCTCTCCAGTAAACACGTAGCAAAGCAGAAATACTTACTAACACAGTCAAGCGAATTTTTGCTTGAGGACAAATGTTAAGCTTTCCTACTTGTCAGTTTTGATTTTGACTGAAAAGATATTTTGGGTGAAAACGAACTAATTTGTAAACTGCATTCATCCAGTATTTGCCAAGAAATCATTTAAGGGGTATTTTACAAGGGATATTTATTTAGAACATGCTTACAAGCTAGTTAAAAATAGTATACAGCCCAATGATGATTCATTCCATTGAATGTTGACTTTCTGTTTTATATTCCATGTCGTGTGAAATCCCTGTAGATTTTAATGGCCTGTGTTGTCTTCTGCGTTTAATGTGTGACGGCATCCATAATCAAGGCCTGGCACCTATATTTTTTACAGGAAGCAATAATACAGTGTCTGAAAATGCATTTTAATTTTTGAAAGTCCTGTAAAGAAATGCCAACAAAAAAATTTGTATCCAACAAATCCATTCACTTGCAATAAATAGGTATGTTCTTGCAAAGTGTCTTAGTAGTTCTTTATTGTTCCAAACCAGCATTGGTGGAGATAAGGGATAGCCTTCGTTGAGGGTGATGGATGGGGATAAACTATCAGATCACATATTTTTACATCTAGATGAAGGATTGGCCATAGAGGCAATGTACATCATTGTATTTGAAAACATTGACCTTTCATTAAAGGGTTTATTCATTATTATTATTTTTAATTGGAAACCAAACATTGAAATTACGTGGCATCATCTATTGTGATTGTTTTCAAATTTTAGTTCAAAAGCTTTCTTGCTTAATTTATCTATTAATTTTTTGATATTTAGCAAGATGGAAAATCCGAGAAACATTTACATCAGTACACAAGATACACACATCAACACTACACTTCATAGAAATCCTGTGAAACACTTTGAGACTTTTTGTTGACGTGGTAAAACACTGTATAAAATGGAAGGATTATTATTATAAAACCTTATGCACAATGTAGGTGAGCTGTAAAAGAATAATGGTCTACTAAAGTGCATGACCCATTTAGGATATTTTATGATATTTCCAGATGTATATAATTCAACCCAGCAAAAATACATTATCTGAATGGTAAGTTTTTATTTTTTGTTGTATTATATCACACAACCAAGCTTAATGAGAACCAGTCTATTAACTGATAAGACTAACCTTTAAAGGTCAGGCAAATTGCAGACTGATTTCAAGTTATTTTCTCTGACTGACCTGGAGAGATTTCCTGACTAAAGCTCAGCCAAGCAGTTGCACATTAGGATCTCTCTATGTGAATTGAGTGTCTTGAAATGCTACTCAGTTACCCTGAGGTTTTTTTTGTGGACCTTTTAGAATGAATTTAAAAAATCACGGCTGAAGAATTTATCAAGCGTGAATTGGGCATTTTTTCTGAAGCTATGATTTGCCTATGCAATTGTTGTTTACTTTAGGAGTTCTTTACTGTCAGCCGAAAATAAACTTCAGTTTGTTTCTCTCCAGATTTAATTTTTCAATCTAATTGCCATCAGATAATTTAATACCAGTAGGGGTGCAGAAGTCTTATGAGTAAATTTGAGTATCATTAGGCAATAAATATGTGGTATATTTATCATATATCTATCTCTATCGTACATGCTGCATAATCTAGTAACTGGAAGAATACATTAGGATTCAGATGATTGAAAATTCATACAATCCAAATGTGAAATGAGTTAAGCTCTGCCACAGTTAAGCTCTCATATGCTCCCCACAAGAGTGGGATATACATACAAGTTGTTGTTGTTGAAGCTAAACCCTGGTTTACATTGATTAAGGGAGATTAATCTCAATTTGGATTTACATTCCCCATCCTTTAGTGAAATATGAAATTGTTCAATTGCCCATCTTTATCCGTAAGAACTAAATTGTGCCACTTACAAATCCGACCATGAAGCTTTAAACACTCCTTCACCTCCCGCCTCTAAAAACAGAGCATTTTCTCAACCCCTACTGGTTTTTAATTATGAGTAATGATTAGTGCCCTAAGACGTACTCCTAATGTGAAAGGTGCTCTATAAATGTAATTTTGTTTTGTTGTAAACAAGTTGGAGCTATTCAGTCTTGAGTGGACTCTGAAGGGAACTTGTAGAGGTGTGTAAAATTTTAAATGGGATTGAAAAAGAATCCAGATCAATTTCCAGACAGATATGAAGAAGCTTTCCTTTACCCCCAGGAAAATTAATGACTCAAACAGAGGTAGAGGTCTGTAACATTTTAAATGGGATTGAAATTGATGCAACTCAAACAGGTAGTTGAGGCTAGGACACTGGACTCATTTAACAAGTAGCTTGATGCTGTGATGAGAGGATAGTGTGGTGGGTATTCTATCATTATAGAAAACGCTTGCACTTCATATTCAATCATCCACCCCTGACACTTTGTGAATCGGTATTGTTCATAGAAGTGCCCCTGAATTCTTCAACATAAAAGGATGCTATGCTCAATCCACGTAAGATAGACTTGATGTGAATTTTAGAAACCTCCTTAAAGTAGCTAATTACTTTTTCAGAGGCTTCTCATTATTCAAATAGTACATTTAGGAAAGTGAAGTTCACATTGATCGTGTTACTAAAAACTTAAATTGTTTTATCCAATATTAACTGCACAGTACTGTTTCATTTATCTGCTTGCCTTTTAGTTCACGGTTACATAAGTCATGTGTATATATGTTCCTGGCCAGCAAAGGGTTTGGTCTGTTTACACTTTCAATGAATTTCAGCTGGAGAATAATATAAGATATAATGCTCACACTTGATAACGCACCTTTCATGTCAGGAGGACATCTAAAAATCCTTCCAAGAATATGCTGTAAAGTCCAGTGAATGTATTTTGTTGGCATTTTGTACATGTACTATTTGCTCTAACCACAGAGAGCAAGTGAAGTTCGTGGCTGGTCTGGCGCATCTCCTAGCGGTTACATTTCAAACTAGCATTGGCAGACATCAAGGATAGCCTTGGGTGAGGGTGATGCACAGGGATAAACTATCAGATCATGGGTTTTTTTATGTCTGGAAGAAGGTTCGGGCAAAGAAGCAATGTACATCATTGTATTTGAAAACATTGCCGTTTTATTTGAAACACTTTACTGGAAAGGTTAAATTTTTTTAAATTTTGTTAAACCAGCAAACAAAGAGATTAGCAGCATTGCACGATCTCCGCTTAACTCAGAGAGGAGCTGCTTCCCCTCACAGAACTGGTAGATGCTCAGCCTGTGAGTTAGATTTTCAAAAAGTAACGCTGCCTCTGGCTGCTCTAAACTGACAGACACTAACATGAAAAATGCATTTCTGCAGAGAATTCCATAGGAAGCAAATTCATGTCACGATGCACATAACATGAAACACAACGGATCCCTTTCAGCACAGCAAGGAATTTCCTCTGGGCAATGAACAGAACCCCTTCGGTTGCTGCCTCAGTTAAAGTGCTGGTTACGCTCTTCACATTTAAATTACGAGTGCTTCTGCAAATCACCTTCATATCATGATTCATACGTAATGTATCATATCCCAATCTAAAATCTGGCTGTGCAACAACTTAATCTGGTTTGTTTTGGAATTCTGAACAGAGCAGCAATGAAAAGTAATCTAATATAACCATCGCAACACTCTACTGTGTGTCAACAGTGAGTAGTCAGCTAATTAAATAAGTTGAAGTGATGAGGTGTTTTCCAGTGAATTGAAATAAGAATGTTGACCCAATTTAGAGAAGATCTTTGGTTATTTTATTGAATTATCTCATGTGCCACTCAAAAACCTACACTGCAGTTCCTGTTATAGTAGGACTGCCACAGTGATAAATTCAAGTTCTTGAAGAATCAAAGCAATACTCAACCTACTGTGGAGTCCTGTAGCTCAGTGGTTAGAGAACTCGCCTTACAAGCATGAGATCTGTGTTCGAATCCAGGTAGGTCAGGGCAAAACCTTGGGCAAGTTTCCTTACTCCACACGCTTAATGATAACCCCTCAAAATTTTTTTGGTAATTTCAATCCACGACTGTTGCGTTTCGCCCACAAATATACAGTCAATTCACTTTACAGTATATCCTGTGAAGTGCTTTAAGACCATATAGAAGACATGAAAAGTGCTATGTCAATTGCAAGGACTATTATTTGTTATTACTTATGTGGCATAGGCCTGATGGGCTGAATAGCCTCCATCTTTGCTGATTTTTTTTAAAGTTTCCATATTTTGGATCAGACTAAAACTTAAACGTATGGAAAATTCACAAGATTACCAGCTCAGTCAGTATGAAGAAGGCCCTCCAGCCCATGCAACCCCATCCTTCCAGAATACACCCCCCCCCCCCACTTCCTGATCACAGCATCAACATTTTTAAATGTGGCCTGGCAACTTTTTCATAACATTAATTAACCTCTGAGTAAAGAGCAACTTGCTGTTACTGTCCTGAAAATACCTTTTACAACTATAAACCTTATGTCCTCTTGTTCTACATACGGTCTTGGTGTTTCCGAAAGTATTGGTTTGGGTTTAGTTTTTCAATCCTATTGGAAATGGTACACCTCGTTGAGGGCCACTCTGAGTTGTCTTTAAGTGCTCTGAGATGCCGTCCGGGGTGGAGGGCGCTATATAAATCGGAGTTGTTGTTGTTGTTGTCTTCTGCCAAGACTAAAACTAGTCTAAAATTCTTCAATTCAGACCGCACTTGGAAGCTGGATTCATTTAAGAACTGCAGCAAAGCGACTTCAAAATTACGAATGATTTTCTTCAAATCCATTCGATTTAAAATTTTAAGACAGAAATGTCTGACATGATAAGACAATCCTGGTAGTAGGAATGAACGTCTGAAGATGGGCATCTGATTCAGCTTAGCTGTTATTCACTGGGACTTGGAGTTTTGAGTACATGAAGCTGAGAAGCCAGGTCTCAGTTGTTTAGAAACTCAGCCCCAAATGAAATTCAGTTCCACCCTTGCAGATTTGATTTTATCCAACTGCTGCCATGTCCCGAGGACACTGTAATCAAACTATAACCATTCACATTAAGTACAGATCTGCTCAAGTGTTGAATAACAAAGGTTCAAGTGTCATTATCAAGTTCTTCTAAGCATCCAATTGTGCTCTTAACTTATTCCTGGTACACATTAATCCATTATACTGTACTCACTTTCGAGTGCTGTGCTATAGCAATGTACATTGCAAACTTAATTTTGAAAACTATTCACCTGTCTGCCAGAAATTACAAAACATTAATTTAAGAAGTGCAAAGAATTAATACATTTTCACCTCTTTTATTACATTTTGGGACGTTATATTTGCAAGGCATTCTCTGTTGCTACCATTAGCATTCACTACTTGAACACTTGCAAATTAACTGAAGTATATAATCAGTGAGTGCTAATGAAAAAATTAGTGATACTGAAATTGATTTATCTAGGAGCTGTGTCTTTGCAAGCTTGCAAAATTAAAGAGTGGATAAACTCTAGAGGATTGTGTGTTCTGCTGATCATTGCATCTTGAGAAATATGTTTTTTTCCCAGAAACTTTTACGCATCTGAATTCCATAGATTTCCTTTTCAGAAAATGGTCATTAAATCTGGTCCTGATATGTTGCATTCTTACCGTATTTCATACATTCATGTTTTACACCAGCCTGAAGTTGCTGGACTAGCACACTGCAAAAGATGCTGGTAGTGACGCTGATTGGCTCATGCCAGCGCCCCAGCACCTCAGGTATTGGCAGATGCAGCATCCATGGATGCACACTCCACCAAACCAAGACAGTCAGGAACCTGGGTGTCTTGTTTGAGCTTGAGCTGTCCTTTCCCCCCCATACCAGCACTGCCTTCCACCACCTCCACAACATCGCCCGACTCTGCCACTGGTTCAACCCTCAGGTCTCCAAAACCCTCACACATGCATTTGTCACTTCAAGACTTGCCTACTGAAACTCCCTCCTTGTTGGTCTTCCCAACTCTTCCTTCCACAAGCTGCAAGTCATCTCCCACATCAGACTCCGTGACTCCATCCTCACTTTCAAGGTTTTCCACGGCTTTGCCCCCGCTTAACTCTCTGACCTGCTGACCCCCTAACAACCTGTCCGCTCCGTCCGTTCAGCAGGCTCTGGCCTGCTCCATATCTCCCACCCGACCTGCCCTACCATTGGCGGCGGGCTTTCAGCCGCTCTGCCCCCACCCTTTGGAATTCTGTTCCACAATCCCTTTGCCTTACTCCCTCCCTTGTTTCCTTTGAGCCCCAATTCAAGACCTTCCTTTTCAACTGTACCTTCAGCCGCCCACCCTAACTCTGTGCCCTCCCTCTTCCCAACCCTGGCCCCCGCCGTCCCCTATACTCGGTTTCTGAACCCTGACTGTTCAGCGCCGTGGGATATTCTCAGGTCACAGTTGAAGACCTTTCTTTTCAGGTCACAGTTGAAGACCTTTCTCTTCGACCAAGCTTTTGGTCACCTTCCTGCCCCTGCCCCTGGCTCGGTCCCGGGATCCGCTACTGTGAAGCGCTCTGAGACGCCGCCCGGCGTGGAGGGCGCTATATAAATCGAAGTTGTTGTTGTTGTTGTTCTCCCGCCGTGATAGGCGCTCCAAAAATTGGATTTTACTGTTGTTATTGTAGAGTGTTCCATTCAACTCTGCAAAGACAAACTATGTGCATCGTAGCTTACTGTTCTGCTTTTTTTTTACAAATTGTCTTTGTTCAGATTTGACCTGTTCTCAATCCCCTCTTTGTTGTCATTCCCTTTCCCTTTTTTGTCCATCTCTCTTTGAACTCAGGCTGAGTGCCAATCCTCTACGTTCCTTGTCTTTGGGGGAATCGCCTATTCTCTTTATTCCTCTTTTTGTCTCACTCAGACTCTTCCATTCTCTTCCTCACTGCCTCCGCTTTTTACGTCTGTGGTTTTCCCTTTTGATCCTCTCAATCACTTTTGATTCATTTTAGGATGCTTCTGGTAGCTGTTTGCTGCATCACTGCCCAACTCTCATTAAAAACTGCATAAAAACACATTTTAACATGAAGAAGTAGAAATTATATAAATTGTTACACTGGATAAAACAGCATTACTCGTGTGACTTGTGGAATCTTTTGTTCCCAGTATGTGTTGTCTCTCATTGTTATAATTTTGCTATTCATTGCTGTTGCCAGTGCACACAAATGGAATTTGGCCAGAAATCTATGTATCTGCTGCCACCTAATGGAAGAAATAGTTTGATTTAAAGTATTAAAAAGGCACAAATTATATTTCATGCACAAATTGAGTAAAAGCCTAAACTGGCTGGGTAGAAATGAGTATATTGATGCGATTGAAATGGGTAGATGAGGCTGCAGCCTGACTCTAACCTCTGGAATTCCATCCTGCAGTCCCTCCGCCTCACCCACTCCCCAGCTTCCTTCAAGTTCCGCCTCAAGACCCTCCTCTTCAACGGTCCCATGGGTCACCCTAAGTCACTTCCTTTCGCTCGACCCTCCCCGACCCCAACCCCAGCTCGGGTCTGAAACATTGATTGTCCAGCGCCTTGGGACGTCCTCCCGACGTGAAAGGCACTATACAAATGTAATTTTGTTGTTCAGCTGCTTGGAATTTCACCAAACTTAGTATTTTATCTTAAAGTGTAAGAATTTTTAATAATAAGAAGAAGAATTTAAGAATTAGCCTTAATTTGGAACCTTTTTTTTTACAATCCACAGGGAAACGGCTTCTAAATTAAGCCAGATTTTAAGCATTTTCTGTGATTTAGCAACAACAAAATTACATTTGTATAGCATCTTTCACGTTAGGAGGACGTCCCAAGGTGCTGGACAGTTATTGATTCAGACCAGAGCTGAGAAAAGGGTCGTGGGGGGTGGGGGAGCTGCTGATGGAATTTAGCACTCGTAAATTTTAAAGCAAATTGTTATTCAAGCAAACATTTAATGAATTTCAGGGCACAATTCGATTAGTAAACTTCTTTAAACTAGCTAGGTGGAATGCCATTGAGAACTGATGCATTATATTGAGCCAAGAGACAGTGGCAACTCAGTTTCTCTTTCTTCCCTCCCCCACACACCTCCAATTTCAAGGCCTGCTTCCTATTAGGTATATCCTTGCCATATTATCGCCATAGATGCCTTGAAACCTGAACCTGGCTTCTTCCTCGTCTGATTTCTTTAAGACTTTTCCAGATTTTTATAATGGGACCCTGGTTAGAACAACACAGCGTGAACTTGCATCTGAAGCATTGGCACCAGTTCCTCATTAATTATTATTCTGTTTCAACAATCTGGAACCTGGACGGAACTCTTCATAGACATGCACACAATCTTTCCAAGGCTTTGTTTTCAATTAATTTTGAAGTTTATGCTGAGAAGGCAATGATTTTGTGCAGATGCATAACAAACTACCCCCATATTAACTGATATTCTTGTTGAAAGCGAGCACAAAGCCAACATAGCTCAAGACATTGGAATAGGACTGTCTTGTGTTTGGAGAGGCTATAGATCTGTACCCTTGCTATTGCAGAATACATAATAATAGTGTTTTAAGTTTTCATTAATCCAAACGAATTTGAAACGAAATACTCCAGCTGAAAAGATTGCAGATATGGTCCTTGACCTATACAGTACTGAATTAGCTGATCTCAACCAAAATGCAGCAATGAATCTACGCTAGACCTCAGTGATCCTGTACAAAATAAAGCTATATATTTTCTGGTGCCGAATTCTCATTTTAGTAACATTTGTTCCCCTGTGCAGCGGTAATTTTTTTTAATGTTTCTGTTTTACCTTCTGCATTTAATCATTTGGTTCTCAATTTGTACAGGAGTAAAATGTTTTGCCCTCTCCCTTGAAAATCATTCCATTATTATCTGGCATCCCATTATATTCCTGTCAGAGTTACCCCCTTTCATGGACTTAAAATTCAGTTTACTCACATATTGGTTATCTGATATTACCATGGTGCAGATGTGAATCTAACCTCTTTTCCCGTGCTCTTTATCTCGCTTTGATATCCTTGGGAAGTGGTATGTTCCCTCCTTTTACTTTAATTCAAGATGAGCTGGCCAATGTTGCCATGCATGAGCTAAAATAAACTTTGTGCTTTTAAGCTTTGCTGTTAGTCCTTGAACCCGAGGGTCAAGTCATTACATTTATCCCAGCCTTTGCAATGAATCCTTGACTTGAAGCTTAACTTAGCGTGAACTGGAGTATGCTATCTTTCATTGTGCTGTGTAATCATGTGTAAGCATGTAATCAAAATCACTGTATAGTCTAGGCATATCTATCAATGATGGATCCTCCAGAATGGCCTGCTCCGTACAATAGAGTCCATTTTAATAAAACCAGCTATTGCTAATGCCAGTTTCTGTTGATCGAAATATATGTAGACAATCTTAATTTCACAACCTTAAATATGTCTATGTGTTGATATCTGTTTCTTACTCCACATGCCTCTGTTTACATAGCAGTATGTAGGAACGCTGTTGTTATTCAATTGTCAGAGCACTTTCTGGGGGCAATAATCCCTCCAAAAAATATATAAAATGATAATCATAATTTGGTCAATTCACAACTCTTTGTGCGACACAGCTGTGTGAAATTGGCTGCCTGGTTTTGCCTTCAAAATATAGTCAAGCCACTTTACAATATGAAGCGTAATGTTGTGATCTCGGGTGAGTGATTCCATCAACGGATCAGATGATAAACCTGAATAATCTCATTCAATCAACACTGGTGTGTTTCTACACCACTAGATGGTGCAACAGGACAACACACTGCAATGCTAAAGAATGGAAGGAGGGAAAAGTGAGATTTATTTTCCTATGTGAGAGAAAAAAGGATCGGGGGATATTCAAAGAAAGAAAATCAAATACATACACAAATTATGTGTTTTACAATACATAAAAATAAGTTTTCACTGTGGTTTTGGTGGTGCATTGCAAACTGGCTAATCATGGGTAAATGTAATTCTTTACTCATACTGTTAAACCCAAACTGCACTCTTCACCTGCATGAGAAGGCAGAATGACACAACGTTAAAGAAGTTGAAACTGTTTATACCCTGTGAGCCCTATCTCACCCATTGAAAAGACAATGTGCATATGGTTATTGACAATCCCGCTATGTGCGATTATCGTGTTGTGTAAAGGGATAAGAAGTTGACTAGAAAGAGTACAAGTGTAATCCTGCACAGTGGCTGCAAACTAAGAGTTCTCCACTGCATTGGCTGCAAACTAAGAGTCCACTGATATTTTACATTCAGAATTCATCAGTTTCCATTCTAGAGAGGAAGTGAACAACTCAGGGGTTGAGAAGTATAGGCTGCTTCTGTGCACCTTGTTTTGGTCAGTTCAAGAATATCACTAGTAAAGGAACAGGTTGTTTTTGCGGGCGATTGGCATCTTGTCCCAAAATAGAGAGAAAACCTACAAAGTACAGTGGAAGAATACAAATTCCTTAGATTAATTGAAGCATTGTTAATCCAGGCAAATGTCTCTATTTGCTGACATTGCTAGAATCTGTTTTTTCCCCCCAATCTGTCTCTTTGTTCAGATATGCTGAGGTAGCAGGACATGAGAGCATACATTCAGGGTTGTGACAGGCAGTTTTAGGACAGACAGAAAAAAGAGAATTTTAGTTTTACCATCAGGATAAACAGCAGCTAGAATGTGTTTCTAGGAGTTGCCAGCATGCTGGACTCATTTAAGAAATGCTTGATGGTATCATGGCAAAATAGTAGGATTAGTATTCTGGAAAGATGAGATCAAATAATACTAGTAATGATATTTGCATTTGATATAGCGCCCTTTACATGCAAAAGATGTCTCAGAGTGCACAGAAAATTCACTGTACAGAACGGAGTCCTGTTACTTAATGCCTAGAGCACTCACCTCACGATCAAGAGCACGTGGGTTAGGTTCCCAGTCAGGGCGAATCATTGGGCACGTTTCCTTACTCCATGTGCCTGTTTACCTAGCAGTAACTAGGAACTTGTTTGTTAGTCAATTGATGGATCCCTTTTGCGGGGGGGTAAAAATCCTTTCAAAAATAATAATAATAATTTGGTCATTCAATCCACGCTTGTTTATGGGACACTGCTGTGCGCAGTGTCCAAAGATTATTATTACTAGAAGTATATTAACTGTATCTAGTAAGACAATGCACAACAAATTTGCACACAGGATTGTCCCTCAAAAAGGGCTATAAAGGATTTCATTCATTCAAATGTCACCTATGATTTTGTCTGTCTGTTACGATACTTTCATCTTATGAATTCATAAGAGGGGGGAGATTTCAGATATTAAAGATTATTAAATTTGAGTATTCAGGAAACTGAATATTAAGATCAACTCTCAGACTTATCAATAAGGTTTGTGATGAACATTATCACATCCCTCCGGGATGGGACCTGCGTTGGCAAATCTTAATTACAATGTAATTGTTCACTTTTAAATGTGATTTTTATCTCTGTGTTTATTTACTCTGGATAATTTCAGACTGAGCAACTTCCGTCTCTTGTTCCAAACCAACTAGATGCCATGTTGGTTGATTATATCTCCTTTACAATATGCTGCCTGCCAAGTTTCAGACACATAGGAATATTTTGATTGGACTCTAGCTCCAAAATTCACTGAAATAAATAATTTTTTTAGTTATCTGTGGCATAATCACAATATTGTTGTTTCCACCGTAAACAGAAATGCGGTCCTATCTTCTCCCCCCCACTCATAAATAACTGTTTACTGAAAATATTGTTCACAATTTACTGATGTTTCTCGCATTTTAGTAGAAGTAAACAATTCTGAACCCATCAAGAGAATCGGAGAAGCTGAAAGTATAGTTCTACAATTAATTCTGTATCCAAGGGAACATGTAGGTGTTTCCAAAGTTAGTATTTCCCTCTTATGATTTACAACAACAACAAAATTACATTTCTAGAGCGCCTTTCATGTTGGGAGGAAGTCCCAATTTACACACAGAACCGCAGCACATCCACGCAATTTTCAGTTTGTTTTGGATACTCTTAAGCACGGTGATGGATGGGTATTCTAAGCGCTCTGAGACGTCGTCCGGCGTGGAGGGCGCTATATAAATCGAAGTTGTTGTTGTTGTGATTCACAAATGTCAGACACCTGGCTGACCTAAAACAAAATTAAACTCCATGACTGAGCCATGATGTAATACTTTCTACAATGGATAGAAGAAAAGCAGTGGTATATCAGTGTGATGGATGTCCAATGATCTGAACACTTTCTTCATACATCGATCCAAAATTCAGGATTTTGTTCGGGATTAAACTGTGAGAATGTTTGTGAATTTGAATAGGATAGACTTTCCATTAAATGTTCTTTTCCATTCTTTCCAAAATGCTTCCTTTCTCACAGCCTACAAACTCCGTACAAAGTTGGCTTGTCATGTATGAGTGGTTCCTACTTTGTGATTTAATTGGAGGAAGGAATAGATGTAGGGTTTGTGTGTGAAAAAAAATAATTGGTGTATTAATCCCTTTCTTTTGGTCTTTCCTGGCCACAAAACATACCCCAGCTGCGAAGCATGTGCAGGCAGACAGCCTGCTTCCAGTCTTCTGGAAATCACTATTGTGCAACGTCTAAGAGCTACCTTGATTGAATTACCCAAATTTGCATCCTCTTAGCAAATTATCTCATCTTATTTCTTGTGGAAACCCATTTCCAACCCTTCACGGTGCATAAATTTGTACTGTTAACAGCGGTATTACAGGTAATCGCTGTTAAAGCGCTCTGAGACGCCATCCGGCATGGAGGGCGCTATATAAATTGAAGTTGTTGTTGTTGTTGTTGTTATCTGTATAATAGGTGGGGGTGACAACCCAAAGTTGGTTGAGGGATCCTTGTGGCAGAGAGACTGGGTTAAATGAAACTTGTAGGTCAGTCAATGCTTCTTATAACAATATAAAACATAAGACTCATTCGGTCTGATGTTGCAAAGCTGGTATTCAAGCGCTCTGAGACTGGCTTGGAGGGTGCTACTTAAATCTAGGTTGTTGTTGTTGTATTCTTTGAGCCTTATATTATTTGGCTGGTCTGCACCAATTGTTTTAGGTAGCAAATTCCTCACATACATTCCTTTGACTGACATTGGAAAGTTGCACTTCAGTAAGTACTGATACCTTGGGTATGCAGTGATCAGTAACAGTTTTATTCATCTTATTGCTAGGGATCTGGAAGAATTGTATTTAACTCTTACCGGCCAAGAGATCTTATCTATGAGGCAAAGAGATCCTTCGTGAAAATGACCAATATAAAAGGATATTCCTGTAAGTGGTACATACGATTGACTGACTATTGTATTTGTTCTCTGCAAATAGCTGTAATCCTTGTCTTCTACATGAAGCACAGGTTCCTCTTTCTATAGATTCAGACACAGGCTAAAGTAGAGCACAGGATTCCTAATTTTGCAATGCCAGCCCCCAAAATGGTGCTACTTTAAATCATCTATCAATTTCTATTGCCAGCACTATGGCAGTTGAAGGATTGATGTCGGCAGAAGCAGCATACACAGACAGACTTTGTTTGAGATGCTCTTACCCACTCCAATCTGCTTTTAGTAAAATGTGAGTCTTGTTAATACTGTCCCGTCTGTCAGTCTGTCTTTCTATATATGGTTTAATTTCAGTCAGCACTTGAGAAATTTTCCCTTAATCCCGAGGTTAGCTTGCTCTGTATCGTCTTATAACTTCCTCAGTAATTGGCAGGAGAGCCAGATGTCAGGGGAGGGAGAAATGGAATAATTATAGGATTCATCCTACCAAGGTCCTCAGAACCATATGTGTCTAAATGTATGCTATTTATACACATGCTGGTGGAGGGTATCATTAGTGAGATAAATTCTTAAGGTTATATTCAATCTATTGCTTCTGTCGCTGTGTGATCATGAAAACGATAATAAGTTTCACAAGATGCTTTAAAAAAAATCTGTTCTTTCTGTCACATAGATTCTC
This sequence comes from Hydrolagus colliei, assembly GCA_035084275.1. NCBI lineage: Eukaryota > Metazoa > Chordata > Chondrichthyes > Chimaeriformes > Chimaeridae > Hydrolagus > Hydrolagus colliei. The sequence goes on from CM068748.1 coordinate 11,262,322, forward strand.
ATAATAGGTAATAAAATAAGAGCCAGGGCTATGCAAGTGAGAGTTTGGGGTGTGATGATGACTGAGAATGGCAGTGATAAATTAGCCAGCAGGGGGTTTAAATTTGGTGCTTCCAAATACCAGGGGCAGCAAATGAGCAAAACAAAAAAACGATGGACTAAGAGATTGCAAATGCAATGAAGTACAGGATTTCTTAAAATGGTGATGACGAATTCAATGGCAGAAGCAAATGTTTTAAAACATAATCACATGAATGAATTATGGTTACACATGTGAGTGAGAATTGTGTTTCATCATGTTTTGTTCAAGAGAAGCTGGAAGTAGAGAAAGAGGGTCAGGATAAAGGAGGGGCTTGTTTCTCCATGTTTCAAATTTTTAGCATCAGCTGTGTTCAAATTCTTTAACCAGTAACTGCATCACTTCTCTATTTCCTAACTGAAACTGGCATTTCATCTCATTCAGATAAATTGACTCCACAATTCTGCTTTCTTCCCTTCTGCCTCTCTTAACTATATTTGGCCTGATTGCTCTCTTTCTCATTCACATTCTGTTAATGATCAATAGGAAGCTCCTTTGTCTTTTCTAATGACTCTAGCGAGTGCCAGCAGATTCACAGAGTGTCACTCAAAAGTAACAACAATTCTTCCATTTGGTCCAAAAGAAATCACCTGTTTTCATATTCTCTTAAACATTAATTGAATTTATATTCTTTTCCTCCTTATCAACCCGAATGTTGATTACTCTACAAAACTGATAATTCACAAGTGACCATTTGCAATACCTCTCTGACCCCATCACAATCTATCAGGCAAGTAACACACAGAACATTTGTTCTTATTCATCTACAGTTCAGGTTTCCGTTGTGTGTCTATTTCATCACTGGGGCTAACAAAGGGAGTATGGCTGGACTAAGACCAGAACATTTAATCCTGACCAGTGATGCTGTGAGCATGACTGGTCAAATAGCCAAGGGAACACATTTCAAGTTCTGCAGTATGCCCACATGGAGAAACAAGCCCCTCCTTTATCCTGACCCTCTTTCTCTACTTCCAGCTTCTCTTGAACAAAACATGATGAAACACAATTCTCACTCACATGTGTAACCATAATTCATTCATGTGATTATGTTTTAAAACATTTGTTTCTGCCATTGAATTTGTCATTGTACTTAAGATTGTGGGTGGGGGGAGGGGAGTGCATTATGTAGGATATCTTTACATATTTTCTCAGATAGACCTAGTATAAATCATTGGTGGGCCCAAAGCATATTTCTTCCGTGTGAACGGTCTTTTTTTTATAGAGAAATGTGACCCACTATCTTGTGAGCCTCTAAATTTCAGCTCTCTGAGTTGATGCTGGATAGCTCCAGCTTTGTGGTCGATTTCTGTGGTGCCTGTTTTTCGCCTGCATATTTTCTGATGCTGCTAAATTAATTGTGCATTTAATCAGAGGGCTGACAGGCTTCAGTATAATTGAAATCAGAAGAGGGGATCACGTGCAGTGGAGCTGCACTCTGAAATCCCCTATGGACCATCTGTAATCTACACAACTGTCAGAGGATAGCTACTGTAAGTGCACCGAGCCTGCTCAGTGCACATCCTGCACCAATGTACAGTAGATGTAGGATTTCTGTATAGCTCTGGAACTGTTTAGCACTAGATCTGGAATAGATAAGGGCTGAGGTAATCCAAGGCCATACAACAGTGCAGTGTAAGCTCTCTCTAGGCTGTAGAGAGCTGACTGCAGGCACACTCTGTATATTAGAGTTGCGGAAGGGGCTGTGTGTGATTCAAAGCTTCTGTCTCTGTTCTTGGCCCTGGAAGCTGCTGTTCCTCCCAAACAGGTAATGTGCTGCATATTTATTCTCTTCTGGAACATATTTTTTAAAAAACCTGAATACATATTTTATTTTATTTGAATTAACATCAAATGTATTCATTGTTTTTACTTTATTTAGAATTTGGGTACATTTTTTCAAAAAACTATTATCCTGCCAGCCTGTGTTCAATCATGGTTTCAATTGAGTTGTTTAATTAAGTTACATATAAAGCACGCATGGCCACAAATAATTTTGCATTGCTTGTGTGTGTGGAGAAGGAGGCCTTGTTGACACTGAGTTGCTGTTCTGTACGGCAAAGGTGTGTAATAACACATCTCCACATGATTTTCCTGATTCTTCTGAGGTTTTTTTGTGTTTAAGGATCAGTCTGTGCTTTATTATCCGCCAATGGTGGCACCCTTATTATCTAGACAGTTTGGCGGGCAAGGAGCTTTAGATCTAGTTTTGACAATACTGTACAGCGTATTTTCAGAATGAGTTGTGGTGATGTTTTCCTTGTGTTGACACTGAGCAGAATATGAAATTCAGTTGAGGATATGAATAACTCCCAAATTATTGGTGTCTTCAGTATTTTTATGTGTATAACAATTTTCTCCTTCCCTCCTCTCTCCTGAAGGCATTTGATTTTTTTCATTTGTCCTAAGCTGTGATTGTCTGGGTACTGGGATCCCTCTGGTACCTCACCCATGTGATTGTTTTTCTCTTGCAAATCTCGCCAGTGACTCTCAATATCATATTCACAAGCTCAGAACGGTTGCGGAAGGCCCCAAATTCTGCTGTTATTTGTAACTGGCATTCAAATTCGGACAGACTTTAAGACTGTTTTCCAAGACTGTGCACAATCTTAAGTTGTATAACTACGCTCTCAATATGTGTTTCCCCCAGCGAGGATCAATGGACAGTTAGCAGGAATGGGACTCTTGGCACATTTTGCACTTGCTACCCCAGGAATCCGAAATAATTGTGGTGATACAAATGCTGCCCCAGCCGAGGTCGCTAACTCAGCACTTTAATACCGGAACATCTATTATCCGTACATCTCACCACCTCAGCATGTGGTGCAGTTATCCACTGAGTCATTGAGAGAGCCTGCTTGTGACTTTTGTATTCAATCCTACCTGTCAGTTGTAATTGGAGTGTTTGGACAAGATTACAAGTTACTGAAGGCCACCATGAGTGCTATTCACAGTCTAAAGGGGCAAAAACAGGTCAATGATAACTTTGTAAATAAAACAGCATTTCAGATAATGTAAAGTACATTTAAAAATTCAGAATGTGTAAAAGAATACCTAACATTCTAGAGATTGCCCTGAGTTGATTGGCAGCTTTCACACTTCAGTTTTTGGTTGGCAGAGGGCTAACTGCGTCTTATTCTTTTATTCCTTCCTGATTCTCTTATCGAGCCCTCAAAACAAGATTGGTGGCGGAAGGGGAATGGATGGCTCATCTTTATACATAGACTAAAACCATCAGTAGAGTGATTCCGTGAGGGAGAAAAAGAGATCTGAGCCTCGTTTAGTGTAGCAGTTGGAGTGATTTGCGTTGGTAGTGGATCCAATTGCTTTCTAAACACAGGGAGATTACCTGAACCAGGGCTTGATAGGTTCATATTATCTGGGATATTAAGGTATGCGTGATAGAAGTGATTATAATGTATTGTTAGTTGGCATGTTAAACTGGCTTTGCTAACAATATTATTTCTCAGGTGTTGTGGTTTTCTGACTATTATCTATCTGGATTTATCTGGATATTATAGATGCCTCGGAGACAAGGAGTCATCCCACTTAACTCCAGTCAACCTTGTAAGCTAAATCCCTAACATATAGGGTGGTCCTAGCTGGACAAGCAGCTGGAAAACTTGCCAGACAGGAATATCAATGATAGGTTAGACCTGGTTAGACCTGAGCAGTACCTAAACACACACTCTGTAATCCCTGAGCCTTGGTTCTTGGCAACCTGTACCTAATTTACAGAATGTAGTAAGCAGGGTGCATCCATCCGATACCATTGGGATCTCCATGTCTGGGATTCCCATGAGTAGGTGGGATGCATTGGAAATCTTAGCTTGGTTTGGATACACTTAAGGATGGTGATGGGTTTCCTCAAGTGTCAGGCAGCCAGCTGACCCCCCAAAAAACGATAGATACCTTCTGTTGTGTTGTTAACTTTTCCCTACTATGGCCATTATGCCTATTTGAGATTTGACATGGGACCTTGCATTGTGTTTCTGAGAGGGTATGATTGTGGAAATAATACTGAGGGCTGTAATTGTGCTACATGGCAGAACATTTTACTGAGATAAATTCTGCTGTGGAACAGGCCTGCTTGTGGGATTGTAAATTTATTTAATGAAATTCTAAATAACTCTAAAAACCAGAGCCAACAGTGAGGGGAAAAATCATGCTTGCTAATTATTTCATCTTGTTATTTTCCCTTAAATGCACTTTACACCCTGCACACAATTTGCTAGTTGTTGTGCATCAATCACTGTCGCCCTAATTCTTATTATGTTCATTATTGCTCCCATTCGCTCTGCTCATCGTGCCCTCTAACAACCTTCCCTCGGCTTCTCTGTCGGCCCATTTCCATTTATCAGATTTGTCTCTTCTTCCTCCTTGCTTGACTCTGTACTTGACATCAAATATGTTTCTAAGAGGAACTTTATGGCTGGGCCAAAGGATTCTTGTTCTCAACTACACAAAAACAGCTAATTTGTGATCTCTTCTCCATGCAGTTGCTCAGAACAGCCATCCCACATTTTAGCTCACACAAGATTCACATGCTTCACCCATATGATATTTGGTGGTGCAGATGACCACATGCAAAGGAGAAAGAATGGAATAACATAGTATCAAATACTTGAACAAAAGCAAAAATAGTCCATTGGCCCTATTAGTTGAGCTCACAGTGCTTTGGTTGCATTAGCGCTAGTATTGTTTAGTTGAAAGTACAACAGCAGTGCACTAAAGAAATACCTCCTCCCAGGGCTTGGTTGCATTGCTATATCAATGAGAGCATGTAAGTATAGTGATATGATTTATATAATGCATTGCTACACATATTCCATTAACTAACAAGCGTGTGTGAGGAGACCTTTACATATTTATAACGGATCCCTATGCACAGTCTCATTAAATTAATCTCATCAAGAAGACACCATTAACATTTTCTAGCAATGTAAAAGTATAATCTATACGTTGATACAAAGTATACATCAACTTTTATGACAGTTTAATGCTTTGGGCCTATGGTAAAATAGAAAATGTGTTATTTTTATGATTTGTTTAAAAAAACACTACAGCTCTAAATAATCTGTGTTATTTATGTACAGTATTCTTCTATCGTATCAGTGTTTACAGTGGCTTCTCTTTTCAATGGCTTTTGGTAATGATAGGATATAAAATTCTGCTGGTCAATAATTATTTCTAGTTACAATAATCTCTCTTCAAATTCTGACAGTAAATTGTGTTCCAGGAAACACTTTTTTAATACTATTGGTAAAGTGTGTCCCGGCTAACAATTGTCATTCAACTTGTGGCTGTTGAACAACCTTGTTTGCACAAATAGTTTCCATTTTTGTTTGCAAAAAACAGTGACTTGTTAGGAATTACTTGTGAAGCACTTTCTTTCTATCAAATAACTGATTATATTGCTAATTGGGAGATGCAGGACACAGGGATTAGAGCTACGCTGGCCTCCGCATCTCTTCCCTCCACCAGTGCAGATCATCCAAAATTCTGGCTCAATGACCCCATCACCCCCAAGTTCACCTAGCTCCACTGGCCCCTATCCCTCAGAGAATATAATTCAAAATCCTTGTCCTCACTTTCAAGAATCTCCATGGCCTTGCCTCTCCTACCTGAGCTGCTGACCACCCATCAATCTGTCCACTCCTTCTGTTTAGCAGGCTCTGGCCTGTTGCATATCTCCCACCCGATCATCGGCGGCCAGGCTTTCAGCTTCTCTGCCCCCACCCTTTGGAACTCCATCTCACAATCCCTTTGCCATGCTCCCTCTCTTGCCTCCTTTCGGCCCAACTCAATAATTTCCTTTTCAACCATGCCTTCAGCCACCCTCCTATCACTCTGCCCTCCCTCACTGAGGCTCACTGTTCTCATTCAGTCAATGGATACCTTTCATTGTGTTTCACCATATATATTTCTGCCAATTTTCAAAAAAAAATCCTTGGTTTTAATATGGTACCATTTATGTTGGGAGAACATCTCAAAGCACTTCATGGAATTTACTGTATACTGACAGTATATTTTGTAGGCAAATACGGAAGTCAATATTCTATACAGCAGATTTGAAATACTATAAACGATTTAATTTGAAATGCCGTGAATTTTTGCATAAAATTTAATTACACTATATGGAAATCATTTTCTGCACAGCAAATTTGAAATACTGTTAAAGGTTTAATTTGAAATGCTGGGGTTTTTTGCATAGGATTTAATAAGGCATTCAGACAAAAACTGATATTAGTGAATTTTTATGTTCTTCTAGTAAATGTATTATTTTGTGTCTGCTCGGATCTCAAAGTTCGCAAGAATTTGCATAAAATGTACCTATCACATTTCACTGAAACATTGGAGGCATTAGCTGAACTGTTGGGTGACATGGTGTTGCTTTTAGTTTTAATGATGATTGTTATGTTGCTAACTAAAAATGTTGGGAAATAGTTCTGGGCGCAAGGAGCATGCCAATGGATCATATTCTCTAGATCAGATATCATAAGTGGGTGGAAAGATACAGATTATTTCCGTATTGTTTCTGCCAAAGGCTTATTCTATCAAATAGATTTTCATGTAGTTTAGAAACACCAACTTGTCTATTATGATTGATATCATTTTAATGCAGAAAATCTCAACAGTTTATTGGATACAAGAGATGGAGGATATCTATCAGAACGGATTGCTTTCTTTTAGTATATTACAAATATTTACTTGTATGTAGATTCACCCTGTACCCTTGATATCTTAGATTAAGTTTTAGGAAAAGATAGATTGATGCATATTCCATCTGCATATTAGACTTGCTGCTTCTAGTCACCCAATATTCTTGGTGAACTGGAGTTACTTGTCATCGCATGATGAGTGCCTAGTGCCAGAACTGCAAACAGAAGAGACGCAGATTTAAATTGAAATTCAGATGTCTTGTGTGGACAGCCGGGATCTAAGAATGTTGTGTCCTTTAACCATATTGTAATTTGTGGAATGATCATGTGAGGAGAAGTCCCAAGTCTGACTCCTGTCAGTGCAGACGTAAGTGGTGTGTGTAATCCTGCGATTTATTTTATGATTTGCCTTTCATAATTTTGAATACTTCTATCAGAATGCATTCTTAGCCTTCTGTGCTCTAGTAGATACAGCCCCATTTTATTAAGCCTTTCATCACAATCCCATCCTCTCCTTGCTGATACCGCAGTGAATGGCTCTGATATTTTTTCATTATAGGGCATTGAAAGCCATATACTGTATTACTTTTTTTGGTACTAGATTCAAAATGATCTCCTTACTTTGTGCTCAATATACAAGTCTTCTAACCTATTTGGGTCCTCATGGTTTTTATGAAAATCTGGCAGTTTAAATCTTTAGCTTCCTCAAGCTATGTTGAGGAAGTAATGTTTAACATTGACACCATATCTCTTATAATATTTAGTAATAGAGAGTATATTTCTTGTGTTCTGCTTTAAAAAATACTTTTGGTTCAACATTTAAATTATATCCTAAAAATCTGTATCACTATCTTCTCCATTATTTCTTTCAGCTAAACTCATGCCACCTTTACTGCACTGAATTTTTAAATAGTCTTTAACTGTGTGTTTAGAACAGCGCACTGATACCTGATCCCTTCATGGTAAAGGGTTAGATTGCAGCAATATGCTCTCCCAGTGTCTTGGCTATGTTTAGGAACGCGTGTTACGAAGACATGGAAGCACTAACCCATGCCCTTCACATATCATTAGCACACAAACTATATTATAAAAATTATTAACCGGATAAAGGTTAATTTAGCAATGAGGCTAAAGCAGCAATTTAATCTTGAACCGGCAGAGCATGTTTCTGTTGTTAGTTTTGCTCGTGCTTTGTATCATTTCGTTAGAATCCGTCAATTAAAATTTCTGTCCGCATAAATCCACCAAATATTATATCTCTTTGTTACTATCCTTTAGTAATCACTTGGATTCAACAGCCTCTCATTTGGTTTATTTTTACAAAAACAAACATTGAAGTCTGCTTCTTGGGAACACATCATGTGGTGTGAAGCTTGTGCTGCTTCCCTCTGCCACTGTCAATTATAATGTGGGTCACAGTGATGAATGCCATCCTCTTTCATCCAAGCAGCACATTCGTAAAGTTCACATACTATTATTAATTTATGCCAGCTCTTTGAAGATCATTGTTTTTCCTCAATCTGTCCTGGTAGGTTTCCCAGAGTTCAGTTTTGTACAGTATTTCTCCACCTGAAATTGTCAAAAATCTATGTTTTTCAAAAGCTCCCCCCAAAACTGTGTCTCAGCTGTTTACTACCTCAGAGATTACAAGTAAAGGATTTATCTTTGCTGTTTATGTAAGGCATTACACGGTTTTCTCAGTGGACTTTCAGTTCACGTAGCTTGTGTTATGTTTGTCGTATTGGTAGTTGGTTATGCTGTATGCCCACACCCCCCCATCCACCCACTATGTGAATGCGATGAGCTTATTAAAGGTGGAAAGGGGCTCTATTCCATCCTGCAGTCCCTCCACCTTGCCGCCTCCCTAGCCTCCTTCAAGTGCCTCCTCAAGACCTTCCTCTATGATGGTCCCATCAAACACCCCAAATCCTCTCCTTTCTCTCCACCTCCCCCAATCCCGACCCCAGCTCGGGTCTGAAACATTGACTGTCCAGCACCTTGAGATGTCAACCAATCAATCAATCAATCAATCAATCAATCAATCAATCAAAACTTACATTTATATAGCGCCCTTCATGTCGAGAGGACGTCCCAAGGCATTGTACAGTTAGATAGGGACAAGAGCAGTAGGGGAGGGGTCAGGGCAGGATGAAGAAGAGAAGGAAAATTAACTGTATATTTGTGGGCGAAACGTGAAAGGCACTATAGAAATGTAATTTTCTTGTTGTTCTTGTACTTGCTGATTTTTGCTTATGGTCTCTGCAGCTTTACAACTGGAAGTGGATGTCACTTCTCAGATCTGTTAGGGAATAGACCTGATTATTTATTGGATATATGTGACTCCACAAATTAGACCGTGAAGAGCTTCAAGACATTACCAAATGTAAAAATGCAAGTTGTTGTTGCGTTCTTTGTTTTCTTGACTTGAAGCAGTTAGAACTTGTCATACCATTCAACATAGTAGTAAGTTTCAGAGTTTTACGAACTGAGCATTCCTCAAATGGCCCATTGAGCTGAACATTAGCTCTTTTTGAGTTGTAATTAGTTCTGCACAAAACCTTGAAATTTAAAGAAAAGAGGATCCACTCTTACAAGCCTAAGTAAGTATCTCCTGAATTGTAATTGTCCAGTATGATCTCAGACAATCCTTTGAGGGATTGCAGATATGGCTTTACTGTAATTCTATGTGCGACGGTGAATTTCAGCAGTCTGCGACTGCTTGCTTGGAAGCATCATTGATTTATGGTAATGTTCTACACATTAAGTGCAGTAAAATATTGATGACACTGGAGATAAATGATCTATATCTCTTGCATGCCCGCAGCCCATGGTCTTAGGAGAACCCTATATTTGTATTGTAGTCCTCTCTACAAATCAGGTACTCTTTCCTCTTTTGTAGCAATCTCAGCCCACCTATTCTAATTTTGGAATTTTATGTAAACTCAATGCAGGTGAGATGTGAAGAGAAAGCAATTTAAACAATTTCAAAATGGCAAGCTTCAGAGATGAACTGTTATTAACTTGATCGATTGAATGTGACATTTTAATTGAATACTAAGGTTTGGATCTACTTACTATTTAACTACGAGGATTTTTAGGTAGACATCGATTTTTCAATGAAATTTGCAATTAAAGTCTCCAATTGAAAATTAAATAAAAAGTGGTTCAAATCCCACCAGATATACTGATCTTTAAGGAAATGGTTTCTATTGCATAAAACAATATCATTCCCAGTTTCAAATCATTTAGTTACCACACCAGTAATCATTTGCGATCCATATGCATCTGTTACTGCTGATAAATTTACAGTGTACAGTATTTAATATGGGCATAAAAGTATTTATCAAGGCTGTAGCTTCTTATTCATTTTTGTTAAAACCCAAGTCGACTTGAGCAAATTGCTTCATTTCGGCCCTCAAAAGAGCTACACAAGACTACTTGGGGAACTTTAAAAAAAAATGACCAGCACTTTCCTTCCAGCAAGGCTTCCACTCTTTCCTTTTACCCTGGAAGCTTTCACATTTCAGGCATTCAAACCCCATTGAAACTGTTGTTCTCATCGGCAATTGTGGTTTTGACTATGATTATATTCCCACCAGAGATAAACCCAAATTTTAAAGAGTATGAGGATTTGATTTTTTTTTACTATTCCAGGATTTAAGGCGTACACGCATTTTAGTCTCTTATGCAAACCACAAATTTCTTGTAAGCAAATGCAGTCAGAAAAAACCTGAATCCACTAACTTTACAGCATGTCCCAGGGAGGTGGCTGTTGTTTATCATTGAGACTTACCCAGTCATTGAGCTTTGACCAAAATAGATCCTTTTAGCAGATCTTTCCTGCAGAAGAAAGAACAATACTCAATCAATTAATGATCAAGAAAAACATCACAAGAAAGAAGATATGGATGATAAAAGGTCTTCAACCTGTTTGATCTTTTCCCTGCAGAATTCCCATGGTTTCAATAACTTTTAGATATCACATCTCCAATATCAAGTTCCTTGCAGCAAAGCTTTGAACTCTGACTTTTTGCTATCACTCTGGGTAAGGCTGATAACGCGCAGTAATTGGGAGGTCCAGTGGCTGAAGTACAAAATGTTTTAATTTTGTTGTGGCAAATGTAGAAACTAAAGTTTCATAAGACCATGAGAAGGTATAAATATGAGAAGTTGCTTTCAAAGGGAACTGAGCTGAATTGTTAAAAATACATTTATTTTTACAACAGGATATGGTTGGATGCCTTACAACTGGCTAACTGAAAAAATGGTAATTATCCATTCATTCGATATGACGCTTTTCATGCTAGACTTTGCAAAATACTTTGCAGGTTTTATTGAAAAATGCAGTAGCTGTATCTTGTAGTCAAATGAGGAGCCAATTTGCAACGTTCCACATCCCTGAAGTGAATGGCCAATTGTATTTGAAAGATAGCAATGTAAAGGAGGTCAGTGTAGATACTGAGTCTGAAACTACAAGTTATACTTTCTTTTGTCACAACCCAAAAAATGATTTTGTCTAAAAAATCAATTTTCAATATTGCTAAATGTGTTATTTTGCACACAGTGAACATTTCAACATTATTGTAAAATTGTTAGCCTAGACGTTCCCAATGATAAATGTTCCTGGATTGTTTTGTAAAGTATTGCATTTACTTAATTTTCATCATTTAATCCACTTGATGCTCTAGGATTGACTCATCATTGTAATCATAACAATCCTTGCATGTGATGTTACAATAACAATCCTTGCATTAGATTATAGAGCCTTTCACATTGGGAGGAAATCTCAAAGTGTTTCACAGGATTTACTACGACAAAACAAAAAGACTATGTATTTTGTAAGCGAATGTCTACAATCTGATGAGAAGTGGAACAAGATGGTTCTTACTGATGTTGAACTCATGTAAAGTTGTTACTGATTACATGCCTTGGAAAATTCAACCCTAATTTATCTTACTGCAATACGCATTTACAGCTGTAGGCAATCCAGGTCAATGCAATGTTCAGACAAGCCCAACATTCTGAAATGCTTTGAAGTTTAACACTAAGTTAGAAAATGTGCTTTTTTAAAAAATCTCGCAAGTTCAGGTGGGAATGAAAGCCAAAAGATTTGCCGTGGTTGGTAGCTGTTGGAACCAACCCTCCCAGTCCCCCACCGCATGGAAAATGCTGATGGGAAAATGAATAGAAAAATAAGAAAATACATCATAATTTTTATAGTGTGCCTTGTTTCACTGAGTATTTCAGTGTGTTTGTGAGAAAGTTGAAAATCTATTATCTAAAGTGAAATGCCAGCAGTGAGATCCTGCAGGAGATATGGATCAGCGGAGCCCTGATGTGGCAGTTTGACAACTATTGACTTTTCACCTGTATTCTCCTGGATGAATGCCATTTTTGGGGGTTCAATTTTGGAGCTTCAGTGCTTTCCCTGCTGGTTTTATTTGCTGGACTGGATTCACGGTTTATGCATTTGTGTGGTTCATGATGTCCAGCTGAGTGGAATGATGCAGTAATTTGTACATCTGTCCCTTTTGTCCAAAGGCAAAGCTCATCAATTGAGCCACTGAGCTGGCTCACACTACCTATTTTGATGACCGCCTCCTCCAGCAACACTAACAGCCTGACCATCTGTTAAATTTAACATAACCTGAGAGGATGGACCTATAGTGTAGTCACAATCCAGTGACTGGTTGTGATGAGGAATGATTGACAGGGATAAGATGTGCCTGGTGTCTGAGAAGAGAGGAGGTTTATGTCTCTGTTGAGAATGATGCTGTAGAAACAAATGAATGGAAAACCGTGAAGAATATGACTGACCAGAACTTAGACATGAATGCTGTGGGGTTTTGCCTTGAAGATAGTAGTATAAGAGATTGTCATCTTAAATTGTCACATGGTTTCTCATGCAGGTATATGCTCAAACAGGACGTTAAGTACACTGTCCTTTAGACATTTGCAGAATGCCTGGAATCAAGGTAAGAAATGGGCACAGAGTGTTAACTGTTTGATGCTGGGATCAAAGAGAAGTCCTCATTAGTCTCTGAGGAATAATACTATAATTGATATTAATTCGGAGATTTCTCAGTAGGAATTTGCTAAACCTTGAAAATTCTTGCCATGTAATCTGCAACCAGAGAGAGCTGGCTACAATTAGAAAGCAGCATGAATCTGAGGAGAATCCCTCATTAAGCAGAACTGAGGGGCATAATTGCAGAGAGGATGACATTTAATACGAGTGCTAATGTAAAGTGTGCAATGAGATAGCTTGTACAAAGCTCTTCTGCTGCTTTAATTGATAGTGTTTTCAGTGAAGTTCAGTACAAGAAGCCAAGGATTGTAGTGGATCCTACAAAAGATTGCATTTTTTAAATGTTTATAATTGGAATGAAGTTTACATTTAGCACCTGGCTTCCAAGGCCATGACATCATATTTTAGATTGCACAACAACAACTTTGATTTATACAGCGCCCTCCACGCCGGACGGCGTCTCGGAGCACTTGTATCAGTGTATCTCCATAATTTCCTCATGAAAGCAAAGTATATCCCGTTAACTCCTTACTACCCCCCAACCCAACACATTTTGCTGAAGATAATATCTCTTCAAAGCAGGTTAGCTTGTGTTATTACCATTATGGCGGTAATATGATAATCTTTGCATTTGATATAGTGTCTTATCATGTTGTTGAGACCTCTCAAAGTGCTTCACAGAATATACTGCAAAGTGGTTTTGACTGTATTTGGTGGGCGAAATATGGCAGCCAGTTTTTGTGGGAGTGTCCCACAAACAGGCAAGCGGTGAGTGATCAATCATGTTTGTGGGATTATTTGCCAGCACACCTGGAGAGAAACTCCCTTCTCTTTTCGAATAGGGCCATGGGATATTTCATGTCCCCCCAAGCAGATAGACGGGACCTCAGTTTAACATCTCATCCAAAGGCTGACACATTTGACAATGCAACACACCGCATCACTGCACTAGAAGTGCCATCTTAAACAATGTGATTTTTTTTTAAAAATCCCGACCACGATCCCCTGTGTTCAACGAATGAGCAACGATTAAACAAGATAGGGCTCTTTAGTCTTGAGTGGGGACCTGATAAAGGTGTATGAAATATTGAAGTGTTTCAACTCCAGCAATTGCCCAATTGAAAAGGCCAACTAATTACGGTGGCAACTAAATCTACAGTATGTTGGAAATAAGATGATATCATGAGATTTTTAATAATTTAAATGAGAATCATTTTAATGTAATACTTGTGATCATCAACTAGTAGTTGCGTGTTTGGTGCTGAGTCAATACGCTTAAATATTAAAAACTGGAGGAAGATTTCTAGGGAGAAATTCTGTAGGAAGAACACATTTTACTTATTTTACTTCTGCTCATTATGTTACTTTGCTATCACCAATAAATTGAAATTCGGAGAATATACATTACCCAGTAGAAGTTCATTCCATGATTGACTGTTATAGCCCAGTCTGTGCCTCATTATAGTTGTTGTATAAAGGCAACTGGCTACTGCATTAATTAACCTTCCTCCTACTGATGCACAGAAAGTGCCTTCATTATCTGTGTGAAATTTGGTAAAGTGAAACTGACTTGTTTGCTTATGTTACCTAGTGGTAAAATCCTGTATGTGTTGTGCTTTTATGCTTGCCTACACTGATGGCAGTTTTCCCATGTATAAATTGGCCCACTGCCCAAAATATAGCCCCAGGACTCAAACAGATTAACAATAGAGGGATGACCTGATAGAGGAGAGTTATTTATTCATATTACTAAATATTTACTTGCTGCTCTATTAGTTTTGGCTTTAGCTCGCTATTTTCAAGGGTTTTGATATATAATTAATGTTTTTGGCAAAGCCTTTCAGTAGAGTGGAGTCATGCAATTAGAATTGGCACTTAGTCTGTATAAGGAGTGTGTGAACAGAAGGCCATATGTGGGTGTGCACTGTATTATGTAGGTGATGTAAATTAACGCATTTGCATGTAATATTAACTCAGAATCATGGATTTGCAATATTAACTCAGAATCATGGATTAAAGTCATCAGACTTTAAGGATTTGCTATATATTTCCCAATATTGCAAAGGTGAGCCTGGTTTAGATGGTACAATTTTTGCCTCTGGTTAGAAGAATCTGGGTTTCAGACCACTTTACGACTGGAGCTTGTAGGCTAGTCTGGCAATCTTGTGCAATGTTGAGGAGAGCTTCAATGGGAGTGGCGCAATTCTTTGGATAAGATATTAAACTGAAATCCCATCTAATTCTATTACTTAGATGAATGTTAATGATCTCATGACACTGTTGGAAAAGAGAAGGGACCAGTGTCCTCACAACAATCTTCCAGATAATTTGATCGTTCACCTTGTCCCATGTAGGACTTTCCAGAGTGCAAAATGGCTGTTATGTTATGTTATGTTTGCTGACAAAAAACAGTCACTGTAAAATGCTTTCACATGATTCATGTCTCAGACATGTCTCATACCACCTGACTGCTAAAGGTAATAGGAGTGAATCCAAGAATGTATACTCATTCCCAGAACAGAACTACAGTATGGTAATTGTTGTGGGTTGAATTTCAGATCTGACTGTTTTTTGTAGTTCCAGGGACCGTTCTGTTCTGTAAAATGTTTAATTATTTATATCCATGTTTCCTCTTTAATCATCAATCTGGTTCCTCACCAGACCTAATTCAGTCCTTTCTTGTAAAAGTTGATTGGTGCAACATACTAATATGCTGTGTCAGTCTATATGTTTCACAAGGTCTCACTTTCACCTCTGGATCACGGGATTGTAATTTGAAGCCTCATACCAAATTTGAGTTTGTATTGATGCGTTGTCAGATGTACTATCTTTACGATGAGACATTAAAACCGAGGACCTGTCTCTGCTTGTGCAGGTGAATGTCATACAGTGTATGAGAGAGATTCTACAGATTAATTGGGCATTCACCACATAGCTCTTTGTGGATACTTGTTGGCACAAATAGTTGTTACATTTAATACTAATAATAATCCTTGGATTTGATTTAGCGCTTTTCATGTCTTCTTGATGTCTCAAAGCACTTCACAGAATATACTGTAAAGTGAATTGACTTTATTTTTGTGGGTGAAAGTTGGCAACCAATTCCGCACAGCAGTTTCCCACCAACAGTCGTGGATTGAAATGACCAATTTATTATAGTTTTTTTTCGAGGGATTATTATCAAGCATGTGGAGTAAGGAAACTTGCCCAAGGTTTCGCCCTGGCTGAGAATCGAACCCTGGTGTCTCGCTTGCAAGGCGAGCTCTAACCACTGAGATGCAGGATTCCATTTACCTACATAAACAGTCACTACACCTGACGAAAATAATCTGTTTTATATGTTTCAATATAAATCATTATAATAGTGCAATATCAGGTCACTTATGAATTGCTTTTGCTGGTGCTCTGTTCCACTTCCCTGTGTGTGAGGGTTCTCTCCAACCTTTACTTACATTATCAGCATTCCTCACAGGAATTGGCAGCATTTACTGAAATAATTGCTGCTCAGTAAAATCAGCAGTACACTATCACTGTAATCAGCAGCCCTCACTGAAACGGTTTTCTGAGATAATCTGTCACAGCCAAAATTATAATTTCAATCTTTTGTATTTGAGCTATAGAAATACAAAAGGAAAAACTGAAGAGCAAATTAACTTATGGCGGGCAAATTCGCCTCCTACCCAGCTGGTTACAAACCAATGTAGGACCCAACAAATCACCCTTTTTGATTAAACATTTTTGAAGCCTTGCTGTATCTGTCCAGATCACCCTCTTAGCAAGGGGAATGCTGTTAGAATCTGGGGAGATAGGAATTAAAAAGAAGTGAAGAAAGCTTAAAATGGGATGGAGAAATACGTTAATAACAAATGATATGAAGTCACTATCCCTACGCCTTTGACCATCTATAAACCTACTGCCCAGGATGCTTCCATCACTCAGCTAACACTGGCCTGCTCCAGTGTTATCCCCTGCCCCATCCACCCCACCATCAGTGAGCTTTCAGCCATTCAGTTTCCAATCTCGGAAACATCATCCTGGACTCCCTGTACCTCACCTCTCTCCCTGTCTTTTAAAGCCCAACTTAATACCTATCTTTACCACCACATTTTTCAGTCACCTCTCCTCTCTCCAACTCAGGTTCACAGTCAATTCAGTGAATGCTTTGAGACATCCCCCCCAAAATGAAAGGTGTTACATAAATGTTATTTGCTGTAGTTGTAAATACTTTAAGGGGAATGGTTTTGATTTGGCTAGATTTCTCTTTTCTCCCAATTAAAACTGACACAAAACAGGTAAGCAGGTCATACATTTCCATGCAGTGAATGAACCATTAATTGTTTTTGCACAGACACTGTGTAATGGAAGCTGCAGTTTTGTGTATGGTCATGAAAGGGTTACTGTAAGTTATGTAACGGCACTGAGTGTGAACACATTGTCCATTCAGGGAGCAGCCATTTCCCGGTGCAGCATTCACATAGGTATGTGTGCTTTTCTTAAATCTGTTCAGTGATATTTTGGCATAAAATGCATTGGTTGCCTCATCTGCCTTCATTTGCCTTGCTGCATTTCACTATGGCAACAGTGGGGGGAAAAAACCTGTTTGTATTCTGACACATCCAGTAGTTACAGAGCATTCATCAGTAGGAAGCAACTAAGCAAATGGCAGAGTATGAACCCATCAGGTCTGTGCCTTGGTAATGAGCATAAATATTCATTTCTCCATTTTATTTTCTTCTCCTCACATGCAGGCCTGGAGCAGGGAGCACTCTGGAGCAAGGTAAGAGATCTTTTCTCTTCATTTGTCCACATCTATCTCCTTTAATAAAACCATCAGCTTGTTCGAGGGTTATGAGATGTTTTCAGAAAAACAAAATGCATTTGCAGTTCCTTTCTCGATATTGCTGCACCACAATCTTTTATAATGCACATTGTTTATGGCTCTGACCCTGAAATTCATGTTTACTCTCTCTCCCCGTCTTCTCCTCTCTAAGTTCCGTACATAAATGCTTAGTAAATGCATTATGATGGGGTACAAGCATGTACTTGTATGTTCCTGTGTTGAGTCCTTTATTAGTTGGCTGATTTTGACCAAGACAGTGTTACAAGTGCTGTATTTAGCCTTTGTGTCCTAGAACTGGTGAGGGGGTGCGTAATTGGTCTGGGTTCATTTTGCTGCTTTGAGTCCAGCGAATAACCGTTGGAAGTTCCTAAATGTTTATGTCAATCAAGGACAGAATAGGGGATTGATGGCAATGAATCCACGTATTTCTCAGTTTCCATCCTTTGTCCCTGCAAATGGTGCTTTCTTTTCAAATATCATGTGAAAAATAGCTATTTCTGTGATGTACTGAGAATCACCACATCTGTGAAGTTATACTTCAGTAATGGTATGTACCTTCAGGAGAGGAGGGATGTGAGGAGTTTTGTTACATCTTCAGGCTACACCCTTTCATTGCACCTTTGTTCGATATGGACTGAACTCTGAATGTATTTGTGGCTTCATCTATCACAAAGAACCCCTGTGATACATAGCTTATTGTAAATGCAATATAGCAGACAGTGAGATGTAGAATGTGTAAATCTTGAATGGGATTCCTCAATAATGGAATCCCACGTGGTGACTCCTTGCAGTTTTCATCAGCATGTTACCTTGACCTGAAGCACTGAGAGCAGATATCATGTGCAGCAGAGTTGTTGCTGGATCAGCTTAGTGATGATCCCGTTTCTTTGTTGAGGAATTCCATTAGAAATAATCTGTATGTTATACCCCCAAACCCATTTTTTTGAATGATTCTCTCCACAATGTAGAATTCATCATACATATAATACTTCTTGACATTCCCTGAACTATTTGGTATATTATTCATAATTATGACTCCCATTCTTGCAAGTGATATGATCCCACATATTTGTTTCTTATGTGGCTTCCTACTGATAATTAGATGAAGACACCATCCAGTGTAGCACTCGCCAACCAGAGGTTAATTAGTTTATTTTTCCTTGATAAGTTCCTGAGTTAGCTGGACAGCACTGGTCGTGCTACAATCGGCCCTAAGAAGCGTTCTCAGACGCTGTCCGGCATGGAGGACGCTATATAAATAGTTGTTGTTGTTGTTGTAATGCCTTGGTCTGTGCTGGAGAAATATGAGACAGGGTTGCTGCTTCCAATCTCTGTCCAGTGACTCTGATGTCTAAATGTGTATATATAGATGTCAGGTGAGGTTAGGATTGTGTTTGGCTGTAAGCCCTCCTGGGCCATTATCAAACAGCTTGCTGCTTCTAAACAAGGTCAAAATAGTACTCACTGGGTTGTAATATTTGTAATAGGAGGAAAAGTAACAACCAGCAAAAGATAGACCTCAGTGACTGGTTTGCACATAAAGAACGCGCCGAGGTAACCAGTCAGCTGCTATTGCTTATGAAACTCCAAAAAGAATCCACAACTTTAAGAGAGGAGTAAAAATAATTACAAAAACAATTTGAAATTCTATGGGCACTTTTGCTTTACTTTTCTTGATCACTTCGCTCTTTGGAGCTTGATGTAAGAATGCGACGCCTTTGGATTCCGTAGGTTTTCAATCATTAATTTTTCTTAATTGATTGTACACAGTATGTGTGCGCTAATGAGATCCTGGCTGGGCTGGGGACATTCATTTGAATTTATTTTAAGCAGTTGATCTTTCTATTTACATATCTTTTACATCGTTCTTTCTTGGTCGCATTGATGCTTTCCAGGGTTTGAATACACTAGCCTTTCAGAAGAGGATTGAGAGGGGTTCATCCCACTGCAATCATATCCCCTTCAAAAGGGATCTGTCCAGCATTCCTTCTCTGCCCTTTTCAAGTGGTGCGACTCAGGGATAACAATACGTTTTTATGCCACACTTTCAACATTATTTTGCTCAGGATCATATCACTAGGTATATTTACTCAATGATTTGCTGCTGGAAATTGAGAGGGTGGTTTAACTGAAAACCACGTAGTCAGATGGTGTGAATAACTTGGCGTGAGTGTGAGTGTCATGAATGCAGTAGGGGGAGAGTATGTAAATAGTTTATTTATCTTGTGATCTGCATTTTACAAAGCAAAGCCAGCTGAATAAAACAAGCCCGGAATGACGGTATTCTTAGTTCTCAGAGGTTCTCAGAGGTTTGAGTCGACCACACCATCCTCCACCACCGCCTGTCCTCCGTCATCCACCTCAGTGGGACCATACTCGTCTGGTTCGAGTCCTACCTCACAAACCGCCAGCAACACATCTCCACGAACAGCTTTTCCTCCCGCTCTTACCCAGTTATCTGTGGGGTCCCCCGGGATCCATCCTTGGCCCCCTCCTCTTCCTCATCTATATGCTCCCTCTTGGGGATGTCATCCGCAGACATGGGGTACACTTCCACATGTATGCGGATGACACCCAACTCTATTTCTCCACTTCACTTTACGACCCCCAGTCCCCTGATGTTCTGTCAACCTGCTTGTCAGACATCAGGAGCTGGATGAGCGCAAATTTCTTGCAGCTGAATGTTGACAAGCCGGAGGCCATACTCTTTGGCTCTCATCAACGTCTCCATTCACACGGCTTTCATCTCCTCCACCTTCCCGGTCTGCCCCTAAAACTCTCTGAACCAGTGCGCAACCTAGGCGTCAGGTTCGACCCTCAACTGTCCTTCCTCGCCCACATCCGGTCCCTCACCAACAGCGCCTTCTACCACCTACGACGGATCACCCGTCTCCGGCAATACCTCACCCCAGAAGCCGCTGAAACCTTGGTCCACGCCTGTGTCACCTCTTGGCTGGACTATTGCAACGCCTTCCTTGCTAGTCTCCCCTTCACCACAATCCACAAAATCCGGCTAATTCAAAACTCTGCCGCCCGCATACTCACCTGCACCAAACTTCGCTCCCCCATTACCCCATTCCTTTCCAGACTTCACTGGCTCCCTGTCCCTGATAGGATCGACTCCAAGATCCTCACCCTTGTTTTTAAGTCCCTCCATTCCTCTGCACCCCCTACTTCTCTGATCTCCTCTCTCCCCAAACCAGCACCCGCAGCCTTCGCTCCACTGGGACTGGCCTCCTGCATGTCCCCGGAATCCTCCGCTCCACCCTTGGCGGCAGTGCCTTCAGCCACCATGCCCAAAGGCTCTGGAACTCCCTTCCTCACTCCCTTCGCCTCACCCCCTCTCTTCCCAGTTTCAGGTCACAGTTGAAGACCTTTTTCTTCAACCATGCCTTTGGTCACCTTTGTGCCCCTGGCTAGGTCCCGGGATCCATTACTGTGAAGCGCTCTGAGACGCCGTCCAACGTGGAGGGTGCTATATAAATCGAACTTGTTGTTGTTGTTGTATTGATTAGCTTTGAGAAACTTCTGCTTCCTATTTATCTACTTGTGTCTCTGTCTCCTCTGATGAGGTAATCCGTGTGTGTGGCTCCTTGTGTTCCCAGGGTTTACAACCCCTCAGACTGTCTGTTTGAGCAAATCAGGATTAGGTCCATTTAAATTTCAGATTATCCTCACAGACATAGAATAAAGAGGAGAGGGTAGAAGGAGGAGCAGACAATAATTTTAATTGGCCTTTCTCTAAATTTACATAAAATCTATATTCTGCAAATGACTTATGGAAACTAATTACTGACCATAGTGTGATGTACGGTACAGTTCCAATTTCTATCAGACCTATGTGAGTACATGTTGCTAATTTATGCTTGAGGACATGATAACATGGCCTGAGGATTAGCTCAGTTGTATTTAAATCCGTTTTAGTCTGTGCCAAATACCAGTGACCAGCTGCCAAGGCCTCCATTAACCTTTGAGTTGTCAGTTCATTATTACAATGTATTTACTACACTTTATGAAAAAAGCTGCCATCTCAACGTTAAATTATTACAAGCAGGACCAAAAATTCTTATTCTTAAAGGAAAGATATATCCAAAGGTACATGTGAATTCTGCATGGTGAGGACTCACAGGTATATCACCAGCATGTCTTTATTTATTAATTACTCTCTATATGTTTACTGACAAAACTCAATATGTTAAATAAATAGAAATTATTTTGGTTGAAAATTGTGCTGGTTGAAACATAAGACTCCCCTACTCATACTCCCCTAAAGTGAAAAATAGGGATGTTGTGTATTTGGTCGTTTGGGTTTTGAAAATGTGTACACCTCAAGTGAGAAACGCTGATGTTGGTGAGAGGAACACTTTCACACTTTGGGTAATTATTCGCATTAAGCTGTCCTGTGGGCATTTTGTGAGGGGAAAGAAACTGGAAGCGCTTATTTCCTTTGGGCTTCAGAATTAACAAAGGTCAGAGGTGAAGTATATCTTATTGCTATTGTGTACTATTGCTGTGACTAAGAAGTACAGCAGCTGTTTGTTTAGTACAAGCCTAAATCATCTGTACAGTAATTCTGTGCTAATCAGTTCATCAGAGCAATGAAATTCATGTGGAGAGGTAATCGCAAACACCACAGGTGTTAGGTAAGAATGACTAGTTTTAGAGCACTCTCACTAACCACCATTAAAGATGATGGCCACAGGTGTCTTTTCTCTGAAGTTATTTTATAAATGCATTGGTCTTGGCTATCTGTTTCAGCAAGCACCATTCCTGAGAGAGCAAGCCTTGACCTGCTTCCAAACCTCTGGACTGTACAACGGGGCATGAGAAAGTATGTGTGATATCTGTCTCTCCAATTTTGTATCAGTCTTTTGACTCCTGTCAGCCCTGCTGAGATCAATTATGATCAAGTATTACCAACATGTGATCAAGTATTACCAACCATCAAAACATGATTTAAATCAAAGTATTGATTTAAATGTATAAATCAGGCCATATTGTTTCTACTTTGCAAATTATCATTTTCCAGCGAAATAGTCACTATTTGCAGTATAACTTGTGAAAGAGTATTCATATTACTCCAAATTCTTCCCTGTCTTTCCTTGCTCCACATTCAATGTTCAGCATCCTTGGGTGTCTACATCCTCTAGAGTCTGAACAAGCACAATGCTTCAATGATTAATCCAGTTCTCACACTTTTGTTTAATTCCTCGCCCTGATACTGACATTCATATATTACCAAGTATTTAACTGGTGAAGTACAGTTATGTATTTCCTGTATTGAGAATTTGCAAACCTCTGCTTCCATTGTTGGAAATATTTCACTAAAGATATGAAGCTTGATCCTTCAAACACATTTATCTGAATATTTAAGTTATGTTTATTAATGATGTATTTATGTGATGTTGTGATTTCTCAGGTTGGAGATTGGATGTGCCTCAACATGGAAAGATGGTCATTGTCTCCCTGCCCCTGTTGGTTCCTGCTAGCTTGTGATTGGCTTGGCAGTTTGCTGTTCTTTGCAGAATTGCACAAAATACAAGAGTTATGTCACTCGATGTGGAGCTGAGAACAGGTTCTTTCAGTGGCTCTGCCAGAAGATCTCCAGAATGCCAGAACATTGCAAGCCCCAGTAAACTAAATTGTACACGATCTGATGTCACCATTAAATCACTGTGCCGACTTTCTCCCAACCCAGTTATTCGAAGATCCCACGTACCGAGACGCAATTTGCCTCTAAATATAAAGATGGATTTCTTGGATTTTCCTGACCGTAAAAAATCCACAGTTTCACTCATCCGCACACGCTCGGAGACCAACCCCTTTTGTGAAAAATTTCCTACCAGCCCAGGTAGGTCAACTGCCCCAACCTCACCAGTGTGCATTAGGACAAAACCATTTTGCTCCCTCAGTGCAAACAATACAAAAGCAGTGTCCGATTTTGGTCCTGAAGGGAAGAGCTCTGTAGTTACATTCAGTTACATTGAAAAAGCCAGAGTGAAAACCGTCAATCCATTCAGTGTTTCCGTCCTTCCTCAGCAAGCAAAGATTACTGCCTCAGGTCAGCATTCCTGCATTGGAAGAAAAAGCCCCCAAACTGAACGCAAAGTGCACCAGTGGATTGCTCCAAAGGTAGTTCATACTAGGAGTCTGGACACAGGAACAAATTCAATGACGACAACCACTTTGCATAGACCATCCAGTGACGATGGCTTAGCTTCCACACAAAGCTCCGATCCATCAGAAGGGAGGGAAACCTTGAAGAGCTTGTGCGATAAACAGGTAAAGTACAGGTACTGACAAAGCATCATGTGTAGATATCATGCATGATTTCAAAGTTTGTAAATTGTTTCTCAGAAATCTTCAAAGTAAATAAATCAGTAGTGTTACAAGTGAAACACTGTGGTTGTGTGAGTGAGATAATTGATGGAAGAAGCCAACCAGACTGGTTACCATTTATGGTCCTATGGTCCTCTGGTCACCTGATGAGATTTGTGGCTTTATGTATCAGGTGTGGCTTTGTGTGTAGTTTTGCGATATCACAAGCACTCGTGGAAGAATCGTTGGAAAACCTTCATTAAGTGCATTTGAGGTACAAATACTGTTTGTGAATCTTGCTGTTTGCAATTGGCTGCTGCATTTTGCCCACAACATTTTATTCACTTTACAGTATATTCTGTGAAGGGCTTTGAGATGTCTTGAAGGCGTGATAGCACACTATATCGAATGCACGGAATATTATTATCAATGGGATTGAATCCAGCCACCTTAGGAGTCCAGTGTATAATTGGAGTTTCTGGGTTGCTTGCTAATTCCTTTAACTGCTGGCAGCTCATTCCATGTATTACTCAAATTGCATTGTACAGTATGTGGATTATTAAAGCAATTTCCTTATATAATAATGAAGGGATGTAGGTGTTTGGCATATGGAAGCAGGTAGAATAATGCTGATGTGTGACAGCTACATCCTGACCAGAAAGCAGATGCAACCAAGATTGTATCAAAAGAACTTTTTGCAGCAATTGGGATTCCTGGAATTCAACGTTTTCAAACTCCACACACTTCAAATCCCTTCATGTCCTGTCTCCTCTCTAACCCTCTGATCTTCTTACTCTGCAACCTTCTACCCACTGCCACTGCATGGCTGGCTCCAGCCTCCAGCTTGTCCTTCGTGCCCTCCATTCCACTAACGGTGGTCGCTCCTTTAGCCACTATGCCCCGAAACATTTAAACATTCTTCCTCCCCCTGCTCAGTGTTGTGCTCGCCTGCAGTCGAGCACTTTGGGATGCTGTCCTGTGTGAGGGCCACTATTTAAATGTTTTTGTTCATTAGGAATTAAACTTGTTGCAAATTGAGCAAAGCTTTATTTCATGACCCTTTTCCTTTAAAGTGAAGGTGCCATTTTATCTCCGGCCATGAGCCAGCATCCTGTATAAAATGTTGTCTCTGTATTTCTGCAATGAACACAGGTTCTGCAATGAAGTTGTTTATTCTTTGCATTCTTCTTTTATTCTGACTCTACCAGCTGTCCATCCGCTTTGTCCCTGTTGTGTCCCTCACCATTTGGCTTCATTCCTGCACCCCTCCCTTTCGACAGTCTTCAGGTCATTAAATGCTGCCATATTTATGAAGCAGCTGAAATTGTTTCCAAAGCTGGTACAGAGCCACTGGAGCAACACTTTGGACTGAATTCTGCCCTGGAGACTTAAGGCTCCTGTGAAATCATGGAGAATTTGGCAGGTACATGTTTATCAAGCAGGGTCAAAAGGGAGGGGTATTGAATGCAGAGTTAGTTACGAGGCTGTGCTGCGAAAGTCATTCTCTGTCTCTGCTTTTTGATTAGAAAGGTTTGATGTGAATAGTTGGACTTGAATTTCTTTGAGTATCAGAACTGACTTTATAGTACTCTCACTGTGGAGAGGCTTGGTCTATGGCACTTGAACCTCTGGTAGAACAAACCCATCTTTGACTTTGTATGTCGAGTTTTGAGTGACAACCACAACATGTTGCACAAAGGTAGGACTGTGCCTGGACTGGGTCTAAATGAGTGCTGCAAATAGAAGTTATTCTAAACCTGTTGTAATCATGGTGGATCAGAAGTATGAATAATCTGAGGTTTTGTGAATACAGTTAAATATTGCATGAGGGTGAAGTTCAATGTCCTGCCTCTTTACTTATCAGGAATTCTGAGAGAGAGTGGTATTAAAGTCATCGGGTCTCTGATTGATCTCATCAGACGTTAGTTAATAGCAGGAATGTAAAGGGTGTAATTTAGTTAAAGGCTTTCGATCCTCACACATTCCACAAACGCCCCCCGCCACCCGTTCACCCATCCCATCCACAGGTTGAATGGCACCAGCGTTTTACATGCTGTCCAATTTTCAGTATCATTGACTTTGCTCAGGCAGGTCATGGCCTGCATTTACCCCTAGCCCAATGTTTTACTGTTTAGTTCTGGTTTGAAACTTCTGACACCATGTGTTGATTGGTTTGCTCTCCAAGGCTGATGTAGAGCTGGCAGTGAGGATACTCCAATGGATTGTGACCTTTCAACTAACTGTTGACTTTAGCATGTCACTCTGCTCTTGTTACAAGGTTGTACTTTTCACAGCTGGTTTTGTAGTCCTGTAGTTCTCGCCTTACAAGCTTGAGACCTGTGTTCAAATCGAGGCAGGGGAAAACCTTGGGCAAGTTCTCATGCATTGCCTCTCTCCCTCACAGATCAGAGTTTCCATAGCTTGGTTTGCAGCCTGGGACACTATGTTTGTGCTTTGAATTTTCACAAACTATTCAAAGATGATATCGCTTTATTCACTGAACTTCAAGTTTACGAGCTTCAAAAAGCTATTGAGTTTGTAGAGGGCGTGAGAACAGCACTATAAATACACTAGTTTCATTCACACCTTAATGTAAATGCAACATCATAGTGTCAAAGATACATTGTTCCAAGTTGGTGATACAGCAGAGCTGGGCCTGATTACTGGCTGGCAGTCATCTAGTTTATTTGGAGGGTTATCAGATCCTCCAGGGACTGTATAAAATGTCTACAGTTAATGGGGATCTGCATAATGTGAAACTGTAGATATTTATCGAATGAAAGAGAAGGATTTTAACTGCAGCCTGCAAAGATGGTTCTGGCCCTAGTCCAGTTTGTAGTATTTAGAATAATGCAGGTTGAGTATGATTGGCTTAGAATGGGCCTCACTGTGGATAAGGCTGCGATTCCAGATTTTTTATGCCAGATACCCAGCAAGGGGCAAAATGGCTGGAACATTTGACTGACATGCTGGGTATTGGCAGGCAGCTCTGTCAGTAAAGCAGTTCTTCATAATTGGTCTGGGGATTGTTCTGAGAAAATGATGAGGAATGCAAAGCACTGGTTTCTCAGAATGTGGTTGCCAGTTAAAATTGGTTTATTCCTTTTTGCTCCAGTGAACACCTCTACTAGATTATTATTTTCGTCTGTCTGCCATAGGATTCTTGCTTCTTTTAATTTAAACCAAGACAGTCTAGAAGGTACTGTATACCATAACTATGCTTTGCAATGTATGAATATTGCATACTATTCATGGTTTAAAATAAAAACTGTGCTATTTGGTGGTACTCAACAAGATCCCACAGATACTTTAATGTACAACTTTATATACCTTTAAAGTTTATTGAGTACTGTATTAATAACTGTTTTGCAATTGTAAAGTGCAACTTCAAAGAGGTTATGAAACTAAAATGAATGTAAAATACTATATATGTATGTATCTTATCAGTCTCTCTTCCCTCACTCACAGTTTGTGAGTTGTGTGTGAGCAGAGGCTTGATGATTTGTCTATCTTTGAAACACTTTCTCTCGGTTTGTGCATCTGTCTTGGTTTGTGAAGCAGAATTCTACACGCTGGTAAAACTATACATAAGAGGTGAAGGAAAGGAACCAAGAAATTGTTTACTTGTAAGAAGTTCTGATTAGCCATTTTGGGAGCCTTATTCAATTGGTAATTTTATTTGAACAGCTCATCCTTTATTACCCTTTGAAACTTAGAACATGTTAACAGAAGCTTTTTTTCAACCCAAACATAAATCTGAACTCAGTTTATACTCAACCCTTAGTATAAAAGGACAGTTCTCTTGCCAACCTCAATGTCCAATCTCCAACAAAATTACAGTACTTATTTTTAAGTTCAATACTATTCAATATGAAAGACCTGATGGAAATTTCAGGATTTCAATCCAAATATTCTGGATGTAAGCAAAGTAACATCTAAATTGGTCAATGACCAACAGTCTCAGGTAGACTGAGAGTTTTTCAAGATTTAAGGTTATTTTGATGCCCATTTTTTTCTGTAGAACTTGGAAAGGAGATGGAAGGTACTTGACGAGAGATTGCTATAATGTGGAAGGATATGGTTGACGTTTAGAGAGACTCTGTATATTCAGGTTACACTATGTGTTACAGCATTTAATTAACTTTTGTGTAGTTCACTTTGCATTTTGAATTGTTCTTGACATGTTATGCCTCCAAATGACAATATCTGAACAATACAAAGGTCAATTGATTGCTACATGCTTAAGGTAAACTGTGATATACCAAACAATTTTGGTGTTTCAGCTTGTTCTCCAATTACATGAATGGATAACCATCATTGTAATGTAATTACAGCCCACTTATTGAGTGTTGCACCTTTTGTTTAGCACATATATAATTGTGTTTCTCTTGGATCAATGAAAACTGCATTCTTCCAGTTAAAAATTGCTTACTTTGTGTAAACCTTGATTGAATCATAGAGTTGATTGTTACAGTATGGAATGAACACTCTATAAAATACAATCAGTCTCACTAGTTTTATGTGTGAAGCATTTAGTCAATTTCAAGTCGAGCTATTATCAAAAGGCTAGTTTGATTTGAAGCATTCAGTCAGTTTCAGGTCAGGTTGGTATTATGAAAAGGCAAATAATGCAGTCACTTACAGGCCTTTATATCAACAACAAGAAATCAGCCTACAGAATGCTGTAATTGCATCCTGAATTCAGTGTTTTACCAAAACCCTTTGAGGGGTTTCTAAGTCTCATCATATTTTACCTGTACGTCCAATTAGCTGAATGGAGTAGATCAGTACAGTAGTCTAACTCTAAAGATGGAATCTTATCTTGCTCTTAACTTAAGACTACTCCTCTTGTAAATATTATATACCTGGGTTTACTTTCACTATTGATCTGTTGTACAAATAAATAAATGAAATGTTTCAAAGATAACTTGGCAACAACATCTTGTATTCTGACTGAAGCAAATCTGAACGTTTGAAATATTATGAAAGAGTTATTGTACAGCTGTTTCCCATTTGCCCACAGGGCAGGGGGGAAGATCTGAGGAATACTATAAATCATGCCCAGGCTACCCTGGGTACATGCCTCTGTGTCAGTTCAAAACAACACTGAAAATGCACTGAAGCAGGTCACCTGAGGGACATGTGAATATTTCACTTATGTAGTACTTTGTTTGCCTTGCATTATGCCTTATATTTTATGCTTTATTCATCATTTTTATTAGTTACAGTAGAGTAGAATGGGAGAACCTCAGCTTTCCAACACTGTACATTGGGCTAAACTGAGACTTTTAAGAAAACTGCAACATCCCTAAAAAGTTGTGTTGTGATCTTTCTGTCAAAGTTGGAAATATCATTTTGCTTGAATAGATGAAATAGTCTGCAGAGTCACTGTTAGGGATGATGTCCTGCTGATTTTTATTTGTTCATACATGGGATTTGTGTGCTTTTATTTTTAGGCTGACCCTTGTGTATGGCTTGGGGAACACTCTGAGCTTGCTCAGCGCATTGCAAAAGCTAGACGGGAATTCTTTTACGGAATATTAGAACCACAAATCAAAGGTAAGACTCCAAAGCAGGTAGCAATATGGTCGAGAAGTACGTGTTTGTTTGTTAACATGATAGTTGTAGGGCACTTCTGCCAGTTAATGTGTTACTGTAGGCAACATGGCAACAGGGGTGGAGACGGATGGCAGATGCTACACATGAACTCACATTCTAGGCTGACACTCCAATGCAGCACTGCATTGGTCGAGGTGCGGTCATTCGGATGAGATGTGAACCCAAGGTCCTATCCGCCTGTTCAGTGACTGTTAAAAATCACACAACGCAACTCGAAAATAGAAAGAAGTTTCTCCTTGTGTTTTGGCCAACAATCCCACAGATAAAATTGGTTATTCATTTCATGCTGTTTGTCAGACATCACTTTGAACAAATTGGCAGCTGCTTTCGCCTACAAAATAACCAGTCATCGCACCTTACAGTAAATCTTGTGAAGTGCAAGCTTTGAGACATCCTTCAATGCAAGGATCATTCTTATTATGTACACTCATTGTGTTATACCATATAACCTCAATTTAGTTTGATGTTCCACTTTTCCAAATATTCTTGCAGCTAATGCTAAAAGTGAGCATTCATCAACTGATGTTGTAACCAATGAAACACTAGAGAACAATTTGAAGGGACAATCTACTGGTGAATCTTCTGAGGAGCAGCAGCACAGTGTCAAAGAGAGCTCGACTGAGATCAGTGATATGAAAGCCACAGCTTCTTCAAATGGGACTGCAAGAGAAAGCGAACCAGGAACCACAAGAGCAAATAAGTATTCAGAGACTGATCTGGATGCCGTACCCATCAGATGTTACCAGGAAACCAATTTGGATGAAGTCATGGCAGAGGAAAATGTAATGAGTCCAGAACTATCAGATCAGAGTAACAGCATTCATCGTTCAACAGATCCTGATGATAGCGCTCAGATTGATCATGAAGTTCATCGCGGGAACCACTTGCCAGACATAACTACTAATAACCTGCACAAGTGTGGAGACGAGCTGAATTCTGATGCTGCAGGAGATGAGGTGTTTTCACAATCTGAGTCTGCAACTGAAGACAGGTAACCCAGCCCTTTCAAGGTTTGGTTATGCTATTTGTACTGATTCTTTTTTTAAATGTTACGATTAAAAACAAAAGCGCCAGGTTTATTTTGTTAAAGGATCTTGAATTCGATCCTCTGGGTGACAGGAAGCCAGTGGAGATGGGCGAGGGTGGGAGTGATGTGGTCGCGAAGCCTGGTACGGGAGAATACAAGAGCTGCAGAGTTCTGAATGATCTGCAGCCTGTGAAGGGAGGAATTGGGGAGGCCGGCGAGGAGAGAGTTACCGTAGTCAAGTCTGGAAGTGATAAAGGCGTGGACGAGGGTTTCGGTGGCGTGGGGGGGTGAGGTATTGGCGGAGTCTGGCAATATTGCAGAGGTGATGTAAGGCTGTGCCAGTCATGGAGCGGATGTGGGGGAAGAAGGATAGTTTGGGGTCGAACAAGACACCCAGATTCCTGATTGGCTTCAAGAGGTGGAGAGAGCAGCCTTGAACGCTAATGTTGCCAGCGCCTGAGGTGTGGAGGCGCTGATGTGAGCCAATCAGAAGGGCTTTTGTCTTGTTGACGTTGAGTTGTAGGAAGTTTGCCCTCGTCCAGGACTCATCCATTTCAATGGATAAGGCTGAGGTAAAGCTTCGTTACATTTGAGGGAAAAAAATCATGTTGCAATATATAAGAGGTTCTGAAGGTTTGTCTTCTGTCATGACACAGCAGATTAGAAAGTTTTACGGTCTAAATTCTTCTCCCTTCTCTCACCCTCATTTGCTATCCCTGACTGCTTGAAGTATGAGGTGAGGAGTTACTGAGCTGCAAGAATATAATAATCCAGCATTCCCGTTCAGGATCTCAGCTACTAAAAAGTGATTATCATCAAATGTAATCCTATTATAAATGTGATCTATTTTCCCACAACTAAGCAGATTTTCCAATGCCCTTAAGTACAGAGAAAAGAGTTGCACTTCGATTTAATATGAAAACTTAAAGATGTTCTACTAAATTGCCATCTAGTGTTGTCTGTGCACTTACTGGAATCTCATATTTTAACTGTTCATGTATTTTATATTCTAAAACTGCTGGTATTCCTGAGAGCAGTCTGTTAGAATTACCCACTGATATCATTGAAGTTTCTGCAGACTGACTTAATGAATAGCGTGGATGGGCTGTGATAGTTTGGATACTACATGACTGCTATTCCAGTCCCTGGATTTCTGCCATGGTATTTAGCCCTAAAATAAGATCCTAACAAAGTTTCTGTTAAGTGCAGCCACTGTATATTTGTAGTTAAATTTATGTAACAAGCTTGCAAAATTCCCTACAAGATGGGTTGAGGGGGGTGAAAGGTTAAGTGATGTACTGTACAGTTTTATCCTTTGAAAATGTTTGACACAGAAAAATATTTGAATCCAGAACAGGCATTACTGAATCAAGAAACATTCTCGACACTCTTGCCATTTGTATGCTGGATATATATTTTTAATTGTCCCAATTATTTCCCCTTCCTCTATTGAAGAGACTGGATCTTACTGGACTATAATTTCCACAGGCACTGGCTGCCTGAGTCACTTCAGAACCTGTCTTCATGTGTGACCCTAAACAAGCTGTTTCGCCATGACATGTGTCCACTTTCCAGCTCTGCCTACATAGTGATCAGGAATGGCTTGTCTGGGATTTGTTTTCCTCTCCCTGGGCAATTAGACCAACTATAGTGCTTCACTGTTGCTCTGGCGGAGATCAGTTAAACCCAGCATAGACTGGGAATCATATATCAAACTGTAAAGCTTTGTGCCACACCGTTAGCCACTGGGCATCACAGAGCGTTCATTTCATACCGAGTTTTAGAATGGAGATAGAAGAAGCTGAAATATGAAATAAAGAAAGCAACTGCGTGCTTATTTGTCCTGCTGAAAAATTGACCATAGAAGCATTGCAGCATTATCAACAGCAACCGTTTTGTTACTTATTAGAAAATCCTGAAAATGTTGCAGATAAGATCGATTTCATCTCTCCACCTTCTCTCTCCCCCCTACACACAGATCACCAGTCAGAGATGTCAAGAATATGCTTCCCTCTATTGCCGCAATTTGTATTGCCCGTCGCTTGTCTGAGGATGGTACTGACACTTTCAGCAAACAATTTGAACGCATCTTGGAGTCTCATCGTGCCAAAGGAACATCTTATACCAGCTTGGACTCGATGGATATTCTGACATCTCCAGCTCGAAACTATGAAAATTATTTCACCTTTGATTTGCCAACTCTGACTCCAGCAATCCAGGAACAGATTAAAGAGAGTGCCCGATTGATTGAACAGAATTTTTTGCCGTGTCCTCTTGCTCAGGAAGAATCCCATGCAAATTCTACCCATGGCTCTGACTGGCCAGCTAGTCCCAGGCGCAAAGAGATAAGAACGCAGAGAAATCAAAACGTCAGCCCGATGGTGGTTTACAGTAAATCTGAGAATTTACTGACCAGGTGCCAGCTGTACAGAGAGGACAACTTTATCAAAGTGGAAATAGATAATGATGAGCGAAAATCTGATTTCTCTTCCAGGTAGGTCATATCATTCTGAATCCGGCATCAATGTGGGTTATTAGGTGATGATGCTTACAGAAGTAGGTTCATCTTACCGTTTCCTTTTTACAATAGCATTTTAGTTGCCGTCCTAGACATAACATTTATTCCCAAACTGCCTCCCTCATAAAATATGGTCTTGCAGGATACTGACAAGAGAAGTAATAATGCTCCTTTTTCTCATTTTAATTTGCACAGTAATTCAAAAGTCAAGATTGCAGTATTCCTGAATATTGTTCCTCTAGTAAGGAACAGAGATAGAAATCGGTTTTGAAATCTCCTAAATGATAGGCCTCAGATCTTGGGTTTAAAATATTTTCCATGCCATGTTCTCTGGTGTAAATAGGACTGAGAACAACACATATGGTCAGAGAGGAAAAAACATGTTTATTTTTAAATTTCCTATATCAATAAATGTAATTTAATGCCATATTATTACAATATCTTCTGATGAGTTTTGCCAATAACTATGATGTAAGGTACATACACATTTCTCCATACTTTATGGGTTAATGGATTAGATTGAGAGTGTTCGTCATGACTTCAGTAATTAAGTGAGTGCTTAGCTTTCTTGCAAATATTTGGTTCAAGGCAAGTCTTCTGCCTATTAAACATCTTGCTATAGATATTTCGAGCTATGGGCATTGATTTGCTTTGGTGTGCTTCTTGAACACCCCAGTTTAAATAAAAATGTACAGATATCTGCAATCAGTACATTTTTTTTATTTAATGCGAATTCGATTTTAAATTGTAGGCTACTTCACTGTACAAAAAAATAGAAGAATGTTTTTGTGCACCTATATTGGATGTGTGCCTTACCCTGGTCTGTTTGACGTGCTTTTCTGCTCCCCAAAGAAAAGCATTGTCTTTATAAACACCGTTGGTTCGCAGAAGAACCAGGTGTGCCTGACTGCACCTTACCCACAAGTGCTCTCATTGATGCTTAGACATGATTTACATCAATATACTATTGCGTGTTCTTACCAACAAAGTACTGTATGCAAAAATACTGTGTAAAAAAGGTGGTTCCCTGTCAAACTTCCATACCAGTTGCTTGACATTTCTGATCAGTCCATCTGTAGAAATAGTTTTACGTTTTATCTGAAGCTTTTTCTGAATTTCTTATGAATATAAGAATGAATATTTCCCAGCGTGCCTTTCAAACACTCCAGAAAATTTGCCCCTGTGAGAAAAAAACCTTGATGTCTCCCCCCTAAATTTCTCTTCAGACCCCTTTGCCTTTTTGGCCACCTGCTGTCTTAGCAAATCTTCTGGAATGTTGGAGAGGGATGCTGGCAATATTCATTCTTTGTTTTAAAAATTTCTTCCTGCAAAATTTCTGCAACACAGAGAGATTTGAATCTTTTACTTTACAATGAGTGCTCCCTTCTATCCCTTAATTGGATTCTTGCCACAGCTATGCCATTATCTGGTATTGGATATCGATCACTTCTGAGTGCCGTGCAGCCTGCAATCTTCAACCTATCTTCTTTATTATTATTATTCTAATCATTAATTAAGTCTGAAGTTGCAGGCATTGTTTAGGCCACTGAGGAAAGTGATGGCAAACTGACTGCCACAAAATAACTAAATGCAGTAAGAAATCTGAGGAGTGTGTGGTGTGGATAGGGTTGCTGAAAAAGACACAAAAGGGGAAGGATTGTCACAGTGGAATGAAGGACCAAGTAGCAGAGCCTGGAAATGATGGAAATTAATTATTGAAGAAGTGAATTATTGAACTAGTGTACATTTGCATATCAGCTATTCATAGCATCTACCACAAAATAAAATGGCATTAGAGTGATCAGCTCCGATTCAATTCACTGTACTGATCAGGGATAAGATTTTGACTCATATCTTCATAATTCTTAAGACTGATTATCATGCTATTAATCACATTGCTCACATCAGCAATTGGTTAATTTGCCAGCAGGAGTGAAATGTCTCTGGAATTCCTAGTTGCCTGTTCAAGCAACAAAATCTGACAGTTAGCACTGCTGTTCACAGCTTCTGGCACCTGAGATGAAAGCATTTAGGCTGGAATGTAGTAAGAAGCACAGCAGGTACAGCCATATTAAGCCAAGAGACATTTCATTTCAGTTCATAAAAGCCCTTGCCAATCTGTGAAATCAGAGTCAGTGAGTCCCTCAATCACCTGCTGTCTCAGACAGATACGGTGACATCTCCATTTCCTATTCCTCTACATCCACAGTGCAGGTGTCCTAGAAAACTTTCTGTCTGAAAGGCTCATTTTGAGTTTTATAGGGCTGCATTGTGCTGGTGGGATTACGTTTTCACTTTCAACAAGAAGAACTTGCATTTATATTATGTCCCTCAGACACGGGAGAGTCACAGAGCACTTACTTTCAGTATGATGGTAGCAGCATTGATTGTGTTTCTGACAAACTAGAATGTGGCAAATTGCTGACATTTTTGTGTTTGGAAATGGCAGGCAACGCCCATTTGTACAGTGCAGATTTATACTGTCAACAGAGGACATTATATATGCTGACAGAAAAGTAGGTGAGAGAGAGAGTGTGTGCGCGAGAGAGAGAGTGCGTTAGAGACTGAAAAAGTGGCTACACAGAAACTGGAAGATATTGCCCAAATGTATCCATCTGGGCATGTGTAACAAACGAGTGAAGGAAGACTATAGAAATATATTTTTGTCAATGTCGAGAGCTTTTTCAAAATGATCTTAACAAACAAGAGGAAGGTTCAGAATGGAACAGAAAGAAGACTGTGGAGCCTTTCAGCCTGGAAGCCGCAGAAAGCCAGGACTCAGGTGGAGCACGGCAGTACATCAGGCTCAGAGGAGGAGGCACTTGGGTTTGGGTAAGGGACCGACTGATTCAATTTGCCTTATGGCTTATGCATGCCACGTTGTTTCAAAGCTGATCATAAATTTATGCATGCCATTATAACATGCTAATAAATGGTGACTCCAGGTTGGTTTTGTGGAATGTGTTCCTCTGCGCTTTCTTCCTTGGAAACAGATGATTGTTGAAATAGTTGCAATTACAAACTCTGGTTGTATGTTGCGTAGTCTATGAATTGGATGGAAATAGCCTGTTGCACACACTTACGTGGCCCTTTCTCTAACTTTCAGCTGCTGCTGGGCCATCACCAGAGAGGGACGGGGAAGTGACAATGGTGATTCCAGGTGAGAAATGATCTTCAGCTCACTGACCTGGTTGTTGATCAGCGAGGTCAGGACATCTAACAAGAGCAACAGAAATAGGAGGAGCTAAGTGTTGGTGTGAAGAGTGGAACTGCAGACAACCATTCAAACTGCAGTGATGTTGGCACTTTTTCTCCACAGTGACATACAAACTGATCTGTAAACTGATCCATGATAAGTGTTTACCAAGGATTTCTTTCATGTCAAAAAGAATGCACAGTTCAGCTTGTGTGACCTCCCCAGAATGTTGATTCCCCAGTCAACTGGCTAAACCAGTCTTCATTACCCTTCCCAGTCCCTTCTGAATGGAAATGGCATGTCGGTCAATGAGGACTACAATCAGCCAAATCACTCTAGCTACTGTGTAAGCGTACACCAATAAGAGTAAAGCCAGTAGTAGAAGTACACATGTATTGTGGAGTCCTGTAGCTCAGCGATTAGAGGACTTGCCTTACAAGCGGCGACCTGTGTTTCGAATCCAGGCAGGGCGAAACCTTGGGCAAATCTCCTTACTCCACATGCCTAATAATAATCCGTCCCCAAACACCTATAATAAATTGGTCATTTCAATCCATGACTGTTTGTGGGACACTGCTGTGTGCAAGTGGCTGCCATGTTTCTCCCGCAAATACACAGTCAATTCACTTTACAGTACATTCTGTGAAGTGCTTTGAGATGTCTAGAAGACTTGAAAAAAGCTATGTCAAATGCAAGGATTATTATTATTTATTATTATCAGAGAATTGGAGCTTTTCCACACCAACATGCTGTACTTATTTATTCACACACCCTGAATCAAAACGGTTTTAAATGTGGAGCTCCTGTGGCTTAGTGGTTAGAGCACTCGTCTTGCAAGCTAGGGAGACCAAGCTAGAGAGACCTGTGTTTGAATCCAGGAAGGTCAGGGTGAAACCTTGGCCACGTTTCCTTACTCCACATGCCTAATAATCCGTCCAAAAAAACCACAACAATACAATTGGCCATTTCAATCCACGACTGTTTGTGGGACACTGCTGTGCGCAATTGGCTGCTGCAATTCACCCATAAATATACAATCAATTCACTTTACAGTATATTCTGTGAAGCGCTTTGGGACGATAAGATGTGAAAAGTGTTATATCAAATGCAAGGATTGTTATTATTATATTATGAGATGAGAGTGAGTATAATGATGCACGACTGCGACTACAAATCTGACCAGGGGATAACACATACACCACAGTTAATCAAAGAATGAGATGTAGCTGGAGAGAGAAGGTAAATTGAGTCTGAGGTTGGCTAAATAGGGAATAAATGAAATTAATTATGTATATTTGTAAAATTAATTAGATAGAGCCTTAAATCAAAATTCATCAGATCTGCCCTCAGATAATGAATTGGACCAGAGCTTTTGACCCATTGTTCTATGAATATTGTTCTGTTTCCATGGAGCTTTGCTTGGTGGTAATATCTTGTTTCTAAATCTGGTGACCCTTTTTCTTAATAAAAAGAGAGGCTGTTATACAAAGAGAGTTCGGAGAAGTGTTACCTGAATAATTGCAGTATTTAAAACTCTGAGGACACACTAATAGAACTGGACTTATTTTTGCTGGAGATGAGAATACTGTAGTGACAAACCAGGCGAACAAGGAGGTTTATCAATATATTAGATGCTATAGATTAATTGGGCAAAACCCAGTCATTTCACTGAGATCATTTGAGGTCAAGAGGATATTTAAGGCCATCTTGAGAAATAAGCCGCCATCAGGATGTTTTGTTTCGATATGCTGTTAGATGATCTCATCAATAGCAATAATGCAATGGTAACTCTAATAAAAAGGAATAAGACAAATAACTGGTGAAGAACAAATTTGGAAGTTCTAGAGGGTAAGTATATTTGTCACTATCACCTCTCGGCTCAACTATGGTAACTCCTCCTTGTCAGATTCCCATCTCCACAAGCTGCAGATCATCCAAAATTCTGTTCTCTCCCGCACCAGGCTCCGCGAACCCATCACCCTCACCTTGCCCAGCTCCACGGGATCCCCATTCCTCAGAGGGTCAAATTCAATTGTGCTCAATTTTAAAGTCCTCCACAGCTTTGCTCCCTCCTACCTCTCTGACCTGCTGACACCCTATCAACCTGTCCACTCCCTCCGTTCGGTAGACACTGGCCTGCACCATGTCTCGTGCCCGATGCTGCCCGATCATTGGTAGCCAGGCTTTCAATCTCTGTGTCCCTGTGCTTTGGAACTCCATCCCACAATCCCATCACCTTTCTCCCTCCCCTGCCTCCTTTAAGACTAGTCTCAAGAGCCTCCTTTTGACCGGGCCTTCAGTCGTTCTCCTACCTCTTTGGCCCCACCCCCGCCCCATACCCCAGGCTCGGGTCCTGACCCTCGACTGCTCAGCACCTTGGGACATCCTCCTGATGTGGAAGGTGCTCTACAAATGGAATTTGTAGACAGGAAGCACCTGTTATCGTTGTACATTGCCACCTACCTTTACTAGAATTAAATTACAAAGTGTAAACCCCAGATTTCAGGTCCACAACACTCTGTTCTATAGAAGAAGATAAAACAGGATGATGCAAAGTTCTGTGTTTTAGTCTGCAGGAATCCTGGCTCCTTAACAGCATCAAATATTTCACCAGTCTTTATGTGTAAAATACAGATTTGGAAATTCTTGTTGATATTCTGCTACGTGGAAGGCTTATTTGCTTTTAGAAGCTGATATAAATGGCAGCTGGGTGTGAGTTTGATGTGTTCGGAAATTTATAAACACCCTGCATTAGAAGGAAGGGAAAAACCTACGACTTCAATTTCTGGCATTCAATACAAATCTCCTTAGAAACTAACAACTCTGACCTTGGAAGATGGGTACTGGAACACTGTGGCAGACTGGATGAAAGCAACAGTGGTGAGTTTGAAGCAGATTCAAATGAGTTTTTTAAATTATTCAATTAGAAGCAATTTTCATGGAAACTGCGGGATTGGTATAAATGAAAACTGTATCCTTCTGTGGATTTTGTGAGGAAAATATATTTAATCAAAGATACATTTACAATTAAATGTTGGTTCTGATTGGGATCGTAATCTTTCGAATGAGAAACCTCAAACATTGAGAATGGGAGGAACAATTTGGGGAAGGTAATGGTGTTTGATGGGATGATGATCAATTTGCCTTTTGATCATATCGCATTTACCATGGACACAATTTGATGTTTGATGTTGTGTAGTTTGAATTCTGGCTGAGGCTTAGGCTAGTGATGGAGGTGAAGTCCACAGAATTTCTGGTCTGCTGAGTTCTGTTGTGATAATCTGATGAAATTGGAATAAGTACTGGCTGGACAAAGTTTTGCTAAACTTATCCGAGTCTGATTGAGTTCTGTTCGGATGAATTAATCAATGCAGGTTCTGAACTCATTACTTGCCAAACTTCAGGCGTCAAGGCATAAACTGAGATTGTTATCAAGGAAAAAATATCAAAAGTATTGAAAATCCAGTCGATCAGATTAAATGAGTCAAAGGGCTTTGTTGAACCAAATCGATTTTGTGATTACACAAAGAGATTAAAAACCTATTTTTATAGTTTGTAATGTATCCATTGATTTGTTTGCATATATAGTTTACAGAGCTGAAGTATCAGGCCATGCCACCACCTTTTCCTTTGTTCTCCTCTATGTACTTGGGTGTGGTTCACACTGCTATAGAAAACCACCTCCAGTCACATTTGCATTGAATGATTCATTGTCATGGGATGGTTGAAGAAACTGTATCCCAGTTGTGGTTAAAACACTTAATATTATTGTCAAGACAGTTTTATATACAAGATTTTTTTTCCAATCTTCAAGGTATTTTGTTTTTAATTCTTACTGACCTTCCTCTGCATAAATCTGTGGGGCGGGGGGGAGGGGGCGAAGGGGTTTCAAATTATTCGTAATCTATTTTTAAGTATCCTAACTCCCTACTATTCACAGATAATTGAGGGGGTTAAGAAAAGAGGGAGCCGCAAGTAAGTCTTTCCTGTTGCTTGTCAGTTTAGATATCTTCATACTGTAATTACATGCTTCACCATCTGTGCTAAAGTTTATTTCACAGGCCTATCACCCTGTTACTAAAACAAATCTGCCGATTCACTTTCGTTGCCCTTATTTTGAAACTGTGATGTTTCGTGAAGTGGGAATGAAAGATATATAGGGCACAATGTTGCATTAGAAATGTTTATCATAAACAGTGGGATAATTGACTGCCAGATTTTGCCCACACAAATATACAGTCAATCTACTTTACAGTATATCCTGCGAAGCGCTTTAAGACATCTCAATGACATGATTAAGCACTATCTCAAATGCAAGGATTATTTATTGTAGCTATTGTTAAAGGAGCCCACGTAACATCAAAGTCAAATGTTTACTGCAAGTTTCTGAATTCAAATAAGTAGCTGGGCCTTCAGGACAGCTTTGAAAGATGATGGATGTCTATAGGACTTATTTTAAACAGAAAAGTTATATTATTAGCATCCTATACAGTGTAAATGAGAATTATTTTCCTGTCAGTCAGTGCCTATCTTTAGGGAATCTCAGTTTGAACTCGTGTGAAAGAGGGAATTTTGCAGCTGGGACCCTTTATAAAATAGTCACAAAAGAACTATCTGTCATTAACTTTGACATATTTTACCCAAGGTGAGGATTTTACCCATATCTTGGGTTTTAAATGTAAATTGAATTGTTTAACACCACTGTAAGTTATTTTGGCTTATTTAGCCTTGATTTCAGCTTGTTTAGGCCTCAAGAACCTCCTCTTCGATGGCCCCATTGGCCATCCAATTCCTCCCTTTTCCCTCCACCCTCCCTGACTGAAGCAGTGACTGTCCAGCGCCTTGTGACGTCCTCCTGACACCATTGCAAGTGTAATTTTGTTGTTGTTGTTGAGAAGTAGGAGTATATACAGGAGTCTTGTGTTACACAAATCACTGTGCCCCTGTAATTCAATAGGCTGACACTGATAAGCTTCGGGCATATAAATCTGTTCTGATCAACTTAACTTTCAAACCAAATTATTTTCGAAAATATCACATCAATGTTTAGGATAACACGGGAACAATTTTGTTTTGGAAGGAGTCCTGATGGTTGAACTTTTTCAAATATGTGACAATGCGTCTTTGATCTGTGTGTTTTAAGTGTTCTAGCCATTTGTTTAGGGACAGTCTTTGAAACCAAGAAACCCTCTAATGAACTGAAAAGTGTCAGCGCCATCATTGAAGTCACTTGAATGGAATGTTGAGTGCACTTCACACAGTTGATATGGATAACATCACTATAATGCTTCACATTAAGAGAAAATTATACGTAGTAATATAGTGACGTCTAGTGGTAGAAAAAGGTAAACAAGTCATTCAAGCGTATTTTCCTTTTCACTTCACAACATCGCACATCGAGAGATTTAAATGATGAAGACCTTTCGGCCCACTTACGCTTGTCCTTCCAGAGTTCCTGCTCTATCATCGAATTAAGGTGATGGTTCACATTGTTGTCTTTGTGAAATGCTTTTAC
Organism: Hydrolagus colliei; assembly: GCA_035084275.1. NCBI lineage: Eukaryota > Metazoa > Chordata > Chondrichthyes > Chimaeriformes > Chimaeridae > Hydrolagus > Hydrolagus colliei. The sequence continues at coordinate 11,304,120 of CM068748.1, forward strand.
ATTCATGAGTGTTAAATGATGGACATACAATATGATTTGTGATTCTTGTGTTGGGCCTGATGCATTGGTGTGTATGTGCGTGGGTTGGGGGGGGGAGGGAGGGGGATAGAATATCTATTTAGGAATATATTATAACCACTGAAATGTATTACAGGGCATATGGAGCTGATCATGTGATATTTGATTGATGTCAGACATTAACATAATAATTTGGAAGCTTGTCTCTATCTATTCCTGCTTCTCACATAGTCCAGCTAAGATGATGGATAATTAACTGATCCCAGGCTCTGCCACACTGCTGTTTAGCTAGTGGCTTGTGAGAGTTATTGGAGTGATTTTCACTTTGTACTCCCAACCTATGGGTGGACGATAAAACGGAACTATACTATACATCCAGCCATGGGTGAAGACCTTTACGGTAAAGTGTGTATCTTTGATAAATAATAAGAATAATCCTTGTATATGATGTAGCACCTTTCACCTCAGGAGGACCTATCAAAGGATTTTACAGGATAAAGTATAATGTGTAGTGACTGTGGAACTGTGCATTTCGCAAACGGAGCCAACAGGGGAGTCCTGCTCCATTGGTTAAAAAAAATTATTTAGGGTATGCATACAGAGGTAAAATGTATCTACAGGCCTATTAGGTTTATGGGATTGCTTACGAATTGTAGCAGCTTGTCAACTTGAAATTAGGGAATATCTGATGTATGCATTACTATTTTTGTGTGATCCAGCTTAGTTATGCCTGTGAGAAACAGGCCAGGCAGCAGGCACATGGGGACCCGGTGAAGGTCACGTAATGCAACGCAAGTTTTCTTCGATATTATCCTCATTTTTTATTACTCTTTCATCTTGTCACACATTTGCTCCAGTACAGGATGCAGAAGGTGGAAAATGTGTGTTGCAAAACCTTCTGGTTAATCTATTAGGAATATTAACACGTCTAGCAGTGAATTTCAGACAGAAACGTAACCTTTGACTTCTGGTGTTCACAAACTGTCAAAAATTTCACAAACCTGTTGTCAGAGGTTGTTGTTACCGATGTATTACCTTGCAGTACATATTGCCTTGGCAGTCAATCTTTATCATTTCTGTGACAACAATATGGATCCAATTACAGGAAGCTGAAATGCAAACGGGTCATTTTAGTTTCCTCTACTGAACCTATCAATCAGTTCAGAATAAAGGTCTTCACGCAGTAATGGATCAATCCTGACAGTTTGTCCCCATCTTATTTGTCCTTAAACACCATATTAAATGCAAGGATTATTATTATTATTAGTTGAAGACTTAGCTCTTTAATCGCACCTATAGTCATCTTTCTCTCCTTCCTTGCTCAGCATCTAACCCTGCTGGTGTGCAGCTCTCAGAGATGCTGTCGTTGATGAAGGGCACAGTATAAAGGCAAGCTGTTGTTGTTTTAGTTACTGTATATATTTCTCAATCAGAACTATATGAGAAGACAATGCATGTACTATGATAAGCAATGGTGGCCAGAAATATAATCATAGAAATAACAAAATGGTATAGATTTATGCCATAAGTCAACAAATATTCAATCAACAAACATTTAATTTGTTGAACACATACATTAGAGTAGCTGCACACCATTTGTATAGAGATCTTCCTCAGAGGTGCAAACCTACCTGCTGCAGGATATCCACCTAAGATCCTAAAGAAATCTCAGATCAGCAGTATTCACAAACACTAACACTGATGACATAAAAGGCACGATACAAATGTCATTTTGTTGTTCTTGTTGCTGTTGACAGATAGTCTCACCCACTTTGTAGCTTTACAGGTACAGCAGTTGGTGTTGAAATACACAGATAAGAATAATGACAAAGCATATTTCACAGTGTATATACAGGTTGGAATTAACGTTACTTTTCACCCAGTGTGCGGCAGCTGGTGCTAATACATCAGTCAAAATGCACAAAGAGGAGTGAATGCTACTGTTATTATAATTATTCTTATGATAGCTAGCTTCTCTTTTTGAATGGCGGAAAAGATCTTGGTTTAATATCTCACCCAAACGATAGCATCTCCCATAATGTAGTGCTCAACCAGCTCTGTGTGAGAGTGTCAGCCTAGACTGTGAGTTCAAAGTTCCAAGATGGGGTTTGAACCGAAAGTCTTCTAACTCAGAGGCAAGAACATTATCAGCTGGGCCAGGCTGGCACCTCTTTTGTTTGGTGTGTGTATACTATTCCTGTCAGTTCCAAGAACTGAATTTGTTCAAAAGTATGATTTTGCTCACTATGTTAAATGGCTGGAAAAGGATAGACAGTATTCGATAACACTAACCATTAGACCAGTACTTCACACGGTTGCCAAATATTCAAATTTTACTGTGAAAGAGTCATTTGGACTCATTTCCAATAGTGTATGCCTCAAATAAAAACAGCAACCTGCATTTATATAGTGTGCCTCTCGCAGGGTAGAGTTCCAGAGCACTTGGCAGGGGCAAAACCTGATGCCAAAGATGACTGTTGGCATGATTGAAGCAGAAAGTCTTCTGGCATGACTTGAAGATGGGTAGAGAAGGGACATGACAGAGGAATAGAGGAACAGCATTCCAAAGTTTTGTGGTGTAACATCATTCCTCTTTCCTCTGGGACTCTCAACATGCTCTAAAACATTGAAGAATAGCTGTGATGAGCAGTAAATGCCTTGTACTATCAGTCTTGCGCTAACCTGCAACATTCTCCACATTATTGTAATACATTATTATTTTTGCATTGTACCTTATTATCCCAATCCTCCCAATTGATGACAGTACTGCTGATGGCTGCTTTGTTAAAGCTGTTCCATCAAAGAGTGCCAAAACTATTGAATACTAATTTCTTCATCCCAGTTATAGGCCTGGCTTCCTAACCATTCTTATAAAATCTGTGGCTTTTTATCACGTCAAGCCTCTGATTATAGTCCCTCAACCCCAACCATATTATATCATTGGCTGTCATCTTACTGGAGAAAGTTTTCCATAGGTGATGTGATTGGCATGCTAATTAATTTTTGAATGTAATTGAATCTATGAACAAGACCATGGGTAGAATTAGCTGCCAAGAAATGATTCTGTTGGCTTGACCATGACAGGTGTGTGAACTGTCCTTCCTGACAGAGATGTTTCAGAATCTTGAGACTAAATACAATGAGAAGATGTTTCTTCATCTTATCCAAATCCCTTCCATAATCCCTTCCGGAGGCAAACACAACTTTAATTGCTTTATGATCAGAACATCTGGAAATACGTTTTCTTTCATATATTGTTATTTCTCTGTATTTTGCTTTTCATTCCTGTGGCACATTTCACTAGGAACATACTCGTGCAGTGCTGGTTGCCATCTACCATTTTAGTGCAGCCTAGCAAGAAGGGAGTGACTGGAAATGATTCATTAAATCTTAAACCAGCGTCTGTGTGGACCAGAAGTTGGAGTGCTTGAAATTAGAGAGGCACACTATATAAATTATGAATATCAAAAACTAAACCTAAGCTAAAGAGGAAGCAAACTGCTCCACAGTTATATAGACGTGTAATTTGAAGGAATAGATTATTTCCCAGTACAGTGTATGTAGATTTCGTTGAAATGTACATAATACAGTACTGAGATTCCCGATTCACCAGATGATATAGACTGAGTATCAAGGCAAGTGGGGCACAGACATTTTTGAATCACAATGTGACATGGTTTCTAAAGCATCTTGTAATTTTGTCCAAAACTGATGTTTGACCGTGTGTTTCCTAGATTTACAGATAATTTTGTTCAATTGACTTCAGTGAGGTGCATTTGTGCTGGTAAGTTTGTTAAGTCTGTTTAATGAGAAGCATTCTTTATGTTCAGAAATTACATTTCTGATGTGCAGTGATGCATTCTGACCTGATTGTATTGTTACTTCAACACAGAAAGGTCAGCTGAACACACACCAGCAATATAACTTGAAAATCAAAGTACTGAAACTACTAGTCTTCATTGTGGTTAATATTAACAAAATAAATCCTAGTGAAGGACCTTGGTTTAACTAGATATGACAACGGCCAGACCAGACAGGCAGCAGCCCTTCAACCCTCTAACGTTATGGCTTTAGGATCAAATCCTTTTGGCTGAATCCATTCTTTTGGTTTGTATGCGCTTAATTCCAGGCGTCATACAATAGTTAATTATTTCCTAATTTATTTGAAATAGTTTGAGGTTTTCCAGGTATTAACTCCAACTCCAGCATGCTTGTCTTTAGGCTACCAGTGATCTGCGTGAACATCATATTATTTTCATTATTATCACGGATGCAGTGGGAGTTGCTTCAATGGAAATACTGTGTTGCTTACTTTGGAAATGTAGGAAAGTAATAATATTGAATACTGAAGTTTCGGTGTTAGGGTAGGTTTTCATTAATGTTCTGTTAAGGTAACGCATGCTAATTTATTCGCAATAACCTAATTTGTCACCCCAGCAGTGTTAAAAATATGTTAACAACAACAACAACAACTTTGATTTATATAGCGCCCTCCACGCCGGACGGCATCTCAGAGCACTTTACAACAGCGGATCCCGGGACCGAGCCAGGGGCAGGGTGAGAAAGGTGACCAAAAGCGCGGTCGAAGAGAAGTCTGTGACCTGAAACTAGGAAGAGAGGGGGCAAGGCGAAGGGAGTGAGAAAGGCAGTTCCAGAGCCTCAGGGCGTAGTGGCTGAAGGCACAGCCGGGACTGATCCGGTGGAGAGAGACTGGTTGATGATATCAGCCAGCAGTGGGCAGAGGAGGGGGAGCTGGGTGAGCAGTAGGTTAGTGGGGATGGGATCAAGGCAGCAGGTTGTTGGCCTCATAGAGGTGAGAGTGCATGAGAGAGAGGAAGGAGAGACGGGGGAGAAGGAGTGTAGGAAGGGGGTTGAGGTAGGAGCTGAAGATGGGGGGGGGGGGGGGGGGAGGTGAGGGGAATGGGGTGTGGATGGTAGTGGGTGATGAGAGGCTGGAGGATGATGTTGCCTGGTGGATATTGTTGATCTTGGAAGAACAGAAGTCCATGACCTCCTCGCACTTCGCATTTGAAGTGAAGATTGAGGAAGCCTGAGGGGGTGATGGAGGTGGTGGAAAAGAGGACTTTAGGGTTGTTGTTTGCCTCCAGGATGATGTTGGTTAAATGCACACAGTATATCAGAACAAATTATTCCGTACAGCATTCTATAATTTCACATTGCAGCTTCTCAGAGGAGTTTGAGGGTTTCCTAAAGTGATTTATTTAGAATTTCTTCCAGGAGGCATTAATGGGTATCCACCATGACCATTTTTCTATCACAACACCTCAGTTGTAAACCGTACCCCTCATTGATTACCTACCTATTGGGTAAATAAATACTTCCTGGTTGGTTTTTTATGACATGTTAAACACAAACCATTGCACATTCTCAATGACAAAAAAAGTAAGAATTGCAATGGTTGTGTTGACCAATGATTGAACTTTGTTAATAATCATAATCCTTGCACTTTTTATAGTGACTTATCACGTCTTCTAGACATCTCAGAGTGCTTCACAAAATATGCTGTAAAGCGAATTGATTGTATATTGTGTGGGTGAAAAATATAAAACGACAAACCAACACTTTGCGAATCACTAAATGAAGTTCCTTGAATAAGGCCTTTAGGGAATTATATTCTATATTGTACTGCTTCTACTATGATATCATATATTGGTGAGTTTTATGTTCCTTTGACAATGTACAGTGAATTATCTTTTCATATATTCACTTGAAAGACATAAATGCAATTGAAAAATTATTATGCTTTGTAATATGATATTTGGTGCCTAGCCTCATCTCAGTGTCCTTGTAACACGTTATAAATCACCGTCAGATTCCATGAACAGCAGTCCAGTAAAAATACAGCTGTCAGTTTGCTTTTTGTTTCTAATTTAAAAAAGGTATTGCATCTAATGGGGGATGTACAACTCGTTGTTCAGGAGTAATTGCAGACATGAACATACCGGAATACAGGGAAAATGTTCCTTTCACTTCCTTTACAAATGTTATCCGTGTGTTGCAATAGAGTACATTTAGATGCAAGAGAAACAATTAGTAAAATCACTTGACGGTATCAAAGCCATTTGGTGTTTAAATATTCTGCCATTCACAGTGGTGTTAGAGGGCTGCTCATGTTTGGTGGTGTTTAAATAAACCACCAAAAATCTTGTGTTGAACGTAAGTACTTGGATGTAAAAGTGCATCATGCAGTAGGATGGTAGTAGTTACTATAAAGTACATGTTCACCTCAGACATTAGATATCATTAGTGCTGCCGGAACTTTCCCAGCTGTTCAATACTATACAAATGACCTGTGCTTACATACGTACAGTATTCTTTGGCACTGGATGTAATTAATTTGAGGGGGCTCCCAAAACGTTTGCCTTTTGCACTACAGACATTGCCTTCTGCGTAGAGGAGATGACTGTAGTGCCTTAATTATTAACAGAAACTACTCCATGTACAATACTGGAATGGAACAATCTACTGAATTCAGTGTGCTGTGAAAATATTGTCAAAATAATGTTCTCAGGATGCGGTTGCTCTGGGAAGTGAAAGAAACAGAAGTTCTTTATTCGCAGCTGACTTTATACTGAAAGATAAGGTCAGATTGTAAGCATTTCTTTCATTACCCTGGTCCATGGTATGCCACTGGGAGGAGCACAGTCATTGCGTATTGTGTTTGGCAGCTGACCCACTGCCATGAATGAGTTGGAGGAGCGGTGAGGAACTGAGAAAACAGGTTTGTAAGGTGGAGGCTGACTGAACCGTGCACTTTGTGTTTAACATAGTGTTTTTGGTCACTGAATGAAACATAGGAATAATGTAGCAGTGAATGACTTTGCAATTTCAGCGAATTGTAAGTACTGTACTGTAGATAGAACCTTGGGGCTATTTTAAAGCTTGTTTCCAGATAAAAATAGAACAATGCAGCCGGATCTCTGTCATTTAAGCCAAGTTATACCTGTGTTTGTGTTCAAAGTTTTAAAGCAGTACTCACCAACACATGAAGTCTAGAAATCTAGACCTGGGGCACAAGACTAAACAGGGGAAGCAAAAATAAGAAGTTTAGAGAGGGAGGAGGGGGAGATTGGGCAGCACATTGCCCAGAGGATGAGAAAAATGTGACATAAACTAGATATTGAAACTTGAAAATAATTTTATAGCACAAATGAAATGGATGCTGAGTTGTTAGAGGATGAGATGATTGTGCATGAATTGTTTTGGGAATTCGGTTGGGTTGGCGGTATTGACCAATGGCCAACTTTTGCTTTAAAGCTATTACTTTGGAGTGGACGTTGCATTGTGATGTATTAATCAGTCAGTTATCTCAACAATGAAAATTCCACCCAATGACAACTAAAAAATATTGTCTGGTGTGAGCTACCCCCTCTGTACTCCCCCTTCCCTCCTCTGCACTTGTGATACCTCTTCCACTGGGCTTGTTACAGCATCCCTTGTGGTGTCTATCATTTAATAATCAGATTGATTATAATTGTAATATTGATTGCAATCATGGCCTTGGCGTGTCTTCCCAACATGGAAGGCGCTATACAAATGTAGTTTGTTGTTGTTGTAAGATCGGCGATTTAATTTGAAGGATCTTTGATCACTTTGCTGGGTAGCTTCTTTAAAATTTATTAACCTCTTGGGAAATAATGTTTTGAAGGTAGAATTATAGAGCACAATAGAAAATTGAGGAATGTCACATGGATTGGCCAAGACTAAGGCCCTGTTAATGCGTGGACGTCTGACCATTCTCGACTGCACCATGTGTTACTTCATGTTTGAGAAAGGAATGTGGACTGTAGCTTAAATCTACATGAAGCACATTTGATTGTTTTGACTGAATTGTGTCTTTTTCAGTGATGGTCATCTGAACCACCTGACCATGGACACAGAGTCTGAGATGGACAGCACAGAGCAGCTGGCACTAGGAAGCACTGATACTCTGGCCAATGGCAATAAGAGCGATCTGGAAGCTGCTAAACGGTTGGCAAGGCGACTCTATAACTTAGATGGATTTAAGAAATCAGATGTGGCCCGTCACCTAGGAAAGAAGTGAGTGAGTGCTACAGGAAGCTCTGCATTCTGTATCAAGACAGAATGGGGTTGTGGGAACCCACCCATTTCTTCTTTTGAGAAAGATGGGAACTGTTTCACCATTCTCTGCAAAACAAAATCGCTCCACTCTAGTAATAATCCTTGTACTGTATTTGATATAATGCCTTACATGTCAGGGAGGAATTCTCAAAATACTGTACATTACGTGACTTACTGCGAAGTGTGATGACTGTGTGTATGCAAATGCAGCAGCCAAACAAACCACAAATCAAATGTCCAACTTTATCTGTGGCAGTATAAATGCTGCCTGACCTGCCGAGTTTTCGCAGCTCTCTCTATTTTTGTTTTATCTGTGGCAGTATTGGTCAGGACACAGGGAGAAACTCCCTTCTCATTTCAAATAGTCCAGCTTTGAGATGTCTTAATGATGTGGTAAGGTACTATACCAAATGCAAGGATTACTATTATTATTGATGGACAGCAACTAACTGCCCAGAAAGCTATTCCTTACACTCCTGAGCCATCAGAGGGTGCTAGTGTACACATGTTCTAAATAAATATGAAATTATTTTCATTCTTCTTCCCTTTGTTTCTCTCTTGCCTTTCTAACTTCTCTTTCGTTTATTATGTGTTTTTTAAGGATTGATGTTGTTTTCATTATTCCGTTCTAGTTTTATTATCTATTCTAAAAATATCTTCATTATCATAGAAGCATAAAATTAAATGTCACAGAAGGAGGCCATTCGGCCCATTGTGTCTGTGCCAGTTCTTTGAAAAGAGCTATCCAAATCAATCCCACTCCCCCACTCTCTCCACACAGACCTGTAAATCTGTCCTCCCCAAATAATTATCTACTTCTCTTTTAAAAATTAGTATTGAATCGGCTTCCACCAACCTTTCAGGCAATGCATTCCAAATCCGAACACTTTTGTTTCTTTTAACAACTATCTTAGGTATTTTCCTCTGAATAGTTGCTCTTTGATGAGATGCTGCACCTAATATAATATTATCTTATTCGCTATATAGATAGCATTTCTCTCACATGTTGTCTTCTCTCTAATTTATTTTACTTTTTTTTCACTCCTTCATATTGGTATTTCTTTCTATTTATTTTTATTTCTCACTTTCCTCTATTTGTTTCATCCTTCAAACTTTGCAATAATCGTACCATTCATTCTGCCTAACTGTTAGTCGGTTACTGTTTCTCATTTTTTCTCGCTGGTGCCTTATTCTCTCTCATCGATTTTCTGTCTCTCATACTTTTCTCTCTTACTGTCTCTCTCTGTATCTTACTGTGTCTTGTTGCCTCTTGCGTTACTCTCTTTCTGTCCTTGCAGTAATGACTTCAGTAAGATGGTGGCAGAGGAATATCTGAGATTTTTCGACTTCACAGGAATGAGTTTGGATCAAGCTCTCCGGTAAGTAAGTAAAGTCACTGAGTTCACATTTCGACTTTTTGACCTGAAAGGTTCAATGTACAGAAGCATTTTAAATACAGTTACTGAAGTGCTGTTGGTGCACTTAATGGAGAGCATGCTCAACACACAAAAAGTGTAGCTAAAAATAGCAAAATATGAAATGAAATGTCTCCTTGAATCAAATTGTAGGAGAATGTCATTGGCAACTTGTGGAAGGAACGCTTCGCCTTGGGACATCCTCCCAATGTGAAAGACTCTATACAAATGTAATTTTGTATTGTATTGCATTGTATAACTGAAAGCAACTACTGTATAAGAATAAGAATAAAAATACCACTAATCCTTGTATGTGAAAAAGCACCTTATCGCATGGTTGAAGTAAATTGTGAGGAATGGGGCAAAAATGGGGACATTTAATATCTTGGCTGTGACTTTTATGGTAAATATTCATTTATTAATATTGGATGCAAAATAATGTGTGCATTGTCTGTATAGCTTTACTGTTGCTATCATAATGACTTCTATTTGATTTATCTGATTGCAACATTGCCCAACTCCACAATTACCTCACCCCTCAGGCCTCTGAAACTTTTAATTCATGCCTTCATCATGTCCAGGCTCAATTATGCCAAAGTCCTGCTTCTCAGCCTTTCCAACTCTTCACTCCATAGGCTGTAGAGCATCCAGAACTCTGCAGCCCATGTCCTCTACCACACCAAGCTCCTTGACCTCATCTCCCCCATTCTTGTCTGACTCCATTGACTCCCCATCACCCAGAGGATTCAATTCAAGATCCTGGTCCTCACCTATAAAGCCCTCCATGGCCTTGCCCCACTCTACCTCTGCAACCTTCTAAAACACTGACTGTCCAGCACCTTGGGGTGTCCTCCCGACATGAAAGGTGCTATACGAATGTTTACATATTACGCTTTACTGTGTTGTTTGCTGCATCTTTTGTTTCAATGCTGACAATATATGCTCCTGTTTTTAAACCAAATAAGGAATATATACTCCCAAGTAGCCAAGATCAAGACCAAATCTTAAGTACGAGTAAGATATTGTTTTTTCCTGTGTACTTTTGACTTAAGTGAGTTTTTGTTGTATCTTTGCAGGGCATTCCTGAAAGAGTTTGCACTGATGGGAGAGACACAGGAGAGAGAGCGTGTGCTGATCCATTTTTCACATAGATATCACCAGTGCAATCCTGGTATAATCTTTGCTGAGGGTAAGAACAATGCACATTCGGTCTACAAGCAAAAGGTCTCCTCAGCAAAGCAAACTCTTCAAATATTTGGTTTTAAAGTTTTTTAACTGCTGTCCCCAAGGCAGCTCAGCTAAGGACATAAACAGTTCAATAATTGAAAGTAGCAAAAAGACCAAACTAAAGAAAAACATCATGCTTTATATAGTCATGGATCGAAATAGTATATCAACTTTTTTTTTAATGTGATTTACAATGGATCTTAAGTATGACCTCAATGGGTTACAGTATTTAATTTCAACTTTTCCAAAGTGATAGCTAATTTCCAAATGGGCCTTCATTGGGTTTATTTCCACAACCTAATTTGATCACTGTTGATAGCAGTTAACACTTTGTTTCTTTCTGCAGACGGTATACACACATTGACTTGTGCAATGATGCTACTGAATACAGATCTGCACGGACATGTAAGTATGAGCACAGTCACAATAAAACATGCTGGCGATAATAACAGCACAGTGGAAGAACGCAGGTTTATTTTATATTATTGTGACACAGCAGTGTATCATTCTAAATGGAACCGCCTCTGAAATGTCCTAATTGATCAACTGGTTCATGAGTTTACCAAGTTAATAGAATTTAGGAGATCTGGGGTGAAGCAGTCCCACTGTGGGGGGGGAGTAACACTATGGATGCCTATTAAATAAAATACAACACAGTGACCCTTCCTTGAAAAGGTTATTACTTCCGAAGATTAATCCTGCTCATGTGCTCATGGACTGCCTAATGTTGCATGTACTGTGGGATGGGCTTGAAGACAGTAACGGTTGGTTGAACTGTAAATAATGGTTTGTGGTTCGAAATTGGAGGGTAATTGTACCCAAATGAACTTCTAACAAAAAGCACTTTTAATTATTAAGTAATTACAATTACAATTATTCATAAGGTTTCTGCAAAGGAAGAACATGTTGTGCTCTCTTTAATTCTGTACATATAATACAAATCATTCCCTTCCTGAATTGGAAAGTCAGTGATAGCTGCAGGTGAATTGAAATAGACTGCGGTATATGACTGCAAGACTATGTTTCCTGGGACCATCCTGTACAGTTAGCACAGTGACCTTGCTGGTATTGAGTAAATTGGGAACAGTTTTGCCTCTGGGTCAGATTACTGCACTTCCACATCCCAGGTCAGGAGTTGAGCCCATTGTCTGGGTTAAAAGCCTTTTGCAGTGCTGAGAGCGAGTATTGTATTGTTGGAGACAGACAAGACATTAAACTGAGGTTCAGTCTGCCTTTCAGATTATGATCTTTAACTAATTAAAATAAATATTATCATACTTACATTTGAAATATCACCTTTCACTTCGAGGAAACATCTCAAAGTGCTTCAAAAGAAGTACATGTACTCCAAAATTGTAATGACTATGTATGTTGTAGGTAAATGTTGTACTGTATTTGGAAAGAGAAGAGAGTTTGATGCAGATTGGTTACTGACATTATGCTTTTTGTGGGGCTAGATGTGAGACATTTAGCTCTTGCAATTGGCGACAAAAACTAAACTTTACAGTACAGTAATTGTCTGCTCAAAGCTTGAGACGTTCAACATATCAGACACTGTATCATACACAAGGATTGCTATATTACTGTAAAAAGAAGCATTCAGTCAAAGTCTGTGCGTTGCTGTTTTGGGGACAATAGTCATAGGAACGTTTGTGTTACTGCAGATTGCAGTGATGCTGCACACAGCATTTCAGCACTGATCCACACATATGTGGAATGACTTAAAATTTGAAGCCACATTTTTAAGTATCAAAAAACGTCCAAATGTTGTGGTGCTTTTAATCACTAACATTATTGTCCATTTTCATTTCAGAATATTGGAAAGCGCATGTCCTGTTCTGAATTCATTGGAAATCTGGAAGGATTGAATGATGGCAAAGATTTCCCAAAGGACCTACTGAAGGTAAAGTGTTCTGTGAAAGTTATCAGTGCCGAGAGTTATCTGTGTCAAGTATCTGTGGAGCAGGACTTTGTTACAATTTTGCTCTTTTATTAATTCTCCCTCAAGATTTTTTTTTTTTAAAAAGTCCAATTACCGACATACAGTAATGACATCAGAAACTAGAAGCAAACTGAGTTGAGAGATTTGAGCAGTATTGTTGTTACCAATTGTAATGTCCGCCTCCAGCATTCAGAGTATGTTATTAGACTGCTGATTTACCAGGTGTTCCACTCTGCTTTCCTAAATGTGTTGGTTCTAAATGGAAAGCTACAATTAGATCTCTTAGCACTAGAAGCAAGCGTAAGATCAGCAGAGACCTAGGACAAGCTTATTATGAAGCGCTCCGAGACTTTGTTCGGCATGAAGAGAGTTGTGTAAATGCAAGTTGTTGTTGTTGTTGTTGTTATTTCCTCTTTTTAAAAAAGGAGATCTGCCCTTATTATAGGGGTGCTGCCCCTACCTGCCCTTTCATCTCTTGTAAAGAAACAACTGGCTTTTGTTGGCTACTTTTATGCAGTATCGGAGCTGGTTTTTGGCCACCAATCATGATGCTACATGTTGGTAGGCCCAGCCTGGCACCGTAGCCCACCAACATTGTACTTTATAAGTAGGCATGATGTTCTAATGTCTTTTGTTCCTTCAAATATTTCATGGGTTGCATTAAAGAAGTTGTTTTGTGGCAAAGCATTGTTAAATTGAAACACACCGTATGTCCTTGAGGACAGGAGAGGATGGAGGGGGTGAATCATGTTGTTGCCAACCACATGTCACAGGTTTGTGTAATGGAGAATTTGGACTGCATCATGGCTGAGCTAATAATGATAAAACAAAAGAATTGCTGTCTGCTTAATTGCCTTTTAGCAAACAAACGGCGGCCAAAAATAAATGAACAAATCCCATTTGTGCTCCCAGATGTATTATGTGTCCTCTAAACAAGATTGCTGTTCACAAGATGTGCCAGGTTCCCAGAGGACTTCCAAAAGACTGTTAGCATTATGAAGAACAGTATCATGAATCCTATGTTTGTGTGTGACTGCTACATTATGGAATTGGTAGATGTCAGAGTTTTAACATCAAAATATATTACTGTATTATATTGTATAACAATAGGAAAATTCCATATATCACCTAGGAAAGGATCTGTGCAAATCAGTTATGAGTAGAGAAGCACAAATCTTGATCGATTAGCTTCTAATAAATCAGACAATATTCCCCATTCCAGTGAGTTTTTAACAGTGAGGTTTGTCTTCAGTTCAAACATAACTAGTGGGATGATGTACAAGATGATCTCTCCAATTCTATTTCTGAATACAGGCTGCTTGTTTAGATAGACAGGTTTAGGCCTAATACTACTACAAGTAATCAATCTGAATCTGTCCTTGATTGATTCTGTTCAGTAAATTGTATCTGTGCTTGAACTTTCATTCCTTAAGGATTGCACCATTTCTTATAATGATCTCTAAACTATTCAGTCCCAATAATTGGCTTTGGATACAAAGACCAGTTATGATGGAAATAATTATTTAAGATTTTGTTTTGCATCATTCATTGACCTTCAACAGATTATTGTATAGACATTATTGTGCAGCTGCAATAGAGGGAGAATCCAAGTGTTTCCAAATGTTATTCATTGTCCATCTTATTGGGAGAAGAGGAAGAAATCTAGGTGTCTGAATTGCATCAGGTAAAGTGAACCAAAGCAATGTTGGAGGGAAGAGTTTATAATAATTGATTTTGGGGCCACTGTTCATGGGGGACACCTCATGATTGACCCATTCAACGTTTGGTGACAAATTGTAGTCCAATGTGGACTTTCCACCAATCTAGACACTGACGTAACGTGAGCACAAATGACACTTACAGCTCCGGAACAGTGGTGGTAATTAAAGGGAGAACATCGTCTGCTGTGCTGTGGGCTATCCCTTAAGGCTGTGAGCTTGTTTTTGTGCCATTGTTCAATGAAGAAAGCTAATATTAGCATGCCACTCCCTTATTCTCCCATAGCTCTGCCCAGAGGTGGCCTCCTGCATGGTGTACAGTGATGGTTCGTACACTAATAGACGAGAATCGAATCCCTGATGGGACTCATCTTTTCTTGTTTTGCAAAGGTAGTATTTTACTTCAAATAAGAGCGCACTCGGTGGGCTGATGGTGTAAAGCAAGCAAAAATCAATAGATGAGCTTGAAAACTTTCTGTATTAGTAGGAACAGCAGACATGTTTTTATGACTCATTTGCGTTTCATTCAGGGCAACCAGAAATAGGGTAAATGATTAACCTATTATGTATGTTCCAGAGACCACTGTATATATTTGCTCACTCTCTGAGATGTAATGAAATGCTGTCTGATTTTTCCAGAGCTGGTATCTTGCTCTACAGCTGGTCATAGTTTATCGTGCCACTGATTAAGCCACATACTGTGGAGAACTGCATTGCGCAAAACAATGTTTCCATTGGAAGCAACCCTCTCTCCACTACCTCCCTGAGATCATTTTCAATATTGACACCTGTTGAATGTTGACTTGGAAAATTTTAGTTTTGGATGTCAGGTCTGCCTTTGGTCAACAAAATTGTCAAAAACGAAACATAAAGCTGCAAACCCACTAAACGTCTGCAAATCCAAGTGCATGAGCTGATTTCACAGACCTTTGGATTGAGAATATTCATGTGATGCTTTTTGTAATGATAATCTTTGCATTAATATAGTGCCTTATCATGTTGCTGAGATATCTCAAAGTACTTCACAGAATTTACTGAAAAGGGTTGTTACTGCATATTTTAATAATCATAATACTTATAATTATTAAGTATTTTGTGGAAGGTGGTCCAGTATTTTTGAAACACTGTGACCTTCTGAGACAGACAGTAGAACCGGGAATGCAGTGCTAAGGCAACAACATTGCCTTATTTCTACTTCAGTGCTGTCATTGAAGTCGAGGCTGGCTTTGGTGTAGCGGTTTTGGTGAGAGCATGGCATTTATTTCTCTGTGTTGTATAACAACAACTTGCATTTATACAGTGCACTTGGCATAGGGTAGCATCCTGGAGCACTATCCCGCGTGAATAACAAAACTATGTGCGACTTATTAAAAACTATACAAAACGATATGCGGCTCTAGAAATGTAATTTTGTTGTGTTGTTGTTATTGAGGTTCAGTGGAATACACCCCCATGTTTCTCTATTGCACATAGTGCCTTTGAGGTCCTGACAGTGTGTGAAGCACCAAAGCACAATTGACATTCATTTAATGTGACACTGCAACTTTAAGAATGCGGCCGGCCACAAGTATCACTGAATAAGACCTGGCAGAGATTCAGCGCATCTCGATGCAGCACTCACTACTCTTCCCTGTTCAGAAGCAACAAGCTGCTCTGATGATTTGCTGAACTAGGAGAGCATGTTAATTGCATTCCTGTCGACATCACTGCAGCAGGTTGCTATTGGTTGTCACAAAGAATAAAAATGTTCGAGGCAGTGCCCCTCAGAGGGTGACTGGAGCTGGAGCACTAGTACTGGTTTGCAAGGAAGGAGTGGGGGGGGTGTCCAGCATTACTGAGGTGCAAACCGATCCATTCTTTGGTATACCAGTGCAGGAGTATCTGTCATTTTTTATCCTGTTAGCTCAGGAGCTAGATTTGAAATTTTAAGAGTCAGAAATTGTTTTTTTTCAAAAAAAAGAAAAGATGATTGGAGTGAATAGTGTACAGTCCACCGGGCATTTGCGCTCACACTTACGTTCAGTGTCGAGTGTACGATATAGTGTGGATTCGGTTCGATACGGCCTGCCACAACGACCAAGATCTCTGAGGCCAGTTGTAAAACTCCAGAATAAACAGAAGGTAAGATCCCGAGCAGAATAATGATTCTTGCATTTGATGGAGCGCCTTATCACGTCCTCGAGACGTCTCAAAGCACTTCACAGAATATGCTGGAAAGTGAGTTGACTGTATATTTTGTAGGCAAAATATGCAACTCACACGTACAGCTCCTCCTTTTCTTTATTTTCTTCATTTGTAACCTGTCCTGCTGTCTTTGATTCTAAATCTATATTTGGCAATCAAAATAGTCTCTTATTTCTTTTTGTTACATCGGCTAGAAGTTGAATGGGTAAACTCTTATCATACTGTGATTTTGAATTTGGTGCATTGCAGTATGAAGTTTGAATTATATTTTGTTTCCTTTCTTCGGTTGTATTAATTGCTACAGAAATATCATCACAGTAACAAGGGACATGTTGAATGCAGGATGCTGCCTATCAGCTACAATGTTGTAATTTCATCACTGGCATTTAATCGTTGGGTTCAGTGGATCTTGTGTGGAGTACTAGAACAAAGCCCAGTCGTTTGTATGTTGTCTGAACTCTGGTAGTCAGTGCTGGTGACAGGTTCACTCTCAGCACTATGATGTTTATATCCGAGATTTTATCGGAAGTAAAACATCTTCCTCAGTACAGCATGATGTAGTGTTTATCCAGGAGCTGCAGAGTTAGGTTAAAGTAATGTGGATTATTTAACATGGATCATATAATAATAATCCATTTTGATATAGCGCTTTTCACATCGTATTGACATCTCAAAGTGCTTCACAGAATATACTGTAAAGTGAATTGACGTATATTTGTGGACGAAACACGGCAGCCAATTGCTTACAGCAGTCTCCCACAAACAGTCGTGGATTGAAATGACCAATTTATTATTATTGTGGGGTTTTTTGGAGGGATTATTATTAGGTGTGTGGAGTAAGGAAACTTGCCCAAGGTCAGGATTGATGATTGTAGCTGAGCATCTGAAAGTTACAAGGATTTAAGGATTTTCTTGTGCTTTGTATGTCTGGAACTACATTCTATTTAATCATTAAAATATATAAAGAAAGTTATCCCCAGGATTGTGTTATGAGAGTTAATTAAAAATGGAGATATCATCCTGTGAAGTTCAGTAGATTTATTGTCATATGCAAAAACTCAAAATGCTGCAGATGCTGGCAATCTGAAACAAAACCAGAAATCGCTGGGAACACTCAGCAAGTCAGGCAGCATCTATGGAGAAAGGAAAGTGAGTCAATGTTTCGGGTCCACGACCCTTCGCCAGTTCTGACAATCTACCCAGATTTTTGTTTTATTATCCTATGCACCTTGCAGAAGTTTTCATTCTCCCTCTACCTCTACTGAACTGCTGACTCACACTGAGGTATTGACCTTCATAATCTGAGACAAAGTTTTATTTTCTTCCCACCAATACTGACCCATGTTAAAGATAAAACATCACTAATCAGGTTCACCACATTGTTGGTCTATGTGCCTTTGCGTAACAGTTGGGCAAGACAATCTAATCAATGAATTGTGGAGTGTGGGTGCAGAGGTCTGTTCTGTCAGTCTTTGCCAGTGTTGCATCAATGGGCAGAACGCATCATGCCATCAGGTAGCCTTCACATTCCCCCTCCTTTCAGATGACTAAAATCTGAACCCATCCCCTGTCTAAATCCAGCATTCCCTGAATGCACGTGCAAAAATGTGATACTTCCTATTAGGTAGAAGATAATAATAACCAAGCAATATTACGTACAAAATCCTGTTTTTTTATTATCTGCTTTTTAAATGATCATTTCTCTCTGTCTCTGTGTAGGTTTTGTACAGCTCCATTAAGAATGAAAAGTTGCAGTGGACAATGTAAGTATGAAGCATTTGTTTTGATTATATGCTGTATTGTATAAATGGTGAATCATCCTCTACAGAATTAATCAATTTCTTAGGTCTTGCCACAATTGCCGTACATGTTCTAGTTTTTATGTCAATGCCAGGAACCTTACACAACACCTTGAAGCTCCTTCGCTTGCTGGAAAGTCAAGTATTGTTAACTTTAAAATGTCAGTGGGAGCACATTGATAAGACAGCCTGGTCTCTGGTGGATAAGCAGGCATAGTGGTGTTCTAGTGCTGTATTTAAATAACCTTGGATTTGCTTCCACAATGAGACTCTTGAGTAGATGTTAAGTAAAGCCCAGGTGGGATCTTCAATGCATCAATTTACTCCCTGATTCAAAAACAGCAGTGGCATCTCCCTGGAGAAAGTCATGGTCAGGGAGTGGTGAAAGTGTGGGAAGACCCAAGGAGAAAAAGTGGATGTAATTGGACATTTATTATAATAGAACACTCCCGTGGGAAAAACAAACTGATATAGTAACATAATTACACTGAAACGTGATAAACCATTTATCATAGTACAGCAATAACTAAGTGCTGACAATTTAGAAATAATTATAATGCTTGCATTTGATATGGTGACTTTCACATCAAGAGGATGCTCACAGAATACATTGCAAAACGAATTGACCACCTGACCAAGCCAAGGAACTTGGACATCTTGTTCAACCCTTAACTGTCCTTTCTCCCTCATATCCATACCATGACCAGCATTGCCTTCCACCACCTCCGCAACATTGCCTGTAGTTGTGTCTGCTACCACACCAGGCTCTGTGACCTCATCACTCCTCACCCGGCTCCACTGGTTCCCCATCCCTCACAGGATAGAATTCAAGATCCTTGACCTCGCCTTGCCCCCTCCTACCTCTCCGATGTGCTGACCCCCTATTAACCTATCTGCTCCCTCCATTCAGCAGGCTCTTGCATGTTCCATGTCTCCCTCCCAACCCATCCTACTATCGGTGGCCGGGCTTTCAGCCTCTCTGCTGCCACACTTTGGAACCCCATCCCACAGTCCCTTCACCTTACTCCTAATCTTGCCTCCTTCAAGGCCCAATGCAAGACCCTCCTTTTTGACTATGCCTTCATCCAGCCCCCTGTCTCTCTGGCATCCCTCATCCCAACCCTGACCTCCCCCCATCCACTCACCCATTCTCAAGTGCTGACCCTTGATTGTTCAATGCCTTGGGACGTCCTCCCGACATGAAACGCGCTCTACAAATATAATTCCCTTTTCTTTTGGAATTTTGCCATAGGATGTTTAAAATCCACCTGCACCGTCAGACAGGTTTAGTATCTCATCCAACGGATGACACCTCCAAAAATACATTACCCACTCTTTCCCCCACCTCCCCCCCCACTCATCAGTACTGCATCAGAGTGTCATCTTAGACAAACAAACAAACAAAACTTACATTTATATAGCGCCTTTCACGTCGAGAGGACATCCCAAGGCGCTGAAATAGACTATGTGATTCTAAGTCCCAACATGGGACTTGAACCCATAACCTTCTGATTCAGAGGCAAGGCTGTCAACTTCATTATATAAAACAGAGTGATCATAGCTGAATATATATATCACATAATCCAAAACTATACATTGTCATCCTCATGACTCATCACCCAGAGGAGAGCACTGAACAGCTAAATACATAACTGCCTTTTCTAATTTCACAGCCTCCTCCCCCTGTCTCCCTTGCTCTGAGAGAATTCCCTTAGGGTACCTCAGTGGATACTTCCTTGTTTCCATTTTGACCTAACTGCCTTTAAACTACCCACTGCTTTCTTCCCTTTTTTCCACATTTGTGCCCCTCATTCATTTTATATCTATTATTTTTTGGAGTGCGCATATCAGATTAAAGCAAGCAAAAAGTACCAGATCTTAGTAATTGTCTTGGGCCTCCCTCCCTTGGAATTATTAACAGATTTAACAGCTTCAAATAATAGGGTCAATTTAGTAACGCAATACTAATTAAATGGATTTCTGTTACTGCAAAAAAGGACAAGTCTTTCACCTCTTAAGTAGTCTGAAAACAAATTTAAATAGAAGTATTTTACACCATTTGTTTTTTCTTGCATAAGTATCAGTGAAATTACTAAACCAACTACAACAAAATAGATTTGTGTAGCCCATTTCACGCATTTCAGGAAGACGATTGCTCTTGAACTGACATTTGAAAAAAAATGCAATTAATAACAGTTCACTCTATTCGCCTTGAAAACATGACATTGAGTTCCATCCCTTTTATCAAGTATTGAGTCCAGATACTATTTTGGTTGGTGCTGGTTCCTTCCACAATGGCTGGGGATGGGCTATACAACTTGTCATTGCAGGGCAAGGAAGATGAAGGAGAGAATGGGGCAGAAGACAGGAGATAATGGGTTAAAGAGGTGTTAATGTTGTAAAACAAAAGTGCGGGCGAGAGTGGAGCTATAAAAGCATACGTTCTTTTTTATCCTGCTATAGTCTTTCTCATTTTACATAAGGGATTGTTCTGCACAAATGCTTCTGATTCTCCAAAGGTCATTGAGCAAATCCCCCAGATTTTCATTCATCTTTGCCTCTCCACAACACCACTCTATTCCTTTCCTCACAGATAACATTTGTACATTGCAGCAGTGTAGGATTATCATGACCAGGAGAGTACACCTACAGCTAGCAGTCTAATCGTGTTCATAACCAGTTATTTGTGAATGAAACGCTTAAGTGTTTAACACTTTAGTTTTGGAGGGGGAGGGAAACACTTTGATTGCTGCCGATGGGCTTCACTTGAAGTTTTGTTGAATAAAGTTGTTTGTTGCTGATGAGAAAGGTTGTTGCATTCATGAGCTGTGAGCTCTGAATTGTAGTTGTGAGAAAGACAAAATTGATTGGTGAATGAGGTCCCATCCATTTTATATATTGACCTTTAAATGAAGTGGAACTCAACTGGTCGTTCCATCATTGTGCATGTGAATATGTAGGCATACACAATGGTCACCTCTTGTATGGACTACCCTAGCTCCTTCGCTCCCAACCCTTTTGACTCATCTCCTCCTTTCCCATCTTCAGATTGCGCCTGAAAATCGTTCTCTTCAACCGCGCTTACGGTCACCTTCGTTTCCCCCTGGCTCGGCCTCGGGCTCCGCCACTGTGAAGCTCTGAGATGCCGCCCGATGTGGAGGGCAATATATCAATGCAAGTTGTTGTTGTTGGTGCTAAGTCATTCTGCTTTACCATCCTAATAGGGAAATGAGCACGTTAAACAAATTGTATAACAAATCGTGTGTTAGATTAAAAAACTACAGGTGGTTTCCAGTATTGATTCTCAATCATTTGGATACCAGAAACTTTGGCACTTGACTTTTTGTTTTTATTTTACCTTTTTGGTAAATCATATTTCACCATGAAATCAGCAAACTCCATGCGTCTGCTGTAGTGACGTGTGGAGACCATTTTGAATCCTGACTCTCATTATCAAGGCACTGTAACCCTTCCCTTCAAAATTACCCTTCAAAATGTAAATTGTTTCATTAACCTTCATTCTCCTTCTTAAGACAAATGTCCACTGTTCTCGGTGGCTGTTAATGCCTAATTATCTGGCAGGATTTTCAAGGTCGGGCCGTTGACAATGATATTTTCCAGGGAGAACAAAAATTGCAGTGATGTAAATTGGAAATCAACCAAAATAAATCAAAGCAGGTATGTTTCGAAGGGAGTCAGAAAGGCTGCATTCACTGATTTACAACAAAAATAAAACACACAGAAATGGGAAAGTTCTCTCTTTCTTGGAAAGTGTTCCATTTCACAACACTTAACCTACTTCAGTAGGAGAGCACCAAATAAAGACTCCTCGAGCAACCCAAGAATTACTACTTGTGATGGGCCTGTTTCATCCTTGTATGGCACACTGGTGAATGTGCCATATCCAAGAACCAAAATGCCTGATGCCTATTATTGTGTACATAAGTGAAAACTCAGCTTTTCATTTTTGGTCATGAAGTGTAGCGACATCACACCTAGACACGTTTTCATTTTACAGCTCAGTTTTTGCGGTTTTATACAACATTTACACTTGCACATCTTTTATGCTGAAGGAATTGCAATGATGCAGCACTGTTCAGGACCCAACAGTAGCTTGTGATGTCAAGGTGATTCTGAGCTGAATGCTGCAGACTGATTAACAGCTGCTGAGACAAGAGCATTAATGTGGAAAACTAGTCTCAGGAATGGCTTTATCGAGGCAACACCATCAGTAACAGCACGGCTGCTTATTATTCTAATGATTATGTTAACAGTAGTTCTTCGTTGCCGGAATAATAGCTGATAGCGTTCCAGCCGTGGTCTGTTCTCTCTTGGCTGAATAACACTTCATGGTGCAATTACACATCTTCTCCTGTGCACAATTACAGAAGCAGATGTGCTGCAAAATACTCTGTGGAATGTGTATTGGGTATTAAGTCAACACTCATAACCTGCGGGAGATGGAGGAGGTAGATTATTTTCATTTTAAAGTGGAAATTATAATTACCAGTGCACGCAACGGAATAGGATGGAGTCTCCAAAGTAGTGTTAGTGAGCCAAGTGCACAGCTAGGACAGCTTGTTTACTAGATATTATTTGCTTTCTTTATTATGTCACATATCAACTTTAATTCCTATTCTAGTCCCTGTCCCTTCCTCCCCAAACACCACCAAAAAGAAGCAAGCGTTGAATGTTTTACTGAGAGCTGATTAGCCCCAAGAGGGCTTTCAGCCAGATAACTACTTTAATCCCATGTCTTGGCAGATTCCAAGTATCAAACACTGGCATGATTTAAGGTAATAGTTTGATCTGGTCCCTACAGTAGTTTGACCAACTCAAATTATAAACATCATCCTAATTGGCCACAAACCTGATATTGGAGCCTCTGTAAATGTATTGGGAACTGGTTCAAATAGACTTGATTCTCAGCCAAATCTAGATTGAGAAATTGAATGCAGAATGAAAATAAACTAACCTAAAGCAAAAACTGTGTAAAGTGAAATTTAGAATATAAGCAAAAGAGGAATAGACATAAAGGAACCAAAAAGCAGAGAGAGACAATGTGAAAGTCAAACTTTTATAACCTTCTCCTTGCATCCCAAATTGACAAAAATGCATTTTAGCAGCAAAAGGTTAATGTTGTGTAGAGCTATGTCTGACATTTGGGTAGCTTTATTACTGGGATAAAAAGTGACACCTTTGCGTGCAACCTAGAAATTTAATGACAACTGTCTTATAAAGCCAGGGGCATGGAGGGAGCTATATAAGTGTAAGTTGGTATGCAAAACTATCAATACTGTATATCAATATGGCATAAATCGTTTCAAGAAACTTTACATTTCTTGAGGATACTGACTTTTGACTCACTAGATGGATAACTGGCTGCCTAACACATTTAATTGGGATGTGGTGCAGAATAGTCATTGAGGAGATTTGCCCAGATAATCTGTATGGGCAAATCTATACAGAAAAATATGGTGTTCTGTCATTGTAGGACAGTTTATTTGCTTGCATGTTTAAATAAAGCTTACGGTAATGACTGATATAATGGTCTGTTACAGAATTCAGTCCCAACACACTGTATTCTCTCCTAATTTTGATGAAGCAGTCTTTTTCTGGCTGTTGACCCACAGCACTTTACAGTTTTTCCTGTGAGGTGTTTGGTAACTCCATCTTGATATGAAAGGTGCCCCACCAACTGCAAGGATTATTATTATGTGGAAATGGATGGTATGAATCAGGAATCTTAGTTTGAAATTTGGTTATCTGAGGCTAGGCATTTTCTTAGAAAAATACAGTCACACACTTTGCAGTAAATCTTGTGAAGTGCATTGAGATGTACTGATTTGCAAAGCACTATATCAAATGTGTGGGTTGTTACTCTGTTTAGCACATCCTCGTGAAGTTTTTAATTGTAGACCCTTAATAGTTATGCAATTATATAATGTCAAACACAATCTAACTGACAGAAACTTTGCTTTTATATAACATAATTGGAAAGTTAATCAGCCATTCAGTGGGTTTTCAGATTTTTTTTTAAAAAAACTTCAGCTAGTGCTGAAATAGAAATCTGTATCTTCAAAGGTTCAAAAAGCACATATTTTAAATTAGATTTAAATTAGATACTGTTAATTGCATTGATCTCACAGCTAGTTCCCATGTGATAGTTCTTTTCACATGTCTATGATTACCTGCTGGGAAGATTATTACAGCTGTGACTGCTGTGCAGGGCACGATCTATGAGCAAAACTTTTCTCATCTGAGTAAGAATGAGCAACGCAACAGCCCAGCCTGGTGCCGCATGTCCATTAAGTGTGAGCAATAATCTCAAGCCAAAATATGAAAACTCCATTAAACTTTGTTGCCGAATATACTGTCCTATTAATCAGCAGCATCAATAGCTGAGTTCATATTTTCTCGACTGTTTTCTTCCTCTGGCTGTGAACCATCCTTTTGGAGTTTAGAAGAATTTTAGATAATAAACGGTTTCATTGGCTTATAACAGGTCCCAAAGGTGTCCCTTGAACCAATCGATAGGCGAAACACCGAAGATCATCTGATCACTCTTGTTATGTGTTGTGTTGTTACTCAGAATGAAGTGTAAAAGGTTCCCAAAACTGGTCTTGCTCGAATAAATAGATGTGTCTGTTCCCCATAAACAATTGCATTTATATTGCTTTAGTTTAAGACACTCTGTTGGGAAGGACGGCTAGGAGAATTGGTGAGTGGCCAGTTCAAGATCAGCATTAACAAAGGTCTGATTATCATGTTGAACTCCAGCAAGAAATACATAGTAACTCTGTATTGCACAGAAGAGATCACACATTGGTACCATCTTTTCTTATCTTAAATGGTTCTTATGGTTATTGAACAATTGATGATGTTAGTCAAGTTGACAAAATATTTTTCTTCTCATGCAGTAATGAGGAAGAATTGCGGAAGTCCTTGTCTGAGCTGGCAGATGACAGGTCAAATCCCAGCTTAAAATCAATGAAAAGGATCAGCGGTGGCAGCAATCCCTTCCTCGATATCATGCAGGATCCTAAAGCAGCCACATACAAACATGGCTTTCTGGTGCGCAAGATGCATGCAGATTCTGATGGGAAGAGGAGTGAGTGCTTGATTCATTAACTGTCTTGTTGAGTATTTTCAGAATTGAATGAAAATGAACAATGCACCTTCTGATTATAATGTTAAAGTCCAAAATATGCATGGGGAGAAATCGCACTCTGGTCCACATTTACTATTTTTAACCCAGCATTTTAGTGCAACCAGAATGGTAAAAATTCTTAAATACGTCCTTAATTTTGAAGCCAATTTTCACGAAATTCTTTTAGGAACTTCAGAAAAGTAGCTTCAAAGTAAAGACTGAATTCAATAATTAAACAAATTCGGAATATTCTAAAATGCTATGTTAATTGAATAAATCTAGTAAATATTATCTATCAATAGAATAACATAAATTTCAGCACAGAAAGAGACCATTCAGCCCATTGAGTGTATGTTTGTGCCAGGTATTTAACTGAAGATAAAACTCAAACCCAAATTTTCTAATCCCTTCTTAAATCTTTCAATGTTAATTTTTGTTAAATATGTATTGAGTTGTTTTGTTTTCCTTCAGAATTTAATATACATGTAGTTTTTTGGGGGGACCAATGACCCTTTGAAGTCAAAACTTAAATAAGGTATTGTACAATTGGTGATTATTTTGGTGACTATCACTTTGTCCATGAATTAAAGGTTGTCTTAACAAATCACGTATTTGAAGTGGTAGTACCTACCAGTAGCTTGAATCTTGTTGTTTTTTCTACAGCTCCTCGGGGAAAGAGGGGTTGGAAAACCTTCTATGCTGTTCTGAAGGGAATGATCCTCTATTTACAAAAGGTGTGTTCCCTTAAAGTGCACCCCATCCAGCATGAAGGGTGCTATATAAACGCAAGTTGTTGTTGTTATTGCTTCTCCGTCATTGTGGCCAAACAGAGTAATTTTTAAGACTGCAGATTAATGAGATCCTGTTTCTGGGCAAGGATTTGTTCTACATACCCAGCTCCAGGTGAAAAGTGAGAAAGATGATTGCCCACAAAATATACAGTGAATTAATTCAATTTGCAGGGTATTCTGTGAAGTGCTTTAAGATGCCTCAAAGATGTGATAAGGTGCTATGTCAAATGCAAGCATTATTATTATTAGTTCAATATTGGTGCCAATATTAATGGCAGGGCCTTTGCAAGGCATGGTGCCCAAGGCTCAAGACTAAGATTGGGAGCTTGTTGTATAAGGATTCATGGATGCAAACTTAGTTTGGAAAAAACTCCTCTGATAAATGATGGATCAG
This sequence comes from Hydrolagus colliei, assembly GCA_035084275.1. Taxonomy (NCBI): domain Eukaryota; kingdom Metazoa; phylum Chordata; class Chondrichthyes; order Chimaeriformes; family Chimaeridae; genus Hydrolagus; species Hydrolagus colliei. The sequence goes on from CM068748.1 coordinate 11,330,861, forward strand.
TTTGCAATCTTATACTGAGCAGTTATTTAAATGCACAATTGCATCATATTCCTCCTAATCCTACTCCAGCCAAATAAGTGGAACTACAAGCTGGGGTCAATTACTCATTGATTCTTCGCATCCTATGGTTGTATATCAACTCCACTGGGAATTTCCCTCTAACAATGTTACTGAGATAGAAATTAGTTTGGTGGATACGATAAAGGTGTAAACCAATATACAGTAAAAGCCCGTTTATCCGGCACGCTCGGGGGTCGACTAATTGACTGTGCCGGGTAATCGGGTGGCAAGTTGCTGAAAAACCAACACAAAAAATTAACTTATTTTAAAACAAACTATATTAATAATATACTAAATAGTAACGGAGTATTGTATAGCTACTTACCAATAAAGATTTCAGCACACTCAGTAAAAAATGGTTAAAAAAGCATTTTTCAACCGATCGGTAAAAACCTCCCAAGTTCGTAAGTTTAATAAGTGCATATCCGCACGCATTGCACGCATGCGCAAATTTAGCATACTCGCAATTGCTGGAATGGGAAATTGCCCCACGAGGGGGTCGAGCAATCCGGTTAATTGGGTCACGGATAAATGGGCTTTTACTATATTATCGTTCTGTTAGTACAGTCATGTAGAATAACAGAAGCTTCTGCCTTTTTAACATTTCAGTTAAATTTTCAAGGCATTCATTAATTTCCCTCTTTATTTTGTACCAGGATGAATATAAATCTGACAAACAACTGTCAGATGAAGATTTGAAGAACGCTATCAGTATTCACCATTCATTGGCAGAGCGAGCATCTGACTACAAGAGGTCCAATGTCTTCTACTTAAAGACAGCTGACTGGCGAATATTTCTTTTCCAAGCTCCGTAAGTGACCATTCCTGGTAGACTCCAAATTATTAGCAATTTGGTTTCTCGGGACATCATTTAGGGGCACAAGTATGATCAAAGTCCGCCTTTGTTGGCTTGAAAAATGCTGTGTTGAAATCCTGTGTTTTGGCTTGTATTTGCTGCAGCTGTGAAACTAATTCAGATCATTTTCAACCTTCCTGTCAAAAATAAAACACTTCTATAATCTGGGTTAAGCATAAGAAACTTGCAAAAATCTATAAGAAATCACTGGATTACATTGGAGCAAACTTGTCAGTGGCATGAACTAGTAGGCATTCAGGAGGGCACAATCCAGAGCCTTAAACATTTAGGTTACACTGCAGCCAGAAGTCCATTAAACAGGAAACAAAACATTTATATTGTTTGTCTATTGCCAAGTTTGGAAAGCATGACTGGGTTTCCCCTGATTTCCCAATATACCCCGTAATTATGATATGAAATCAGGAACTGGTTTTGGGAATCAAGTACTGGATTCAAGGAGTTGAATGATTAAAACCTAAATAGGGTCAGATTAGCATCGCCTTTTTTATTGACAAATGAAAAGGTGTGCATGCACAGTGACTCCTGCAGGTGTCTTTTTGACACTTCACCAAGATTCCAAGCGTATAGTTCTGCATATCCCGATCCTTACATATGTCCAAGAAAACAAACTCTAGAACAATAGCACCTTCCCTTTCTCAGACCATTACCAATTACTGGGAGGCATTACTCATGTCACTATTCTGAGGTGCAGACAGGGTGTGTTATCTTCGACTATAATCAATGGGACACTGCTTCCTGAACCTATGCTTTGTTATACTTTTGTCAGTGTGTTTGCCATTCAGAAATGCTCCTTTTTTAATGTTACTCATTTTTACCAATTCAGAGGATTCCATTCAATAACCTGCCCCTCACCTTTAAAGCCCTCCATAGCATTGTCCCGCCCTATCTTTGTGACCTCCTAATCTACCAAACTGTCTGCTCCATGCTTTCAACGGGCTCCGGCCTACTCCATGTCCTCCGACTCACCTGCCCCACCATCAGCGGGCAAACCTTCAGCCATTCTGCCTCCAAACTTCACAATTCTATCTTGCAATCACTAGGGCCTCACCCGATCCTTAGCCTCCTTCAAGTCCTGCCTCAAGAACTTCCTCTTCGACTCCACCTTTGGTCACCTCCCTTCCCTCCCGGATCCCGACCCCATTTCAGGTCTGAAAAACTTGACTGTCCAGGACCTTGGGACGTCCTCCCAACGTGAAAGGTGCTATTCAAATGTAATTTTGTTGTTGTTGTTATTAGGAGTCCTGAGGTGATGCAGTCCTGGATCACGCGGATAAATCTAGTGACAGGCATGTTTTCCGCGCCACCTTTTCCAGCAGCCATTGGTTCCCAGAAGAAGTTCAGTCGACCACTTCTTCCAACAACAACAACCAGGCTTTCTCTGGTGGGTATCAATATGTGTGTTGAAAGTTCAGGGATATTTCTTAATAATTTCTATTTATCAGTCAACTCAACAACTCAGTGGGTTACCAGGTAGGATAGCTGAGGCTAGGATGCACCTTGAACCCATTTAATGCAGCATTGGGAGGATGGTAGGGTGCTTTTCTGGAAACATGGGATCATATATACTGATGAGCCTCCTTCTTTTGTGATCTTGAGGTACTGTTTTCCTATGATCCTATGCAGAATTTCATCTTAATGAATTTTGTTTGAATCCTTTAGCGAATGTAGCGATTTTGTTCTCCAATTATCCTGTTATAGCTACTGCTCAGCTACATACTCATAAATACTCACTGTTTGACATTGGATAATGTCGGTTTTCATTGACTTGTATTCATTACGCATGCAACATCTATTCAAGTTCCTCTCATATCATTTGCTGATGTAATAATCACTCACCCTCACGATATTAAATGGTGAATATATACTGTGCGCAATTGGCTGCCACAACTCGCCCACAAAACATACAGTCACTACACTTTACAACATATTCTGTGAAGCGCTATCAGACGTATCAATGGTGTTATAAAGCGCTATTATCAATATATGCTCCTTGGACATTAAAAATGCAACACCACCTTCTGCTGGCCGAAACATTATGCTACAAGGGTGACCATGCCTATTGAACCAAAGGGAAGCCAGACTTTTGATGTCTTTCTTAAGAGTGCTGCAATGAGGGGCCTAAACAAAGTACAGTAAAAGCCCGTTTATCCGTGACTTGATCAACCGGAACTTCCGTATAACTGTTACACAAAAAGTCCCCATCCGATTAACCGGATGTTATCCGGCACAATTGCGGTGGCGCATTTAATTAATCGATTGTCGCACAAGAGTACTTTACAGGTATTTTGGCTTGCCGCTAGTAGAGCTTTCAAGTCACGCTGCTGTTTTTTTTCCTTCGCGTGGCATCTGCCATTGCAGAAGCTATCAATAGACTGTACACCTCTACCCCAGCATCATGGCTTCAAACCAGGCATCTACCAGCAAAGGTTATTTTTAGGTGAATTTTTAGCTGAACAACAAAAGTCTGTTATTATTTAGTCTATTATTAATATAGTATGTGTTAAAATGTTAAATTTTTTTGTGTTGGGTTTTCGGCGTTGGATCCGACCAAATATCTGGCATGCCGTTTAACCGGCATTGGCCAGGTCCCGCAGGTGCCGGATAAACGGGCTTTTACTGTACCTTATTTTCATGTTTGTATTTTTTCAGGGAGAACAGGTGAAGGCTCATGAAGCCAGATTGAAATCGATGGCTGTGGACCTTGCTGAGCATCAATCGTATCCTCCTGACAAGAAGGTGAAGGGCAAAGAACTGGAAGAATACAGACAGAAAAAAGATTACCTGGAGTTTGAGGTGAATTCACTAATTACACATATTTTGTCAGAACAAATTCATGATGCAATGAAAGCCTGATAATTAGAGCCTCCATTTAACATTTATTTAATAGTATGGTAATGCATAAACTCATATTTTTTGATGGTATAGCTTGTCCTCCTGCCACAAGTTCTGCTGTAACCAATACAATTGCAGAATGAGTTTACTTTGCATTCATACTAATAACTGAACACATTGTCTAGAATCTGTTGTGTCCTGTTTAAATAGTCCAGGCATGGTATTCTGTATAAAGATCTATCTCTACTGATGAACAAAGTTGACCTACTGGGGCTGCAGAGACTGTAAATGTTACTTAGTGAGGCTCTGACACATGCAGGGCTTAAATAATGAGTCTGGTGGGATGATTCATACATTAGGTATCAATTTATCTTGCTTGATCTGCATGTTGTAGGTTTTACTGCATTTAAAACTGTTTTTTTGTCTCTTCAACAGAATGTAAGATTCAGTACATATGTGCTGCTTCTCTGTGCAAAGCTGAAAGCTGGAACAGACGACTTGGACAAGTTTGAGGCTACCCTGTTTGACACTGTGGAGAGTGAAGGGAATGGCTTGAAGAAATCTCGCTCGAGCCCATCTCTGAACCCGGAGCAGCCGATCATCACCATCAGGGTCAAAAGAAATACCTCTGAGCGCAGAAGCTATCGACAGGCCATCAGCACCAAGCACAAGTTATAATGCACTGTTAGTGGAGCTTTGTATCAAGGCTCGCTAGCTAGTATGTAACATTCGGATACAACTTATGAATTTAGAATAGTGCCAATGGTAGCTGCTCACGTCAGTTGGAACTTTTGTGGTTCACGGCCTGCTCAGTGAATGACAGTTGAGGTTTTCTCTTGAGGTGGATGTGTATGGACAGATACCAAGACCAGGACACTGTGATGGAAGAGAAGCCCTGGTTCAAAAGATTCAATGATAGGCCTTTGGAACACAATCAGCTGCTGTGGATATGAAGACTACTGATGCTCATGCTGAGGTCTAGGAGAAGACCTGTCAAGGCTTCGACCAATTAAAGTTTTATTTATGATCCCTCATCAAAACTTTTTGGAAAGGTTTAGCTGTTCTGTTTACAGAACAGCTGTTCTGTGAATGCTGCTGCCGTGAGAAGGCTGAGCTGCATCATGTAGCTGCATCGTGTATTTCTGTTGGCTCGATGATAGATTTTGTCTCTAACATAGCACTGAGACAGACTCACATGTTCACTGCTAAGCTTTGATGGGGCAGCTACAACTTTAGTTTTTGGTGGGACTTGCTATGCCTTTGCAACGCTTCTTGGATATTGCAACAGAAGTGACAAATTGAGCTTCAACCACCTGTACTCCCATGTACTAACTACTGAGAATCGCACTGATATGAGTGAAGATTCAATCAATAGTCTTGTGGTGGAAAGTAATTCTCTATTTATGTTGTGTTTTGCTTTTGTTTTCCTTCCCCTTTCTCTTGCTCCTAGAACCTGCGTTTTTTTCCCTAAATGTTAAATTATTATGAAGTAAAGGCATAGAATCAACCTAAATGCGTCTTTTATAAAACAAGATGATTAATGGCAGTATTTAAACACTAGTTACAGAATAATTTGGATTTACATGAGACTTCTGTTCTGTTTAGTTAGGTTCACAGCCTGTATCCTCGGCAGTGCCAGTTCAGTCCTTTTAGCTTTTATGTAATAAAGAGGTGCATTTTTAGATAATATCTGGACAACACAGTGGTATCAAGACTATAGAGAGGGGCCAGTAGGACCTTGAAATAAGTGTTGCCAGTCCTCACTGCTACTGGTAGTCTATGGGGAGAGCGGAAAATCTTTTGGATCTCAAGTACCTTCACTAAAATGTATGATGATTTCTAAAATGTCTCCCAACAGTTTAGCTGACTATTCAGTTCCTCTGTCATCAATTTGAGGCGATCCCCATGAATGCAGTGGTGCCTGTTCCATCACTGTGTTCTTATACAATGGGCACAGCGTAACATTAACTGGTCTGTTTACAGTTTTCTGCTTGTACAAAAAAGAAATGTTTCTATTACTGCTAACCATCCTATGAAAGCCTTCATAGGAAATCTCATTTCTGTGAGATTTGTAGTGTGTTGAAGTTGGCCCCAAAATTTAATTTGCTCACAAAAGCGCATTAAACTTTAGTTTTCATGACATTTCCATGCCGAACAGCACCGTTTCTTAGTTCTTTTTAATGCATGAGTCATGACTATGGAGTTAAAATAACAAAGTGGCAAGAGATTGGACATTTGACTCAGTGGTTAAGTGCCAAACGAAAATCAAACTCATGACTCAGTAATTTTATTCAACTGGAAAGTCCGACTGAAGCGAAACCTTGTGTGCTGAGAAGAAAGTGTTCAGCAGTTATCTCTATAGTCAGATGACAGAAACTCTCCATTTTAAGTAATCAGCCACTTTATTGCCAAACATTAATGCAGGGTATTGTTTTGGGCTCTGCCAATGGGAAAGATGTGTTGACTGGGACTGGGTGACAATGGCATTTCACTTCTGGGATTGGACTCAAATTCACGCTGGGCAGAGCCAAAGATTTACTCTCATTGTTGGGCATCAGGGTATATGGTGAGTTAAGTAGCTACTCTTTCATCTCTGATTCAAATGCATCTAGACTGATGGGATGAAATCTCACCTGCCTGCTCGCTGGAGGGAGTTTTTATGAATTTAGGATATACTCAACCCAGTTTCCTTGGGCACAGGTTCACAGCACAAACTGATAAATCAACAGTCGCTCCCACAGGATCACAGGAATGGAAATGTCACACTGGTCGAGAAGTTGAGTTAATGTTGCATGTATAGGAGCTTTCCTCTGAAGCAAGATCGTTGGCAAAGCATCCTTTGCTGTGATGAGGACATGTGCTCTGCACTCCACAAAGAGAGATGTTCATAGAACAAAAAAAAACCTGTTTTTGAAACAAACAACACTGAATCTCACCTGTTACCTCATAGGGTAATAATATCTTTTGATGTTTTTAAGCAAACAAATGGAGGAAACCCTTAAGTGTCAATAGTTATTTAAAGATGACAGCTAATGTAAAACTCAATTAATATTGCTCAGTCAACAAATGTTACATTTAAAGTAAAAATTGATCAACCTTCTGGTGGTGAGTTGTTTTTATTTGCTTGAATTTGTTGTATTGTCTCCAGGTTCACATATATTTGACCACCATATAATTTGCAAGAACAGCTTTTGGTTTCTCTGTTCCTCCCTGGAAGGGGATGTGGCGGGGAATGTTGAGATTTGCAACTCATTTTGCCCATCTAACTTTGGTTCTTGCCTGCTGTTTTACAGGGTGCCTAAAGTTCTGGTAAAAAGAGGCAGGTAATCCTGTTGCAAATATTACATGCAACTGTTTTTCCATCAAAACATAATATTTTGAAGACTGTACTGGTAACTACAGGGTAAATTAGATATAAATATGAAATTATGGGTGTTTGGAAAGAGTGATAAAAGTGCAATTTAATCTACGAGTTTAAATGACTTCATGAAGCATGCATGCAAACCTCCCAATACTGTAGTTTACAGGCCTACCTAGCTATTTAGATTGCATTTATCATGTTTTGGAAATAAATTAGTGCAGCGATTACATCATCATAAAAAAAGTGAGATTATTCTAATGTTATCACCTCAGGATACTTTCACGATTCTCTAGAAAGTCCAATAAAGTAAATTGTTCCAATCATTACGCAGAATGAGAGAGAATATGACAACTTGATGCTGCAATTGAAGTCACTAAAATGTAGATTATTTAAAGATTAACACTTCCTGAATTCATTTTTCACTTTAGTTATTTTATCAATCATATCCTATAATCCTCATATATCATACTTTTCACGTTGGGAGGACATCTCAAAGCACTTCACAGCCTTTACTGTGAAGTGGAGTGACTGTATTTTAGGTGAACAGACTACAGGATATTCTAGAAATGTATTTCCAAAAATAGAACAGGCTGATGAACATTTGATGACTAAGGTAGGTTAAGATTTCTGGCATGTCCCTATATCAAAACACTTGGTATTTAATTTTCCTGCTGAACCATAAATATTAGTAACTGATATACGATTGAGCACAGTGTAGGCTGGGGTCAAGATGCTATTGATCTGAAATATGTATCTGCATTTGGCATCATCTTCCGCTTCAAAAATGAAGGCATGATGAAAGGCCATTTGACCGATATACTAAAGGAATTCTGCCAGCTACATCTGTACTACAAAAGACACCCACAACATTCCACATATTTAGTTCCTGCTGTCTGTTGTGCTCAATTGCAGAGTTGAGACCAATTGTGTCACACAGATTTATTGCCAAGGGAGACACCAAAGTAAAATATGAGATCCAAACAAGAATGTAAGCTGAGCAGACACATGAGCTTCCTTCATTCCTGCTCTACCATGTGCATCATATGCAGTGTGCAATGTCCTTTTATTTATAAAAGACAAAAATTGTGGGTGGTGTGCAGCAGAACCTTGGAGGAAGACCAGCTTTATACCAGCTTTATACATCATTGGATAACAGCCAGAAACAGCCGTGACAGCGAGAGTGTTTACCATGTTTTATACAACCATATGTTCAGAATTTCTTTCAAGTTGCATAAGTGGTCTAAAATTAGTGTATAATGTCTTACATTTTAGGGTTCAGACATTAATACAATGCTAATCTGCAATTGTGGGATCAATAATCTCTATTCACATCAACTATTTGTGGGGAAACTAATTTTAACCTCCTACTGAGGTAGATAATACCTTGAGTATTTTGTAACTAATATCAGGGCTTCCCCACAAGATCAAAAACCTGCCAGAGGTATGTAGACAACCCACGTATTCATTCATCACATTGATTTAGAGCATTCCCAGGTTGCCATTAATAACATCAGACAGCATCCAAACATACAAACCAAAATGAGATGGGCAGCGAACTCCCCTTTTTTGATGTGTAGATAGAAAACGGCATATGGTTCAATCAAACCTTCAGCATATGGTTTAGTTTATAAATTGAAACTCAAATGTAACATTCTGTTAAATATTCCCTAGTTATCAACAGCATTCAAATTTTAGGGAGGACAGCTTAAAAAATTATACAGTACACAGTTCTCAAAGCACATTTCTCAAATGAGGATCAAAAACTGAGTAATAGAGGCACAGTGGTAATTTTATACAATACTGTAACCTGCAACACAGTGATGCATTTTCTAAAGTTCCTACACACTGTTGGGTGTAGACAAGTGACCCGAGTCACCTTCATACATAATTGTTGATATTACAAAGCAAGCCAAGACAGAAACAAGCATAAATGTTGGCAGCAAAATTTAAAAAATATGTAGAGGAGGATATTGAGAAAACAAATGTAATATTTAATTGAAAATATACAATTACTGAGATTATTTCAGTCATGTGAAAGGGTGGCTTGATACATAGGCAGAAATACTATTGTGTATGCCATATGTAGACTGTGAATCTATCCACATCAGTAAAATAACAGGTAATAATACTAATCCTTGCATTGATACAGCACTTTATCACATCTTCAAGACACCTCAAAGCGCTTCATAGAACATACTGTAGAGTGAATTGATTGTATATTTTGTGGGCCAAACATGACAGCCGATTATGCACAACAGTGTCCCCAAAACAGTCATGGATTGAAGTGACTAATTTGAAAAAATTTGAAGGAGTTATTACCCCCAGAAAAGCGATTTGCTAATCGACTAATAACCAGGTTCTGACTTTCTGCTGGGTAAACAGAGGCGTGTGCAGAAAGGAAACTTGCCCAACATTTTGCCCTGCCAGGGATCGAACAGATGAACAGTAAATAAACCAGCCTGTATCTTAAATTTATATTTTAAAAATGTGACCTTAATTTTGTCCTAGGCACAAGATATAGAGTTCACTTAAAGCATGCCAAAACAATAACTAAGTCTACAAACATTTCTAAGTGGAAGATAGTGGAGGCTTTCGACAGGCAACTTGAAAAACAGAGACTAAACAGAACATTCTCTATATTCTTGTGTATTTGGGAAAACTTCACAGAGAAAGATTTACAATGACATACAATAACACACAAGATCAAAACAATACTCCACAAATGGCTTCAGCATAAATCTTCAAGGTCTTCTACGGAGCTCAAAACAGTAACATCAACAAAGGAGAAGAGAAAAGTCTCTGAATGCCATCATTTTCAAAGTTCTACTGCAAAATAGTTCACCCAGGAGCACACAACCACTATTCTAAGGGACAATAATAAGCTATCAAATTGAATGGTTACAGAACATTAATAATGTGAATACCAATAAGAAGTTAGTAGCAGAGCAGGCTTTACACTTGTAAAAGATGATTTCAATAAGTTGACAATAATGTGACAAATTTACCCTAAACATTTTTATTTAGAAAAATTAGTTGAAGAAGGCTACACAAAAAAAATGGGGGCAGTGCACTTTGATTAAACACCCCATCACCATCCCTCAGCATTTAATTGTACAATAGCTTATTTTTGTTTACTCCAAATGGAAGCAATCACTTCAATACCCAAGGGATGCATTTATTATCAGCGGTGGGATATGATTTATTACCAACAATTGGGCTTACCTGATAACCAATGAGTTATGATCACTGCAAGAATGGAATTTAAATTGTATCCCTTGGGCATCAATTGAGTTTACTGTTAATTCTTTAAAAAATTAATTGGGTTCACAGAAACAGGGAAATTTGATTGTGATAACAATTTTAAAAATTAAGCTATTTTTAAAGGATCATTTGTTATTTCATTCAAGTGCAGTTTGGAGGCATGTATGAATGTTCTGTCTTCAAATGAAAAGTACACTCCTGTTTAATTGTAACTTTGATCGTGTGTAGTACAACAATGTATGTATGGAAGAAACTTGAAGGTTTAATTAAAAGGTATGAACCACAAAATAATGTTGGACCTTTACTGGGGACTCTGTGGAATGAGCTGTAGAATAGAAGTCAGATTCCTGGAATGATTTCAAATTGATCAAAACATTAATTTCCTTTTTATGAAAATGTAGTGCATCCAGTTGATTTTTCTCCCCACTTGGCATAAGCCTTCTTTGTCCCAAGTCTGGCTTCCTCTGACTGGAGTAAATTCTGTGGGTTCTACTTGCTTTCCAGAGTGGCTTGTTCTCGTGTGAGTCTTGACATGTCAACTCACACTCAACACAGAGGTGATAGTTCACAGCCAAGCCTAGCACCTGTCTGTCTGTCTGTCTGCCATATACAAGCAGTAGAGGGTGCTGTTGAGGAATCAAAAGCAGGAATCTGGATACTTTCTCCAACCCAATGAAGATTGAGGCCAATTTAACCTCCCCTTGCATCCCGTGACTGGATCGGAAAGCTCGGCCACAATTGAAATTCAACCCAGCAAGCTCATGGTTGATAAACTGCAGCTCTATCCATTCCACCATCAGGACTGCAATAAATTTCCTTCAGGTACTTGGATAAGACACTTCAGTTTAGCTTGGATGTATGTGAATTGCCTTCATGGTTGTGATTTGAACTAAGTGTCCTTGACACTTTCCACCATGCATATTTAATAAATCAAGTACATTTTGACTTTTCACTGAATTCGCTGTGATGTTTACAGTAAGTAAGAATATGGTATCCTTTGTAAGCTGTGTAAACCATGTGTAAATTTTATGCATTGGGGAAATTGTATGTGTCCTTAATTATCTAATTAACAGCAAATGAAAATAATTAGAGAATAAAGTGGTGCTTTTCACAATCCCAACAACAACAACTTGGACTTATACTTTCCCCTTCATGAAGGGTAGTGTCTCGGGCAAGGCGGAGAAATTGAGGGAGTGCAACAAAAGGGGGAATTGCAAACTGGAGAGAAGAGGTGTTAACCTTAAAACAAAGAGGGGGTGAAATTGCCAAATAACTTGTTCCCCGCAGAAGAGGGGGAAGGTGAGCTTTTATGGCCTGAAATTGTTGAAATCAATATTAAGGTCAGAGGGCTGTAAGGCTCCTGGCAGATGGATAAGGTGCTGTTCCTCGAGCTTGCGCTGCAGTTCACTGGAACAGCACAGGAGACCGTGGATGGAGAGGTCGAACTGTGAGTGGGAAGGAGAGTTGAAATGGCATGAAATGAGAGTTGAAATAAGTTGAAAAACCCCTTCTGTTTCACAACATTAACACCATTTTAACCAACCATCTGCTGCCCTTTCTCTCTTTTGTCTTCCTTGCCCTGCCTCTCTCTCTCTGTTAATCCTTAAAAGCCTCTCCCTCCCAACACTCCCCAGTTCTGGCGAAGGGTCGTGGACCCCGGAACGTTGGCCCACGTTTCCTTTCTCCATAGATGCTGACTGACCTGCTGAGTGTTCCCAGCAATTTCTATTTTTATATCAGATTTCCAGCATCTGCAGTATTTTGTGTGCTTTTTTTGTGCTGAATTATCACTCCAGGTGTAACTACAAAGATGAAGGAGGTGGGTGGCTAGGCACTTACAAGGATTAGGGTTTACAGCTTTGAATTATGTTCAATTGGACGTTATTTGTTTGCTTGCACTCCCCAAAAAATAATAGTTTGCATGTTTTACTGTAATCCTTTTCTAGGTGTACTGTTAACTTCAATAAAAAAAACTCCTGGAATATTTCAACTTGGCTGATGGTGGCACTGCTACCCTGTTCTCAATGCAGTTATTTAAAGGCAATTAATGCTACTGCAAGCATACCACCACAACTGTTTTATCTACCGTATTTATTTAGCGGGCTTTTCTTTAATGATAATCACAGGAATATGGTTGTGCAATTCTTCCCCTTCCAACTACCACCACCACCAATTATTTACTATTGCTGTCTTATGGTTCCAGAGGCTTCTCTGGTCTGCTTTACTCAAGTGGCTAAGTTTCATGTCAACCACAGTTAGCATTGTAGTTGACGCTTGCTGTCAGCCCCTGTTTAGTTATTTTGTTTTCCTAATCTAGGCCTACTGTACTGGTTCAGCATGTATACATTGGATAACAGCTCTGAATCACTGGCATCTGGTACTGTGCACTAAATATACTTCTCGTGAGGGTAATTAATGACTGACCAGGTCCATTTAAATCAATCTTATTATCTAATGTTAATGTCTGTAACTGTGTTGAGGTCTCATGATACATCTTTGGGTAAAATAACTAGTCTTGCATGTTGAGTGTTGTACAGCCAATGGATGTCTATGGCTTGCTTGTGTGTGTGTGTGCATATATACTGTAAATATATATATATATATATAATATATTATCTACACATACACATGTACATATCAGTGGATGCAAAAGACAAATTAGCCAGTGTGGGTGTCTGAGAAAGGGATTCCAGGAATTTGCAAAATGAGTTGATTCCCAAGAAAATAATACTCAAACTCATAGTTCATCACTGACCACTCACCCAAATAACTATTTCTAGTGCTTTGCAGAAATTAGTAGAAAGCATTATCATTAACATTGAACTTTGCAGTTTATTTCTGATTTTTTTTAAAAAAAAGGCCATCAGGTTGAAAATCAAACAGCTGAGAATTGGATAAGCTTGGCATATTTCCATCTTCCTTCTGTTCTTTAAATCATTTCATTTAAATGGGAAAGTGCAGTTATGATAATAATCTTTGGATGTCTCAAATTGCTTCACAGGATTTATTATAAAGTGTAGCTCTCAAATATGCAATTGCAGGTCCACAGCACTGCCCACAAACAGCCATGAAGTGAATGTCCATTGTTTGGCAAGAAAAATCCTATAATGGTTGGCGGGAGTTGCTGAGCCAGGGGTGTGAGCAAATGGAATACTGTGACTGAACCATTCTGGTTTCGTGATACTATCACCCAAAAGCAGATCTTGTTTAATCAATAAAATCAATGCATGTCCCGTCAACTCAACAGGAAAACAGAAATGAGATGGATATTAAGGTGAAAAGAAATACTTTATAACTGTAACAGTAACCAAAGCTTTTTTAAAGTTTACAGAGAAAATAATATTAATATTTCAAGTTAATGGGCAACCTTATGGTTTGGGGATCCAAGAGGAGTTACCAATTCTACGTCAACAGTGGGGGGGTCATTAGATTCAATAACTCCCTGTTAATCTTGCGAACAGAGGGTTGTATATCAGATGATATTGCTATTCAAAGTCGATACTATTCACATCTGTCAACATGAGGTCAATAAATCTCCTTGACATTCTCACCGAATAGTTCTTGAAGAGTAAATCTAATTTCTCCACACAAGACTATCTTGCACAAAGGTGAAAATCACAATCCCAGTTGACTTTTTTTGTTGTACAGCTTTCTTGGTTATCTCCCTAGATAGCCTTACTGATCAAAGTAGTTTTCTACCTTGCATTATCTTTCTCTTTTCTCTGTCACCAAATTGAAGGAAATGCCCTACTTAGCCATGCAATTAACAAAACTGATGAACAACATGTTCCATAAATAGCAAGAAATAGCTTGTAGAGACAGTACCTTTGAACACAGTGGCCAAATTTATATTGATTATGTATGGCCACCTGCAAGTATCCTGTATTCTATGGAATATAACTGAAAAACTATCTTATGCAGACCCTCTTGACAATATGTATGAAATAAGCTGTTTTCTTGAATTTCCGTTACAATTCATTCCAGGAATCAATCTTTATCTAAATATATTGGATTGTTTTGTGGGGATTATTGAATAAATACTAGTTTAGAAGTTTAGAAGTACACATCTGATTCTCTGCTGGTCAGTAAATTTCTCAAATCTGGCAGTGTGAGCTTTTAATGGGCAAAGTCAAACTAGTTCACACCCACTCCAATATATAGAATTCCAATGTTCCAAACCCCTTCTCTGACTTCATTGTCTGGAATTCCAACGGATCAAACCAGTTCTCATTCTCTCCTAAAGTACAGAATTATGTTTGACCATTTCCAGCGCAGTCCATCCCAAAAAGTCCAAACAAAATAAAACATATACTGTAGTCATTTATCTGCATATCTGTCTGTAATCATCATGTAAAATTTAGAAACTTCGGGACATAGGAACAAGATTAGTCACTTTGCCCCTTGCATAGTGAAGACTGTTGCCATTGATCTGCATGCAATGAGGCATAAAGCAACATTTTACCTAAGTGGATTACAAGTAAATCTAGCAAGTAGAACTGGATTAATAGCTGATTTCTGTAGATACCTCATCCATGTGTAATGAGTGCAGGAGCTTAGTGTCTGTAGTTTTTGGATCAATTTGCTGCAAATATTGAATTCATTTACGTGTTGTCACTACTTCTATTTATAATTTACGGGGACAGGGTTGGAAGGCATAACCAGGGCACAGAGCAAGTGTAAATTTAGATATTTATGGTGAAACTACAGTTATGACTTATTCAAAGATTAATGTAGGATAGTAAACATGTGGATATGTCTCTGAAGAAGTCAATTGGGACAGGTAGAGAAGCATAAATTCAAGAACTGAATCACTGCAGGAAAAAATCCATACTTGTGAACAAATGCGCTTTTATTTACTTTACTTTTTTTTACACACATATAAAAACTTGTTTTGGTTCATAGCTGAGTTTGGCCATTTGAATCTTGGTCAGCTAGCTG
This sequence comes from Hydrolagus colliei, assembly GCA_035084275.1. Lineage (NCBI taxonomy): Eukaryota > Metazoa > Chordata > Chondrichthyes > Chimaeriformes > Chimaeridae > Hydrolagus > Hydrolagus colliei. The sequence goes on from CM068748.1 coordinate 11,346,190, forward strand.
ACACTTTGATACTGAACTGGAGCATGTATCCTTTCAGATGTCACTTAAAATCTACACAAAAGTAAAACCTTTGATATTTTGATTGCTATTCATTCACATGAAGTTTATGTATTTGCTTCAGGCTTTCTCTCAATCGATTCAGTAACACAATGCTCCAGTTTGTCGAAATAAATTATATTCAGTTTCTGAATTTAGTCCTTTTTGTAACTTGAAGGCAATTCCATTGCACTAAATCAATGTAATGTCATGGATTTGACAGCAAATTACTCTGACTAACATCAAAGCTGCCAGGACAATCTATTGAAAATTGCCACTCATTGAATTCTATGCAGTTGATATGGATTGTAAGAGTCTCCAGCACCTCCAAACAGCATAGAGAACTTGTCAGTCATTCGCTCTATATCCTATAACACCCTCACACAACATATGCACGTACACACACATCAAGAAACCAAAATGACAAAAGCACACAGCATTTACATCAGGCAGGTGTGAAAGCCAAGGTTTTGCCCAAGCACTGAACCAGGACCTTGCAAATCCACCACAAGTGTCACGTCAGGAAGAAATATCTTGCTCTTTCAAGCATTGAAAGCACGAGAAGCTGTATGATCAATAAGTCAATGCCCTATTTTCTGGCTGTTGAAATCCTGCATGAGTGCCAAATGTATAATACAGTATTGTGACTTTCTGGTGAAAGTTTGAAAAGGAGAATTTGTTGTTTCATATTGATTTCTTTCCAACTCTTGTAAAAATAGTCAAAATAAGTTAAAAGACAGTCACATCTTGTCATTTGCTGTACAAACTTTTTAAAATTATAATCTGACAATTTGCATTTATTATTATTTGATTCTTATTCTCCTATGGCAGTGCTTGTGGAAGATGCATGTGTCTGTTGCGCTACTCATTTGTAACATATCATGGGACTGTGAATCAGTCAGGAGAGTTTCGATTTGTGGGCAACTGATACTTAAATCAATTAAAATTTTTTTATCCTATCAGCACCAGTAGACTGGTTGGTTTATTGTTGAATTTAGGATTGAAAGGCACTAATATATGTATTATTGTGCCTAATTCTATTTAGATGCCATGGATATTTCTGTGTGCAACATTGACTGATGCATTTTCCTATAAAATACAGTCAGCGTATTTTGTAATAAATCCTGTGAAGCGCATTGTTCTCCCAACCCTGTAGCTCAGTGGTTAGATCATTCGTCTTATAAGCAAGAGACTTGGGTTCAATTCCAGGCAGGGCAAATTCTTGGGCAAGTTCCCTTATTCTGCACACTCAATAATAATCCCTCAGAAAACAATTGGTCATTTCAATCCACTGTTTGTGGGACACTGTTGGCTGCATTTTGCCCACATATATAGAGTCACAACTAATTTCATGATAGCCACCCTTCCCCGCTTGATACTGTATCACAGATGATCATTTGCTCTTCACTTACAATTCTGCTGAAGGTTCTTGGAGATTTCAAGATTCTTATGGGTCATTTTGCTGTTTTCCATGTAATAATTATATTTTCTAATGTTCTGAGTATTGTTGGGAGTGAGAAAATCACTGAGCAATGCCCTAATATGGTCTTCAGCATCTGAACCAATGGATTTTCACATAGGAGGAACCCCACATTGTTGAGTATTTAAGGAGCTGCAGTTAGTCAATAGATGAAAGTGAGTAAAATATTTTCTTCCTCATGTTAGGAGTGCTCTATGCTATCATTAAAATTGCTAAAAGATAAGTGATGTTGGGCAAACTCATCATATGAGCATCAGTTATAGTGAATTCTTACATATGTTGATTATATGCACTCAAGCACTCAGTGAGAAATTGGCTGAACGTAAAATCTGCTTTTATACATTCTTGCAGCTAAATCTCATTTAGTGCAAGAATTAATCGCCATAAAAAAAACTTACTGCCCAAGTGGAAAATCTGCATTTAAAGCAATAATTGGGGATGGAATGAACTAAATTAAGACTCATAATGATTTTGGATTTATTTTCTGGCACTGAACATGTGCTATTAAGGACCTTTTTAAAAATGTTTTATATCTACACTCTGAAAGAGAAATGTTCAGTCATAAATGTGACAGAACTGTGATTCATAGAACTCTTGTAACTCATTAATTGAAACTATATAGTGCTGAGTGGTTTTAGGATTTCTAAACAATTCATTGATCTCCACAAAAAAGATAAAATGGTTTACGTCCGGAAGGAATTATAACATTATTAAAATGAATTGTCAATTTGATAAGCAGAGTGGTTTTCACTAGCCTTCTGAAATTTCCATAAAAGTTAAATCTTGACTTTAAGGAACACAAATAAAATTGATTGATGAAAGTCACATATATCTAGCTTTAGCATCCAGTCTCATAAATGCCAGAAGGTAAGTATTTTAAGACCATGTTTCTCATTTCTTATAATAGGAGAAAATACATTATTGATGGATAGCTGGATATACATTCTTGTGTGATCAATAGGTAGAACAGTACAGTCACTATTTCCCCCTTTATTATGTTATGGACTACTTTTTTTTGCTATTTCAGAACCCATGGATGTTTTATGCAGTCTCTGGGTCTCTCTTAATGGTTTAAATTGCATTAATTTTAGTTGCTCAGTTGCTGTAGGCAAACAGTTTCTTGACTCTGATGTAATTTCAATAAATTGTTTCACCAAAGTATCAAACTCAAAATCACAAAATCATGGCTATTCTCCATTTTTCCCCTGTAGGAATACTGTTGGTCAATTCATCTGCCAGTAAGCCAACATAATTGTGTATTTTTTTTCTTTATTTCTCTCATCGGATGTCTTAAACTGTTGCAAATATATACCAAGATATGAAGAAGATTTCCTGAAATAAGGTTTGATTGATCTCTTGCCTAGAATATTGGGTATATTTAGCTGAAAGCAAAAATAACTACCTATATAAAACAGAAAAGAAGGGCGTGAGCTTACAGGAATATTATAAAACTAGCTATACACCCACGAAACATATGCGGCCTAGTGTTTTTGAACACGTTTATTCATATACAGTATTTCAAAACTTTTTTAAAATAATATATTTGTTGTTTACAAAAAAAGAGTGAGCTTTAATCACTGGGTTGTTTTTCTTTGTTGTTTGGTTTTTTTTTAAGCTGTATTGGTTTTTGTTTTCCATTTAGAAGTTCATTGTTACAATTGTGGCAACATACCTAAGGCTTATATATAGATATATATATATATATATAGATATATATATATATAGATATATATATAGATATATATATCTAGTAGATAGATTTGACACAGCGCCATCCGCGTCATGAGGACACAATTGCGGAAACATACCTAAGGCTTTTATATATACTGTATATATAGATTATTGGGCTGAGCTGGAATATCCTGCTGAAAATATCCTGTGAGTCACTCTATCTGAATACCACCCATCTCTGCTCTATAATTGAAGGGAAATATAAACCTGATTTACCAACATAGCAGTAAATATTTTACCAAGTGAAATGAACAGCATTTCATAACACACAATTGATTGATTATCTGTTTTATTATGTGTATTTTGCAAAATGTTTATAAAACGGAATCATTTTAAGAGGTACAGTCAGCCATTCCAATGACATTGACTACTAATCAGTAAAATACACAATCACTACACTTTACAGTAAATTGTATGAGATTCCCTTCTTCAGGTACATTAGGTACACAGCAGCCAGAATCAACCTTTTACAGAATTGATTTTGGATGACAAAGACCCTTCGGAAATCTGATCTAATGTTTCCAGAACACAACTAAATCCCTGTCTCTATTGTCTCCATGGTAGGATCATACCAGTCTCAGATATAAAATTCTGTATCTCCTTACACAGCCTGCCACACTGGCACCCAGTGTTCCATAGGAGCCCTGCTTCAGTGAGTTATCAAAAATTAATGCAAATGTCTGATTATTAATGTGACAGAAGACCTACACAAAGAGGGATGTGACGACAGGACTCCACAGCCTCTTCCTCCAATGTGTAAGTCAGTGAACTTTGTGATTATTTAATTTCAAGCTTGTTAATAATAAAACCAATTAATCGCAGGAGACTGCAGTTAAGGTTCTATACACACAGGACCACCTCTTTTCAATTCTAATATAAGCCGTCACCATTTGTTTTCCATTAAAGCTAAAAGTCTTCCTTTAGATAAAAGGCAAGAACGCAATGGCCAATGATATAAACTAAAGGAGTGAAATCTGAATAATTGATATAACCAACTGAGCCTTAATAATGGTATTGGACCCTTTAGGAAACTGTCAGAAGTCTGTTGGTTAGACACCAGATGAAACCATATGATTTAAATTTGGGGAGTTTTTCTCAATAATGTTTAAGTGTAGTCAAGTAGCCATGGTACTTTGCTGCTGTGCACATTCATCCTATTGTGTCTTCTCTTGTGATTCTGTTTTGGAGCTAAGCTTAGATAATTGCCTGGGTATGTTTTACTGGATAGCACAATGGGTCGGTAGAATCTCTTCCAGATTTGTTTATAATGGCAGTAACACCCACCAAGAATTCGGAATAAAATGATCATACCAAAACAGCAAAACAAAAAATTATTTGGACTTAGGATTTTATGATGGTTAGGCATCACAATTCTGCTTTGATTTCTTTTGAACAGTTCTGTATATATTTTCTGCAGCTGCTCTAACTCCCTGGCCTCCAGAGGCTGCATCCTCCATTATATATGCATCCTCCATAATGCTCCCACCCATGTTAAACATTGCTTACAGGCAATTAGATGAGGATTATTGGACAGACTTTATTGGATAGATAGATGGATCCTTGACAGTTACTCCTTTTCACACACATAGCAATTGTTCTGTGTTTTTTTAAATGTATTTTTCAATAAATTCAATAAATACGTATACTTCATATACACTGGCTGAGCAAGATTTTTTTTTAAAAAAACGTTACCATTGTCAATGTTGCATACTAATTAAAGAAAGCTAAGAACTTGATAGCTTCTTTATCAATTCTGCAGCTGAAATTTTAAACTCCTACAGGTCTTGCATGTGTAAACAAGTACACTGCGCTGGTGGGATGTAACAAGTCTCCTTCTGTCTTAATGCAGAAAAGATGAGATGGCAGCAGCATGTACAACTGCCAGCTTGGCCTCAAAGAGGTGACAATTTATGGATTTGCATTTTTTAAAATGATATACTTAAAGGAACATGCTCCTACATACTTTCCAAACTGGTTGTCCTTCTGGCTTGAAATTAGTACCAAATATAATGGCCATAAAAGAATGGTTAGCTTATTGTAAACAAAAGGGAAGATGACAGTAGAAAGATCTAAAATGAGAAGTTAAAATGCACTTGGATGTGAAGGAGTTAATATGAGAAACTATGGCTGGCAACTCCTATGGTTCAGCTTCTGCTTGGTATTTATACAGTAACACGCCCCACTGAGAGTCCTGTGGTGTGGTACAGCATGAAAAGGATATCCTAGGTTTTCAAGGATGTTCCGGAGGGGAAAAGGCTTAGGGGAGTTGCAACACCCATTCATTGCAGTGACGGTCAAACGGAGCTTCTGTTTGTGTGTGGGAAGAGAGTCATTAGTTAGTTTCTCAGTCATTTTTGTTCTGTCACACACAGGGAGAGACCGGGTCAGTGTTTCACAGGGTCAGTGCCACACCTATCCCGCCTTGCTGAGGTGATGCAGGCAGTGATCACACAATGTTTAATCTCTGAAGAAAAATGGTAACCCTTTCAATCCTTTTTACAGTGAGGTCTCACACCCACGTTATAATGTACACACTGATACAACTCAATATCGAAATCACTGGGTAAAATTGTACCTAGATGTACTCTTTTTACTCTTTTCAATAGGTGCTCCTGGAGTAGTGATGAGAACATTGCCAAGAAGATAAAATGCAAATCCAGAATTCATATATTTTTGTTGGTCCAGTATATGGTAAAATAAGATTTAAGTGGTCCCCTAATTTTACCTCAATTCAAATCCCATATCCATTTTTATATGGGGGAGATTGTCAACTCTTTCTAACTCCTGACCTTACCAGCTGTAAAGTGTACTGTGTGAATGGTTATTGAAGGCAGGTTTGTGTTCTGCTGTTATCACTTTCCCAAGGAGTGAAGCAGTCACTTCTGTTTAAGTGACAAGTGAAGAATGGCCACTTAGATAAATTACATGACGATTACCAATATCCAATGCCCATCCTCTCCTCTAAATCCAACTGTGAGGTGATGCTGGACTTCCTTGCATCGAAAATCAAGGGGATCCGTTTGGCTACCTCTATCACCTCCATCCCCCTCATTGGCTTCCCCTCATGGCACACCTAAGCCCCCTATACATCTTTAACTCTATCTCTCCCTCCTCCCTCACCTCCATTATCTCTAAAATGAAGCCCGCCAACCGCTCCCTCAACCCATACCCATGTGTGCTGTGCGCAATTGGCTGCTGCGTTTCACCCACAAATATACAGTCAATTCACTTTACAGTATATTCTGTGAAGCGCTTTGAGACGTCGATAAGATGTGAAAAGCGCTATATCAAATGCAAGATTTATTATGATTATTATTATTATACCCACCTCTCTCCTCACTCCCAGCTTCACCTCCTGGCTCCTCTCCTAACTGATATCATCAACCTCTCCTTACCCACTGACACTGTTCCCACATCTTAAAACAACAACAAAAACAACAACTTGGATTTATCTTGCGCCCTCCACGCCAGATGATGTCTGAGAGTCCTTCAAAACAGCTGTAATCACCCCCATCCTGAAAAAACCTGCCCTAGATCCATCCCTACTCTCCATCTACTGCCCCATCTCCAACCTCCCACTTCACTCCAAGTTCCTGGAACGAGTCGTCACTTTCCAGTTTCGATCTTTCCTTTCCCACCATTCCTTCTTTAAACCCCTCCAATCCAGTTTCTATGCCTCCCAGAGCATGGAAACAGTTCTGGTCAAAGTCTCCAATGACATTACGAACATCTGCCATCAGGGCTCCCTCTGCCTCCTTGTCGTCCATGACCTCTCTGCTGCCTTCAACACTATCCAGCATCTTGGGAATCCTCCCGACAAGAAAGGCACTATACAAGTGTAATTTTGTTGTTGTTGTTGTTGTTGTCGACCAGTCCATCCTCCTACACTACCTCTCCTCTCAGCTCAATCTTTGCGGACCTATGCATTCACACCTCAGGCACTGGCAGCACCAACCTCCATGGTTGCACATTCCACCTCACCAAGCCAGTCTGTAACGTAGGTGTCTTGTTCAATTCTCAACTATCTTTTCTCCCCCACATCCATGCCATGAACCACTCTACCTTCCTTCACCTCTGCAGCATTGCCCGACTCCAAAACTACCCCACCCCTCAGGCCTCTGACTCTTATTCATGCTATTATTAAATTCAGACTCAACTATGCCAAAACCCTGCTTAGTCAACAGCACCAATTCCTCCCTCCATAGGCTGCATAGGCTGCAGATCATCCAGGATTCTGTAGCCCATATCCTCTTCCACTCAAGGCTCCGCAAACCAATCACCCCTATCCTCGCCTGACTTCACTGGCTTCCCATTACACAGAGGATTCAATTCAAGATCCTGGGCCTTGCCTTCAAAGACCTCCATCTTCGACCATTGGTGCCATTGGTAACCCCCCTTACCCCTCCTTCCCTTCACTCTCCTCGATCCTGACCCCAGCTCAGCCCAGTGCCTTGGGACATCATCCCAACTTGAAAGGCGCTATACAAATGTAATTTTGTTGTTATTGTCCAATGAACTTGGATCCTGGTGTGACTCATCATCTTCAGAATAGGTGTTAAGGAAATTGATAGGATGGAGAAAAGAAATATGTTTTGATGTACGCCACTCTAAATGTGACCACATGTTTAAAAGTGCTTGTGATCCATCTCACTATTTTTGGTCATACATCTCCCTTTAGAAATCTCCTCGATATTGCCTTGAAATAGATCATAACAGTGGAATGATCTAAAACGGCAATGCAATGACCAATTTGTGATAGAAATGAGTTTGGATCATAAATCTGGTTTTGTGTTGTCCCAATACACTTTCTCTGTGACCCTGTAATAGTAAGTCTCCACTGTGTAATTACTGTTCTTGCCACATCCCATCAGGTCCTGCAGAGCACAATAGCTAGCTTTGATGTGAAAAGTCTTCCCTGAGCTTTTGTGAATTGGGGCGGGGGGGGGGGGGGGGGGGGGAGGTGCGGTGGGGCATGGGAGGGGGGGGAGGGACTAGAAGGAGGAACATGGCTATAAAAGAAGGAAAACCAATGTGTTGTGGGAAAGTTCAGTAGGGGGTCAGTAGTGGCCATTGTCTTTCTGTCGAGGAGTGAGGTAGTTCCCATCAGTCATCCCTCGACAGCTTTCACAGTAAATCACTGGCTCTATAGGAGATACATCACAAGTCTGTCTTGGAGTATTACTATAGCATTTCAATGAGCAAGGCTGCCCTCATCCATGCACACAAGATGGCTAAAAATAATCTGATGCCGTGTACTTACTCTTATCTGTTTTCACTAATTGTTTTTCATACGAATCAAAGATGCAAAAATAAAATATGTGTGGAATGAGGAGAGTTCAAAACCCAAACTGTTAATTATATTTTTCTGGGTATGAATAAGTGTTGACTATTGAGTTAAGTAATTAGCATTTGAAAGGAATGTGTGTGACGGTCACTAACCACTACTGTACTTGCTATGTTTATGGACTGAAGAGCGATTCAGTGAAAGGAGTAGCATCATAATTGGGGGAATTTTGGTGCAGGCTCAGAACCTGGGAGTAGCATCCTCACTGCTGTTACTTTACAGCACTGCCAGAACATCAGCAGTGCCATCACGCTACTGCCAACAGCGGGCTGAGTTTTCAGTCCTAACCCTAAGCTTTGCAACTCTCTCTCCCATTCCCCCCACCTTGCCCCCTCTTTCCCCTCTTTTAGATGTCGACTGAAGACCTTCCTCTTCAACCATGCTTATGGTCACGTCCTCCCTCCCCTGGCCCGGCATCAGGTTCCGCGACTGTGAAGTGCTCCAAGACGCTGGCCCCCATGAAGTAAGCTATATTAAATGCACATTGCAGTTGCTACCTCTAGAAGAGCCAAGAACCACTAAGAAAAGTTTTGTTGGTGTCTTTGGGAATTTTTTCCTGGCTAAGGTTTTCCATTGGCACAAGATACAGTATATACACACTGCAATGCCATGGAATCTACCTCTTCTCTGTGTGTAAATGGGAGGGGCGTCACAACCCTGGGAACTTAGGATGTTATAGATCTGCTTCAACAATGCTCTGTGATAATACTGGAATACTCTACCAACATTCATAGCCAACATGACAGGCTTTTATTAATGATACATGACTATATACTTAATCGGGCTCTCCAATCTTGCAAGGAATATCAAAAAACACGAGAAACAAAACGGGAAAAAAAAATGCTGACAAATTCCATGAGATCAGATTCCTGAGCTCAGTGGATATAATCTCCAACAGTCTGTGTTATCCTAGTATTTGTTACACAGTAAGGACAGTACAGATGCTTGGATTATATCAGAGCTCTAGGAGAGCTCTTAGAAGGACAAGGTGGGCGGCTGGAATTGACCAGGACTCCCATTCCTATTTGCTCTCTCTCTAGCAATATCTTTGGGAAAATGAGTATGTGAAGGTTTAGGTGAAGGTTTACCTGTAATTTTTCCACAGTTGAATACTTTGTCATTGTTTAGGATTACATGTGAATAGTGGCCACATGGGCAAAGTGCTGGAGAGAAGCCAATGATCACGCAAATGCTTTCCAGAATGATTCTGTGCGTCCGAGGAGAAGAGGGGAAAGGGTAAAAAGAGTTGTGGTATTCCGAAAAATACTTGGCACTAAAGGTCTATTGTGAAACTTCAGCCTGGAGTAAAACCTACTGATCGTTTTTTTACTGTAAGACTGAAAAATGGACTTGATTTCATAGGGAATACTATCCATATGTTGGTGGCCATTCCTTCGTAAGTTGTTAAAAAAAATTGAGGGAATATATTTACAGTACTGTATTTGTAAAACAATCATGTCCCCAAATCATTGTTGCATTATTGCAGCAATTCTCCAGTGAGAATTCATGTATATTAAAACAATTTGTCTGGATTTTCATTACCATTTGAAACAATTTCTCCACCCCTTCCAATCTGTTCTGGAGCTATTAACTGATTGGGAGCTTGCCTCTAGGCTCAACAGTGGGAAAGATGATGTTTGCTTCAATATTCAGATTCTGTTGAAGCTGGGTGGGGGGTGATGGATTTTTGTGCCAGTGATGGCATGTTGTTATGTTTAATGAACAAATAAGGGTTAACTACATGCAGTTTAAAGATGTAGGACATAATGTGGAGCATTTAATGTGTGTGCTCAAGGCTGTAAATAAGGTAGAATACTTAATTTGCCTTTTGTTTTTCCTATAATTGTCCCCTGTTGCTTTGCTATGTTGCTTCATTTTTTTTCTTTCAGGAAAGCAAGCAAGCTGTGATCTTTCTGATGGAGTTATTTTGTTATCACTATGACAACCATGTAGGCAATGGGAAGCAGTACAATTATTTTATATGCATTATCTGTGTGTGGATAATAAATGAAAGTCTTTCAGGCAGAAGTGAGATAATAATTGCAATATAATCTGTAAATTGCCCATCGGAAAATGGTATGAGAATGTAGTTATCACATAAATCAGAAAGCATTTATGAAATGTGCTGAAAATCCAAATTGGCTTGAAATAAATATCAGATGAGAAACATTTGAAAAAATCAAGTTTCACATTTGGAGGAAGAAAATATTTCTTCTGACTGGATCACTTGATTTATATATATTTTTGTCTTCTGGGAACATTGAGGTGTAACCCTTATTCTGTAAAAGCTGATAATGTTTTCAATGCAACTGAATAGTTTGCTTAGGGATGAGCTTATTTCTCCCTTTCCCATGCTTTATTTTCAATGTTTCTGTTTTTCTTCCCCCCTCAAACAAGCTGTTCTTGTCACAGTCTCCTCCAAGCCTGCCAGCCTAACGGTTGCTCCCACCTTCCAAGCTGGAATGTGAGAGCTGAAAGAAAGTAGAATAAATTAAGTAAATTAAGTTTAAAGTTAGAGGTAGAAAACAAAAAATTGCATTTTCTCTATGCCTTTCACATCAGGAGGATGTCTCAAACCACTTCATAGGATTCACTGTAAAGTGTAGTGACTATATTTTATCTTATAAGGTGCATCATGACTGCCAATATATGCATAGCAATACAGTAATGTATCTATTCCTGATGGTTGACTAGCACCATTATTGCGTATTATATATTTTTTCAATGTCACACTGCTTCACCTGAAATGTGCAGGAAATGCTCAGCAATTTGGGCAATACTGCACTCTAAAGGTTGCAACATGTTGGGTCAAATTTGATGCGATTTTGTTGCATGAACTGGGTGGGCCACTGATGTTTTCACCTCCTCTCCTGAAGTTGCCTGGCTCTGCTCAGTGTGTTAAACTAATATACCTTACATGTTAGGAAGAGCTCAGTGCAAAAAGTCTGTCAACATCCATTCCATAGTCAAACCCTCCTCTGCCTCTGGAGACCGCAATCATTTTGCTGTGCTTAATGAGGGTAAGATTCCTTTGGACTGAGTCCAACAATGTCTGGAGATTTCTGTCAGAACATACTACAGCTATTGAAGTAAAAGCTTTGATCTAAGCTGGTGGTCCACAAGTTAAAGTGGTGTTAAAGATTCACAATGGATATGTCATTTTGACTCCTGCAGTTCATATAACCTTTGTACATTTCAACAGGATCGTTAAGTGCTTTGGGACGTCGGCCTGACATAAAAAACGCTATATATATGTAAAATTGTAGCATCCCAAAAAGAGGCTTAAATGTTACTAAACACAACAGCAGAGCCGAAGGTCCCTAACAACAACAGCAACAACTTTGATTTATATAGCGTTCTCCACGCCGGACGCCGTCTCAGAACGCTTCGAATAATTGATGATTTGAGCGATTTAAATAATTGATGACTACAAATTACAGGAACATTCTCATACAATGTACTTTTCCCATTGAGTGAGTGTGTCATTTTAATTTTGTATTCTTTTCAGCTGGAATCCTATGGAAACTCAAAATGTTTCATTTTTATAGTTATTAGTTACCTACCCAGTCAAAGCCAGAGTTCCTCCTGGGTAGCTGTGTCTACCATGGCCAACTGTCCACACCGGTACAGATCAAAGCTTTTCACAAGATAAATGAAAATACACACGTGTGCTATCAGAGTTCTAATTGTGCAGCTCTGCTATGATGCATTCCAACTGAAGGTTAATTATTACTTCAATCAAAAAAATAACTTAATGCTCTATAAACAATAATTTTCCCATTTAATTACATAATATTGGAAATTCTGATTGTACTGCTATTAAATGAGTTGTGAGATTAAATGACCTTCATTGCCAAGCAACAGGCTTTCTGAGGCTTTTATCACTTACTCCATGATCATTCCAGGTAATATCAGGCTGTGGTAGAGATCAATGCTCTTCCTGACAGATCAATGCCCACCCAGCTTCACTGACCTATCTATCCCCCAGAGGATAGAGTTCAAAATCTTTGTCCTTGCTGCTCCCTATCTCTATGACCTGGTAACTTCATACAGATCTGTCTGGTACCTTCACTCAGTGGACTCTAGCCTGCTCCATAGCCTCCGACCAGCTCAACCCACCATCAGAGGTCGGTCCTTCAGCTTTTCTGCCCCCACCCTTTGGAACTTCTTCTCACAGTCCCTTCAGCTTGCCCCCTTCCTTGCCTCATTCAAGACCCATTTCAACCCCTCCCCCACACCACCTCTTTGCTTCCCATCACAATTTTAAAAACAAATTGGTGATTTTTATTGCCAGCAGACTCATAGGAAAACCCCAAACGCCCTCGGACTGGCAAACTGACACTTGTAAGAGGAGTACCACTCTATTGTTAATCCCTACAGCATCAGAGCTCAAGATAGTAAAATAAAATCTGACACCCTGATAGTTGAGTCCTCTTGCCCTGATTTGCTACAATGTTTTGGCTTGACTTGCACAGCTAAGAGACATTCCTGTGTAGACCTGTTTGAATTAATTATATTTCATGTCGGTGTTTCCCTTGTTAGCCATATTGAAGATGACACTTCAATCGAATTAGAAGTGCTGGCCTTTGAATGTTCACAGAGATAGTAATTTGATATCTTAGTAATGATGTGACCTATGTCACTCTGAGCTGGTGATGTGCCACTCTCCATTTCTGCGCAGATATGTTTGAGGCACAAATGCAAACTCAATGTTCACAAGTCATTTGCATTTGTTTTTGTGCGTGCTGCTGATGTTCCACAAACTGTAGTGTTCTAGTTATAGTATCTTTCCATACAAAATATATATTCTGTGCTACGAAGTCACCGTTAACCATTCTGTCTGTTAATTGCCGACTACAGCTGTTCAGATATCTCAGCAGGAAGGCAGTGCCAGATTACAGAGGCTCTGGGGACTGTTTAGTTCGGCAACTGGAATGTTCTGGTCTTTCTAACCATCTTTACTGCTTTCTGGAGGAAATATATAAAGAGAAGTGGACAAGGCTATTTCGGTATTCTTGCTCTCTTGGGAGTAGATTAGTCCAGAGAAGTGGCTGGTGGTTAATGGAATAAGGCAAGTGAAAAAGATTGAAACATGTTATCCCAGAATCTCACAAATGATCAGGCACCTCTTGTAATTGGTTATCATTTAAAAGTAGATGTTCAAATAATGCAGCTTTCAAATGCTCACATATTCTGTTTCAGGCTAAATAGATAGGGTTTGCTGAGATTTGCTGAAACCTGTTAACATTGCAGAAGAAGTGGGCCTTTAATGCCCACTTTATGCTGTTATTGTAAATCGCTGTGTGCTTCCAATTGGCAGCTTGCAATGTAAACAATGCCTGTGGAGGAGAGCTGATTCTCACAGTCCTGTGATTATTGATGCTTTACTTAGTTGATTTTGGCACAGAAACATTTTGTTCCAGCTCCTCTGTGCTGGGAGCCAGGAAAGTAGGGAAATGAGATTCAAACTGCCCAAAGGGATCAGATACTTTGACGTTGACCGACTGATCAGATGAGTATCCAAACAAAGTCCTGTGATTGTCACGTGATTGTGGCAAACATGGTATTAGGTAGTGTTGAAGAAAGACTTGCATTTGATATAGTGCCATTCATATCAGAAATATGTCTCACAGCACTTAAAAGAATCTACTATACAGTGTAGTAAATGTATATTATGAAGGCAAATGCCGCAGTCAATTTGCACAGAGCAATGTCCCACAAATAGCCACAAGGTGAATGACCATTTCATCTTGGAGATTGTTGGGTAGGAGAGATCTCGTATCATGGAATCTTTATCGTCCACCTAAACAGCCAGATGGGGCCTCAGTTTAATATCTAATCCAAAGGATGACACCTCCAATGATGCAGTACTACTCAACACTGCATTGAAGTATCAGCCTGGACTGAGTTCAAAGTCCAGATATTGGGCTTCAACCCTTGATTTTTTGACTTAGATCTGAGTTCGACTACCAACTGAGCAAAGTTGACACAACCCTTATTTATGTTTTAAACTTTTTTAAAAAATTTACTGAGCAAGTCCTCTTTGAAAGCTGTTTCCAGTCACGTTTCCTCAGCATTGCCTGCGGGAAGAATGAGGAGCCTTTGACAGTTTTATTTCAGTACTTAAGTTTTTCACTGACTGCTTGACTCTCCCTAAGCAGCTCCTGAAATCTTGTTGGATCACTGAGAAGAGAGAGCGTCAGACAACCTGATGTGAGTTCAAGAGCTGCATAGGGAAAAATTGAACAGACAATTAAACAACCAAGTGATGGGTGAAAACACTGAAAACATTTAAGTTTTAGTCGGGTATTGAACTGGAGTTAAAATGTGCACTATTCCAAGCTGCAATCATGCATTAATTTATCAATTTATAGATCTTTTGCTGTGGTCTATACTTGACTGCTGGTAAACACTGTTGAACATTGCCTGAAACCTTGTTTCATTAGATGAGTTGGTTATCTTATGCTTGCTCTTCTCCCCTTCCTTTATCAGGCTTCTTCTTTTGTGTAATTCAGCATTTCGGAAGGGTAGCCTGGCTTCTACTGTTCTGGCTCAGGTACTAGTTGTGTAAAGCTCCTATAGCTCAGTGGTTAGAGCACTCGCCTTACAAGCATGAGACCTGTGTTCGAATCCAGGCAGATCAGGGTGAAACCTTGAGCATGTTTCCTTACTCCATATGTCTAATAATAATCCCCCACCCAAAAAAAAATTGATTATTTTCAATCCATGACTATTTGAAAACATAGCTATATAAATATATTCTATACTGTGTGTGTGTATATATATATATATATATATATACTGTGTGTGTGTGTATATATATATCTATATATATATATATATATATATATATGTAAATAAAGTGCATCAACCCAAATTTCAGTCTGCTCAAACTTGAAACACAAGTAAATGAAGTGCTCTGCAGATAAGTGTAACTCCTACCTATTATATTAACCTGTTCATCAGTGTGTGTCTTGCTGTTCTCCAAATTGTGGAGACAGTAGTGTACAGCAGGGGTTTCAATCTGGAGATTTTATTTGAAGTAACAATATGAGGTAATACTGTAACTTAGTATAGGAAAGTACACCCCACCCTTATAAAGCTTTCAATTATAACCCTATCTTGGGTGATACACCCTACCATCAGTATAAAGTTCTCAATTAAAGCTCTCTTTCTATTACACAGCCCATCATCAGTATCGGACTCTCAATTATAAATCTATCTCTGTTACACATCCCTCCAACATTATCAAGCACTCAATTATACACCCCATTCTTATTTTAAGGCTCCCATTATATGTTAACCTTTAGAATGAAACAGGCATTTGTCTTTTACTGCACTGTAGCTTGTTGAACTATTGAATTCTGTTACTTTGCTGTTTGATTTGCTCTTTAGTAAAGAGGACAGAGAGTTATAATTTAATTTCTGGCACGTGTATAAAGAAACAGTAATTAAATTAAGTGTGGGTGAAGGAGAGCAGATTTCATATTAGCATCGAAGTTGGAATTAGTAGATTGTGCCTGTCACAGCACTTGTGTTCAAGTTAATAAGGAATAATGCTCTGCTTATTGAATGACTTGTCTCGCTTTCCTGGAGGGGAGGCTTGTGCATTTTATCATCAGGAAACCTCAACCATGGCCAAATAATTGAGAATAATTCTATTACCTTAAGGACAGCATAGATCAGTCAACTCAGAACACACAAAAAAAAGCGCTTCGCAGAATATACTGTTAAATGTGTTATATATCCCACCTTTATTTTAAGGCTCCCATTATATGTTAATCTTTAGAATGAAATAAGGCTGAACTGCCTGTGTATTTTTGTGGGTCAAAATGAAAGAATCCTGCAGTGTAATGTTTGCAGATGGCGATCCAACTGAAAACAATGCAGTGAATAAAACATTATTATTGTACTTCCACATGAAAGTTTGTAAAAGTGGGCAACCCACAGCTTTTCTGGGGCGTCTCCCTCACTGTTAAGTCAAAGTAGCTGGTTTTGTGATTTCCCTATCAGGGTTACACCACTAAGGAGAAGACCAGTGTAACTCGTACGAGTATGAGTTGTTTGGAAACTAGCAATTATCGGATTTAAGGGAAACAGCCGTGAACTGTCAGCAATATTAGACGTCATTCTTTTGATATATTGTCTGGGAAAGTCAAAGAGTCATGAGTTCCTCAGGAGGTTTCCTGTTTAACTCCTGCAGCCCTCCTTGCATTAGAATAAATTGTTCAATACTATTAAGGATTGAATCTTTTGGATGACAAAAGTAGATTAAGAAGGTACACCCGAGGTAGTGACTTCACATGTTAAATCTGTTTATATTTTCATTTCATTTATTTATTTATGTATATATATGTATACACACACAATACACACACACATAGACAATACACACTACACATGTTTACTATACACAGTAGAGTGAAGTGACTACAGTTATGCTTACCTGTCTCATCTTCTCCCACCTCATTCCTCTGTTCGCCCAACTCAGAGACTCGCCACGCATCCACCCTTCTCTCTGATAGAGGCTGAACCTTCAGTTTCTATGAAACAAACAACTATTTGCATTTATATAGTGCCCTTCAACAACAACAACTTGCATTTATATAGCGCCCTCCATACCAGACGGTGTCTCAGAACAAAAACAAAAGTTGCTGGGGAAACTCAGCAGGTCAAACAGTATCCATGGAGAAAGGAAAAGGAGTCAACGTTTTGCGTCCTGACGAAGGGTTGTAGACCCGAAATGTTGACTCCTTTTCCTTTCTCCATGGATGCTGTTTGACCTGCTGAGTTTCCCCAGCAACTTTTGTTTCTGTTTCAGATTCCAAGCATCTGTAGTATTTTGTGTTTTGTGTCTCAGAGCACTTCACAATAGCGGAGCCTGGGGCCGAGCCAAGGGGAGGGGAAAGGTGACCGTAGGCCCAGTCGAACAGCAAGGTCTTCAGGTGAGATCTGAAAATGGAAAAGGAGGGTGCGTGGCAAAGGGATTGACGGAGGGAGTTCCAGAACTTCGGAGTGTAGTGGCTGAAGGCATGGCCGCCGATGTTGGAGCGGAGGATTCAGGGGACAAGGAGGAGGCCAGACCTAGTAGAGTGGAGGCAGTAGATACTGCTGTGAGGAGAGAGGAGATTATAGAGGGAGGGGGGATGCAGAGGAGTGGAGGGATTTACACACAAGAGTGAGGATCTAGAAGTCGATCCGCTCTGTGATAGGGAGCCAGTGAAGTCTGGCGAGGACTGGGGTAATTGGGGAGCAAAGTTTGGTTCACTTGAGAATGCGGGCGGCGGAGTATAACTGTATCAGTTGGATTTTGTGAATAATAATAACAATAATCTTGAATTTGATATAGCGCCTTATCACGTCACCTAGGCGTCTCAAAGTGCTTCACAGAATAGAATATAAAATAAATTGACTGTATATTTGAAACAGTGTGAAACATAACAGCCAATTACACACAGCAGTGTCCCACAAACAGTCATGGATTGAAGTGAACTTTTTATTTCCTGAGGTAAGATGTTCTTATCTTGGGTGGTGGTGGAGGGGGAGACTGGTGAGGAGGGTGTTGTAGTAGTCCTGGTTCAAATGGTGTAGCTTCTCACAATGTTTCCTTCCTCCACCTTGAACCCTCTCTATCTGTCTTTAAATCCTGTGTTAAAGCCAACCCCTTCGACTGTGCTTATGTCCGCCTCTCTTTTTTTCTCCCCCATCTCCCAAGCTAGGCATCCAATCTCCTCTTTGTCCATCACTCTGAGTCATGATCCTACATGAAAGGCACTGTATAAATTCAGGTGTTTGTTTTAATTTTAGACATCAAGCGTGAACTGGTTCAGAACATATTGATAGGGCGTGATATTGATTCGATCAGAACATTGATTTGGGTTGTTGTGATCTGGAAAGCAGTGCCTGAAAGGGTGGTGGAAGTAGATTCAATAATAATTTTCAACGTGATATATACTTGAAAAAGAAAAAAAATTACACGGCTATGGGGAAAGAACAGAAGACAGGGATTAATTGGATAGCTCTTTCAAAGAGCCAGCACAGGCAAGATGGGCTGAATGGCATCCTTGCTGTAAGATTCTATCATTCAGTGGAATAGCTATGGTGTCCCTAGTGAGTGCAGGAGTTAGTTGCTGGTAATCATCTTTCGGCAAGTGGACAAAATCAAAGATTGTTGTATCTATGACTACTGGCAATAAATGTGGATGAGTCCTTGATACCGTTATTGATGTCCCATGTTTTGCTGTTTCCTTTTTCTCTGTAGAACTACTTTCTCCTGCTCTCATTGCAGGAACAGCTGACTTAAAACTTTCCTATTGTTCTGTGAAGCTGCCAAGTTTTCTTTTCCCAGATTTGCATCCAGCTTGTGCCCTATATTAGCACTGAAGTTATTGGCTAAGCACATGTTGCAAAATGACATTTACACCAGAGCACCAATAATCAGAATACTTTTTCCACCTAGTTGATCCAAAGATTAGTTGAAAATAATTTTACGAATCGTGGCAGAAGCGTGTTCTACCGCACATGCCATCAAAACGCCACGTAAATTCTGGAGGTTCACTGGATCAAATGAAGCTTTCAGCAATTACTCATATATCTATCATGTGTGCCTTCACATGTATTGATTCGAATGCATGCTGATAAAAAATAATTAAGAGAATGGAGAGCTCGCACTGCAGAGACAGACTCTGAAGGTGTTTCAACTGGCAGTTCAAAGTACAGTACTGTGCTGGGAATCTCTGATGTTTCCACACTGAGGCTGCTTCCTGCAGTTCCAAGGGAGGCTTTGCAGCAGCACAAGATTAAAAGGACTAGTAAAAATGATTTCTGTTTTTAAAAAAGAAAATGCTTTCCATGATTGAACACTGGCCTCTCCTCACTTTGATACCCACCATTGATCACTCTATTGGGTCTTGCACCACATTGTAACAGCTGCCGCCATTCATGCCTGTTGTGAATTGTCTTAATTTGTGCATCTAAATTGGCAGCAAGTGTAGGAATCATAACAGAAAGCCTAGAAAGATAAGCAGATCATTCAACAATTAGAAAAACAAAGATAGGTTCATGTTCAAGCATGACGCTTCATCAGAACTCCTTGCAATGAGGGACTTACCAATAGAGGTGTGAGTCATTCTACTTCTTGTTGAGAGGTAGGCATATTTGCCAACAAATTGCATTCACTTCCAGTAATTCTGAATGAAATAATATACGTTGTTTTGGTACAAAAGTTAAAGTACATTCTGCTGGATCAGCATATGATCAGGCGAAGATCACGGTAAGATGATAATAATAATCCTTCATTTTGATATAGCGCTTTTCACGTCTTCTAGTTGTCTCAAGATTGTCTCTGGATTTTCCTGATAGTTTCAGTGCTGTGTTTCTGAGTTTGCTTCCTGTGCCCATTTTATTAGTCTCTAGAGCTAACATCACTACATCTGTTCATTGGCTATATTTGATATAGAAACCAGCAATATCATAGAGAACATTGAAGGGACATTTTACAGTGCAGCTCAGGCACCAATATTCCCTCATATGTGGTAATACAGAAGCTGGTACACATTTCTATATTGATAACCATATATGTTGCATTACTAGCATCTACCCCAAGACTTTTTCGCTCTGCAGTTTGGTGATTCAGAAATTGATCCAATTCACATCGAGCGTTTCAATTGAGCAGTATCTGGAAGTACTAGGTGACAGCCTTTTCCACCAGGTATAACCGTATAACCAGCTATAACAGTAAGAAGCTATTGACTATTAGCTTTGATTTACAAAAAACTTTTTGAACAGGGTCAGGCTGAATTTTTGTTACAGCAGTCTGACATACACCACCCAATTTGGTTACCCTCTCTGTGATAGACTGAGATTTACTGGCAAATTATGGGCAAATTGAAGACAGGGATTTGGAAGTGACATCATTATTAGACTCTTACAGCCATCAAACAGAGAAGTTCATCAGTTGCTCTGGATGGATTCTGAGGTGAAGGGATAGGGATAGTGTCCAGCAATCCAGGAAGCTTAACCTATATCACTGATAGTATCTCAACAGTTTCTCGGGTTGTTTAATGGGGAAAGTAAGTTTACCTTAAATTAGGCAAATTTTTTCTTACATTTGTGCCAGCTGATTTTTTAAATAAAAATTCAAGTCTCAAGAATGTCGCCAATAATCCTTTTTAACATTGAACTGAATACACATTTCTATCGATTGCCTAAAGCTTTATGGCCCGTAACTATAGCAACACCTAAGGCTGTTGAAAATTGTCACCACAATGGCTCTGTGTCTCTGGTCCCACATTCACCACAGTGCCAGAGAAACCCACTGAACAAATGGACAGCCTTACTCAAAAAAGATTCAGTAAGATTAGCCGAGAAAAGAAAGTGTGCGTAAAGAGAGCGAGAAGCTGTCATTTCCAAAGTCTAATTGTAGGCTGTACAATTGAAATGAAGGTTCAGCAGTGAGCACCTGCCACTTTAATTACAAATGCCAGAGAATTGAGAGGACGAGAGCTGTGATTTGGTTTGAAAGCGGATGTTAACAGTCTGTTCTATTATCCTGTACTCTGCCTTACAAAGGTAGAACCTATTGGATTGTTATTGAAATGTTAACGCTGTTGGTGCTGGAATTCGGTGAACCTTCCAAGAGACATATTTGGATCCCATGACATAAAGTCATCCGCAGTTGACACTTTAAAAAAAAATTCCACAGGGAAGGTCGGCAAAAGTCAAAGCCTAAACTCAGGAAGTGTTTTTATGTTAAAAGGTACTTGATTTTAATTATGATTTATTTGTTCGGTCGGGTGGCTCGCTGACACATGTTTAAGAATATCCAATCAGACTGAGAGCCACATTAGGTATGCCACATACACATGGAAATGACCCTGAGCCTGGAATAGAAAGACACACTCTTTCCACAGAGAGGTGTTCCATGCTACTTGCAAACTTGTTTCCAGAGAGTATTAGATGCAGGTTGACATGAGCCAGGGCTCTGGTGCATTATCCATTAAAATTAGCATTGGGATACTTCCTGCTGAAGTTTAACCAGCTAAAACTGCAATGTTTCACATTGAGAGCACTGACTAACTGCCAGGACCACCCACAGAGTGTTGGCGCAATGGTTTTAGCAGGATCTGTATGACCTTTACAACTTTCTCTCCGTAATTTTCAAAATGTTGCAGTATTCGGAAATGGCATAGGCCTTTCAGAAACCTCATTACTGTGTAAATTACTAAATATTGTGCAAAGCAATACCTGACTACTGCTCCTACTGCATTTTCTCCGGGTCTGTCTGCAAATTAGAACTAACTCTTCTAACAAATTAGAAGAGTTCACTCAAATTCAGAAACCCAATTCTCCAAGAGAAACTAAATTCCAGATTTATCAGTGGTCTGTGCTTTGACAGGTAGGTTTTTTCACTACGAATGTATGTATGCATTAAACTACACAAGCTCCTTGAATGTGTTTGTGCTGTGTAATCAGCCCTAGGTTTTCAGCACCCCATATATATGAAGTGTTAGTATACAGTAAACTAGTACTTTTAGTATTAACATAAGTAAGTGATTGCCAATATAGAAAGTGGATGAGGGAGGTTCAAGCAATAAGCGAAAAACTGTGTAATACAATGCAAACTTAGAAACCGATGATAAAATTAAAAGCAGTAATTTCAATTTCTACTCAAAACACCTAGAATTACACCTGATCATTACAATGTGGTTGTTTGCTGACTATACTTATGAAGGGGTAAATGGAAGCTATTTGTTCAGGTAAGTTGCCATTAAATCACAAACCATTACCCCCCCACCCCCCTCCTCCCACCCGTGAAAGCAGGAACTCAGCACAGCATTTTCCCATCATCTCTCTAGTGCTGCACAATATGCTGTGCTTCTGTATCCTACTAAAGTAATTACTTACTATAAATAAATTTGAGAGAGAATTGTGGGCAGACAGGAGGGGGAGAGAGTGATGGGCTAATATTGCTAGAGGCTAATAGTAAACATGCACACTATATTGTATTGACACCACTTGGTTATATTCTTATGTTCTTTTTAGATTGTCAAAGTCAAGAAGCTAAACACGTGAACTAGGAACATAATCAGTTCATAAAACCCTTACAGTTCCTTTCATATTGGGTGGATGTCTCAAAGCACTTCATGGGATATACTGTAAAGTATATGTTGTAGGCAGTTATTTACTTGCCTCAATGCATTATTTGGAAGAGCAAAGCAGAGCAGCAAGAAGTTTGATAATTCATTCACTAACTATTGATAACCACATGAGGGAGAGGAGAATAGAAAGGTATGGGAAGAAGTAAGGAATGGGTGAAGACTTGTGTGGTGTATAAACACACTGGAGAGGCCAAATGGTCTGTTACCTTGCTTTATATTGTTTCTTTGACCATGAGCCCTAAAGAGGGGTGTCTGTCTACCTGTTTGATACAACAACAACAACAACAACACAATTGTACTTATATAGCACCTTTCATGTTGCGAGGATGTCCCAAAGCGCTGAACAGTTTGGTGGGGGGGTGGGGGAGGGTCGAAGTAGGGGGAAGGAGAGTGTGAGAGGGGGAAGAGTTAGTGGGGCAAAATTCTCACTGGGCAGGCAGAGTGTTTGGTTTGAAAACTCTTACAGGGCCTGGTTTAATGGTGAGTTGAGGCTGTACCTGTTCCCATTCTAATCCCCACTAACAGGATTTTCAAGATAATGCTCAAATCTCTTCTTGAAAGGGGCGAAAGCCAGTTCACACAAAAGGCATGGGCAGCATTAGGGAATCTTTCATATTTTTAATACCTCAGCCTAAAACATAATTTAGATTTTAATAGCATTTAATTACATTTTTTGTATTCTCTTTTGTACCAAGCTCAATGGAATGTTCAACGTTAAGCTGTTGACTACAGAATTGATGACAAGTCTGTTTGCAGTCACATGAACTGTTCATTCCTGCTCATTTACAGGATAGATTCTGCATTCAGCATCTTACATTGTATTCATTATAAATGTATAATATTCCCCGGTAACATTCAATTAAATAAATCCCAAGGGAGTCATTTTTGCATCAGTTTGTGTTAAGGCAATTTAGCAATAAATGAACAGTGATCCTGTCCACTACTGACAAACTGAAAAAGTCTATTTTCTGACCTGAAAACCAAATCTGTGGGAAAATCATTTCATTATAACTGAATAACAGCATTTCTGGTGTCAATCGGCAACCATGTGACCCCACAAAGAAGCTTAACCTTGTTTTTTTCTGTATCATTTACAGCATTAACACAGTGTGCGTGCCTGTGCCGTGTACTTAATCATCAACATTGATAATGCTAAGGTAACCATTTATAGAATTATCCCTGCTCTTCTAATCTGAGCCACCAAGCTAACCTTGCATCAACGATTTAAATTTAAACACATTGAAGTAGCTGGAGAAAGGAGTTTGCTCTTTCATCATTGCTCTGGCAGCAGACTTTTTAAAAGGTTATCTATCTGTAAAAGTTACAAGAAAAACTCAATACAGTAATTAGTGCTCAAGACAGGTTTTGAGTAAGACATTTGTATCTAAGTTTGTCTTCTACTGAAATAGAGTTGAAAAGTTATGCCAAGAGAACACAGCAAGCTGTTATTTTATTATAAGGTTTTAAAGCGAAAGATGCTGTGTGAGGTGGAAGATATAAATTGAATGGGTTGATGAGACATGCAATACCAAAGTGCAGGATCCATCCTCCAGGACTGACCGCTACAGAGGCTGCAGGACAATATGATATTATAGTAAATATAATTCCTCACTCCCAGTGATACTTAACAATATAATAACAATTTGATATAGGGCCTTTTCATATGGTTGAGATGTCTCAAGGCGCTTCACAAAATATACTGTAAAGTGGATTGACTAAGTATAATTTGTGGGCAAAACTCAATAGACAATTTCACACAGCTGTGTCCCACAAATAGTCATGGATTTAGTGACTCATTTTTAAACGTGATTATTACCCCTGGAAAGAAATCCATCAATTGACTAACAACCAGGTTTCTAATAATGCACAGAGGCATGTGGAGCTTGGAAACGAGCTAGGAATTGAACCAGGGTCCTCTTGTACATGAGGCAAATGCGATAGCCTCTATGCTACAGGACTCCACTTACGGTAAGCATTTTGAATCATTCAAGCCATTAATTTTTTTTGAGAAGTTCTGTGATGTTTTAAAAACTTTTTTTGACAAAATCTCATGTGAAAAGTTTTGTTTAACAGAAGCTTTGTGAACTGTGACAGCAAAACTTGCTCTTTTTATTCTTAACATCTCAGAGGGTAGTAAAAGATTAAGTGAATTCAAAAATCAGCAAATAGAAATATCTCATTCGATGGTCCAAGATAACAATCATCTGAACAATTCATAGAACATTAACACACTGAAACATGTCCTTTTTGGCCCAGCAAACCTTTGCTGGTGTGTTTATCTCCACATGAACTGTCTAATCTAATGATATTCTCCATATACTTTAATACTGCTTTTTTGAATATCTATTCTATTTCCTTTTCAAGTTATTTATTATGGATTCTGCTTCAACATTGGTTTTGAAGTATTTCAACCATTGCTCAATCTATTTTTGTTCCACTACATAACTCCCCAAGTGGAACATGGAATAAGATACAAGTCAGTATTTCATTAACTGGAGTATTTGGGCTGTTTGTGCAAAATGAAGTTTGAAAACTTCTGGGGTAAATTGATCAGCATGAAGGAGTGTTCTGCAGCAAAACAACAATGCCAGACACATAGGTTGCTAGTGTATTGATCAGAAAGATGTAAGGGAAGCTTCCCAGAGCCATTAACTCCAGTCTTTTTCCGGTTTACTTTTGGTTTGGGATGTAAATCTACTCCCAATTTGACAGATAACACAACAAATTAACTGCACCTTCCAACACTGGTAATGATGGCTATTAAGGGATCATAACTTATTGTTTAGAGTGCTTGAATGGTATTTATGACATATCTTCATGGACAGCTGTGTTCTGCTTTTGTTACTTCCTTTAGAAATGAGCAACAATGGATTGACTGCTATCATAGCAAATTACTGCCAGGCTAGATGACTATTTTATCAATTAATCAGTCAAACGTTCAGCTCACCTTAATTTGAGCAAGGTGGTATACATCTAAATCATCATCATTACATTCAAATGAATTTGTTGCTATTCTTGCAACAGTCCACCCTCCCTGATCCTAACCCACTGCTCGGGGCTTGACTGTTCAGTGCTGTGGGTCGTCCTACCGATGTGAAGAGTGCTGTACAATGTAATTTTGTATTGTACTTATGGAGCACTGCTGGTGGGGGCATTGCTGCAATATAAAATAGAGCTGCAATATCAATCCAATATAAAAATGGTGGCTGGGGCAGGTATCAGTCCAGGGCAATGTCCTGTACTGAAAACAGCCTGAGGATTAAACATAATTGTACCTATTTAACAGGTGATTTGAGGCAATCTGAGTTCAAGTCATTTGATTCATACAAATCCATCTTGTGCTTCATTTGTTTTGCTTGTTTGGCAACTGCTTGATGGCATTTTGGAAAAATACCAATAATCAGGCTCAGAAGAGAGAAAGGTGCAGCTCTTGCCAGCATTAGCCTCATGATGATGAAAATGGAGGTAACATTAGGAGGTAAAGGGCTCACTAATCCCAGACATTTCACTACTGTACTGACAATAGACACACTGGCATTGGAAAAAAAAAACTTTTAAATGAGCTATTAAACGCATTAGCAAAAACTTTGGGAAAGCAGATTTAGAAAATGTTGGAACTTTGTTCAATCTGAAATATTCTTTTTCAGTTTGGTTTTATTCCCAAACCCAATCCTGTTCAGCACAGATATGACTTTATGCAAGGTTACTGGTCAGTTTGTCAGCCATGCAGCCTATGTGAGCCTATTCTATACTATTGTTCATCACTACGTTGGTGTGTATTAGCTTGACTCTGTTAACAACAACAACTTAGATTTATATAGCGCCCTCCATGCCAGGCGGTGTCTCAGAGCGCTTCACAGAGCCCGGGGCCGAGACAGGGAGAGCGGGAAAGTGACCGCAGGTGTGGTTGAACAGAAAGATCTTCAGGTGCGACCTGAAAATGGAAAAGGGGTGGGGAGGCGAAGGGATTGAGGAAGGGAGTTCCAGAGCTTTGTGGTGTAGTGGCTGAAGCACGGCTGCCGATGGTGGAGCAAAAGACTTGGGGTCAGGATGGAGGCCAAATCCAGTAGAGCGGAGGCAGCGGGTACTGCTGTGAGGCGAGAGGAGGTTAGAGAGGTAGGGGATGCAGAGGAGTGGAGGGATTTAAACACAAGAGTGAAGATCTTGAAGTCAATCTGCTCTGTGGCAGGGAGCCAGTGAAGCCTGGTGAGGACCAGGGTAATCGGGGAGCAAAGTTTGGTTCAGATGAGAATGCCGGCAGCAGTGTTCTGTATGAGCTGGAGTTTTTGAATTGTGGCGGAGGGGAGACCGGCAAGGAGGGGATTGGAGTAGTCCAGCCGAGAGGTGACAAAGGCATGGACCAGGGTTTTGCCAGCTTTTGGGGTGAGATATTGGCGGAGATGGGCGATGTGGCGGAGATGTTACAGGCATTCTCTGAAGGTGTAGGTTCAAGGTTGGAAGTTCATAATCTAACATGATATTCTAGTGCAGTACTGGGATGTGTTAGCCTTTTGGAGCTGCTCCTCTTGTGAAATGGTGTTCTAGGTGAGATGTTTAAACTGATGTCACATCTGTCAGTTCAGGTGGATGTTCCCATTATGTTGTTTGAAAAGAGAAGGGGGATTCTCTCCGAAACTCCTGGAAAATCACACCACAAGGGGAGATTTAAAAGCAGACTCCTACTTGTTCATCCCCATATATACAATAGCAAATTGAAAACAAATTGTCTTTTGTTCCAATTAATTTGACTCGCTGTTTGCTAACATTAACTGAATAAAAGCTACTAAACATCAGTTCAAAATTAAAGCCTATTCCCAACAGCCTCTTGCTCCTGTGGTAATGAAGAATTAGAGTAAACCTGCTTCTGTCAGTCAGCCACCTTGATGGCCACACACATAGGTCAGAGTCATTGTATCGCTAGTCATTAAGGCTATTTGCCAAATAACTGCCTGTAATTTCCACCCATCTGCTAATGGCAGATTTATCACATCTTTACTTTACAGGCAGCTGTACATTAAGGTGTTCAGTTGAACATGCAATGTAATCATTCTAATTAAACAGCTTCAGAATAGGAAATGAACCACTTGACCTTTTGTAATGAGTCCATTTGTACTGGTGGCAGCAGAAGGAAAATGATACAAACCACCACTGAGGAATAAGATATGTTTTACAGAGGTTGAAAAATAAGTATTTCTTGAATTCACAATGATTGTAAGGGGAGAAGTTCACCTGTGAAGTGGGAACAAGGCAGCAGATTTACCGCCAAAAAGTAACTTCTGCAATTGAGGAAAAGTCGCATTGGATCTCCTGTTTGTACTGGCCATGCCAAACACATCCGTGAAACCCAGTGCTGATTTTACATTATGAAGTGTAATTCAGTGTTTAAAAGATAATCACATGAAATTTCTGCTACAATATTGATGTCAACAGCATGTCATACAGGATATAAAATATTTGCCAGAGAGCTTGTAAAGCAAACATTGTTTAATAATGCCGACTTTAAAAAACAATTGAATTTAGCAACACATCTGCAGCAACAGTTGATCACAGCCAAAGAAGGTATAGGTTCAAGATCCATGTCAGAATTTAAGTTTCTAATCTAAGATGGCACTCTAGCGCATTGTTGAAGTGAATGGCTAATTGTATGGTAATTATGCAACAATATGTTACACTATGACACAGAAAATCTAGATACTGTAGCATGACAAGTTATTGGGCTACATTGAAGACTTGTTGCAAATTACTCAGCATTGCTTGAGGAAGCACAGTTGTTTATTTGTAAGCTTTGTGAATCTCAGCTTCATATTTCTGCTCACTGGACCTTCTCTGCTTTTTGGGGAAAGCCTCTAGTGGTCAGCAATTAATCTGTTATTTGCATTGTTAGTCTATGCTGAGTGGCCAAAGAGAAATGAGAAGCACCCTTCACTTTGCTGTTGCAGCATTACAGTAAAACTGCATATGATTAACTCCCGGAATTCAACAGGAATTCCAGTAGCAAAGGAACAAATGACGGAAGGTATGAAACAGATAGGAATAATTGGCTCATTTTATGTGGAAATTGCTCTTACACTGACTAGGTTGTACTAGTAAAGTAGACTGTAAACTATACCCAAGAGATTTAAATGAACCAATAATAATGATTTGTGTTGATGCTAATGGCTACCTCTAAATGAAGTAATCTATTCAAAATAAATAAAATAATCTCTGCATTTGATATGGTATCTTTCATATTGGGAGGACACCTTAAAGTGCTTCACAGAATTTACCGTAATTCAAGGAGTAAGTTTGTATAGTTAATCAGAGACAAATTATTATAATAAACAAGTCAAACCATCTTTGAGCCATTTAACCTGGTCTGAGTTTGAACCAGGACCTTAAACTGAGGAAGGTGGATCTTTTATTTATGATATATGAAGCATGAATTCCGATTGTAAGTGTGTTTGATGACTCCACAGGATTTGCCTTAAAGCTGAGAAGTTTTCAACTAGCTCACTGTGAAACCAGATTGTTTGATCCAAAGTCAGACCAGTGGTAACTCTATCATCATGGACATATCTACGAAGATGTTCAACTGCCGCATTTTTACTTAATGTGTGAGGGAAAGCTTTGTACCATATTACTTATTCGTCATTCATGGGTTTATGCCAGGATGATAATGGCATTATCTAGTAGCTGAGTATTCTCATAATACATTCACATCTTGTTACATCAAAAAATATTATGACTATTTTATATTAGTTCCATTATTTATCCTGCCTCTTTGCTCATAATCTACTCTTTCTTATTTTACCATAATCAATTATTCATGACAATTGCAATCTATGCATTTCATACTTGTGAAGTAACCTGCTGATTATCCTGTCTGTTTCTGTCATACAATATCATACTAATTGATATTGTCACCTGACTCATTGCTTTCTTTACGTGTGAATTGCCTATTACATTTTTTTAATATATATTACCATGATCTGAGTGCAGCATTAATCTATTCACACTAATTTTATAATTAGTACATGTTGCTTCTTTAGATTAATTTTATCTTCATTTGGCATGTCTGCTTTATTTCATTTTCCACTCTTGCCTCCCTTCTGTTCAGTTTTTAGAACCTCTTGCTCTTCAATGACCTCTAACATCATGTAAGAAACACTCTGACAGCTTGTTCCCAGGCCTCTACAGAATGTTTCCCAGCAACTAGGATCTTGGAGAGGTATATCAGCTGTCAGGTAAGCACCCCAGGCATGAAATTCCACTTAGTTTCACCTTAAAATTTAAGATGGCGCAAAAATTAGGATAATTCTTCCATTCAGCGTCAATTTTTTTTAAAAAAACAAGCCATTTTCTATAATTTTTTCAATAAAG
Source organism: Hydrolagus colliei (assembly GCA_035084275.1). NCBI lineage: Eukaryota > Metazoa > Chordata > Chondrichthyes > Chimaeriformes > Chimaeridae > Hydrolagus > Hydrolagus colliei. The sequence continues at coordinate 11,376,299 of CM068748.1, forward strand.
AACCAACTTCCAAATTAAGGATTTTCTTCTATTCTAAATTTGTCTTAAATTTGTAAGGCAGAAGGATTTTTTAGGCTAAGACAAGTTGGAATTATTAGCCTGCGAGTCATTGCAATTCACTTCCCTGGTAGCTGAGATCAGTTCACCGTTTGGGGAAATCTCGTGCATAAAGCCTTGACCTCCCACCGCACCTCTGTGAACTGTTGTAACTCTCGTCTCCTTTTTGTTTCCATCTTTCAATTTTTCATTCATCTGCTCACTTTCAGAGTGATAAATCTGAAATGAAAATGAGAGCTTGAGGTTAGTCAAATAACTCAGGACGATGCATGGACCTTTTAATGCTGCTAATAGTTTCATAGGATCAAATGAACACTGCACATTAGCATGCCACGCTTCAGCACTCCAAATTGAAAAGCGCTCTTTAAGTTGTGTCTCAGATGAGCAGTGATCCAGCCACACTGGGATAAACAGATTGTAAATGATGAGAGCTAGAGCTCAGGCCAGATCAGATAGGAAACTTAATTTCCCATCCACTGCTGCCTGCTTCATTTCCATTCCTCTAATCCTGAACTCCCTAACCGTCATGCTCTGTCAGGCTTTGATATATTTAGCTGACTGCATAAAGTCATGGGGGCAAGCTGATGGATCTTTTCCACTTACACCTTCGACAGATCAGGCAAGAGGCCTAAGCAGGAAGAATAGATTTCACATATATATCATCATGGCAGACAGGGTATCAAGAGTCGTAATGAAATATTAGCACAGCGTGCTGTGTTATTGTGTTAAATCACTTATCTGCATGGTTTGGGTGCCTTGCCCAGCAATTATAATGTGCATTTTGTGCTGATAATTGCAAGAACTTTCTTGCTCAAAAGAGTTATGGAAATTGCATTGATTTGTTCGAAATATTGCTACTGGACTGTTTTGTTTCATTGTGTGATTAGTCACGGCACATCCAAGCAGGTTATAAATGACCTGCTGTCTAATACTACAGCTAATCATTGAACACCCAAGAAACGGAACGTATTATAACCCTAAAGGTTTAGAACAAGGACACTGGCATTAATACAGTCAATTTTACTGATGGATCGTTAAAATAGGCTTATTATTGTGAGTGTACAATGGGTGTCTGGCATTCCATGTAACCCGATTGAAGTTTTGAACACTGTTGCCCATAACCTTCTCATTCAAATTTCAGCATCCCTGATGACCAGACTCATAAAAAGCCTACACTGCACCCACTCCATGTTCTGAATAAATCCAAAACATCTGCACAGAATGTTTCCAGAAGTGTGCAACATTTTTCTCCCGCCTGACCTGCTCATTCTGTGCAGGTCTGTCTTTTGTCCGCGGAAGTTGAAACACCACATTAACCACTACGTGTGGAGCACGCATTAGGCCATGGGAAAGCTCTATCTTGCCTTTTGGAGCCCCAGCATAAATTCTCTGAATCCTTTTCCGCTCAGCAAAGAACAAAAGTCATTATCACGAGACATCTGTTCTTGTTACAGTTGGCCATGGCTGTAACTTGTTATGCATCTATTCCACAAAAACAAAACAAAAAACACTGTCAGAGTAAATTAGAAGGAAGTGCACTGCTCTGCTTGAAACATGTGCACTATTTGACCTGAGAGTGCTTGATGCTGTCATTGGGCACTAAATGGAAAAAAATGCTCCTTTCAGCAGCACTGCTTTCCCTTACCTTGCTGAGAAAAGCACACAAAATAAATCAAACTATCACTGGGAGAACCACAAGCATTACGATAATAGTACTGGGAAATTGAACCTTTCACAACTTTAATATTTATGCTGATATAAATGCGTTTCTCCCTTTCTCATTGCTGCTCTTCTCTCTTGCACTTGTGCCTTTTCTTCTGCTGGAAATTAGGTTGTTTAAAGATCCAGTTGCAAAACGCCTTTGAAACACAGTCACATACCCCCAAAACAACTCAGGGTGATGACATGGGAACATAGAAACAGAGTAGGCCATTCAGCCCTTTGAACCTCTTCCGTCATTTAATTAAATCATGGCTGATCTGTACCTCTCTCTACTAATCCTTTCAATTCCAATTTCTCGCTTTCTCCCCATATCCCTTAATACCCTGACCTACCAAAAATTTAACAACTTCATTCTTGAAGATGTGGTGGATCAAGCATCCATGACCTTTTGGGGGAGAGAATTTCATATTTCTACCACCCTTTGAGTGAAAAAATGCTTCCCGTTTTCACCTTTATCTCCTTGTTTTGGATTCCCCCAACAGAGGAAATAGCTTCTTTCTATCTACCCAATCAAATGCATTATTGTCTTCAATACCTCAATCAAATCACCCCCGCAACCTTCTAAAATCGAGGGAATACAATCCAAGTTTATGCAGCCTTTTCTGGTAACGTAACTCTTTTAGGGCTGGTAACATTTCTGGTGAACCTGTGATGTACCACCACTCCCCACCACCCAGGGCCAATATATCTTTCCTGAGGTGTGGTACCCAAAACTGAATGAGTACCCCAGATGGGCGTCCGACTAACTCTCTGTACAGCTGAAGCATAATTTCCTCCTCTCTGTATTCCAGACCCCTTGAGATAAAGGCCAACATTTCATTCCCCTTTGGATATCGACCACCTAACCATCCTCCTTTTAAGAACTGAAAACCTTCCCCCACCTTCTCTAGGTCACGCAAGATGGGTAAATCTTTTTCTTTAAAAAAAAGAAATTTGTTTCTATATGGCTTTAAAAACCACCTGGAAAATGTACTTCTTAGACCATGCTATGGTCACCTCCCTTCTCTGCACCCTCTTCTCTAGCAATCCCTCACTTTTCACGCAATCCCCACCAGCTGCCTCAGTAAAGCATTTTGAAATGCTGCCCTGCATGACACACTTATATAGATGAAAGTAGTTATTTCAAGAAAACAAAATTATGTCGCATGGAGTAAAGAGACTGCTAAGATATCAGGGTCTAATTTGGAATCATCCAATGCTAGCAAAACTCACAAATCATTACAAAATCAAGCTGAAAGTGCCCCAAATCTGTTCACTGCTAATGCCAAGGAGACAGAAGAATTGACAGCTGATACCTTTGTACCTGGTAAGGTCAATGAAACAAAATGACACATCTCACTTTGACAACAGCAGCGAGACTTACTACAGGTAAAATTGAGCAGTTTCTTAGCTTTGCCTATGGCAAGATGAGACATTCAGCCTTTCTGGGGATAAAATCAGGTTTTCAAACCTGTGACTGCATCAGATGAATCGAGCATCTTAACATTGGGATCTAATTTGCAACAATCATAAACTTATTGTGAAACATGACTTCTGTTGTGTAAATATTGGACAGAAATCCCAAACTGGCAAATTATGAAAGGGTGTGGGGGGATGGCAACAAGCAAAACACTGATGGGAAAAGGCCAGTGTCCAGGTCTCAAACAGCCTTCTTGTTAACATGCTACAGCTATTGATTGCTCTCTGTATACAGAAATTCTTCTTGTTGTTTATTCTAAAATTGGTCTCTGCAGTTCTGAGTCTGTGTTATTTTGTCACTTTGCCTTGAAATTTCTAAATACATATATAACCTTACCATTTAAGTTTGCATTTTATATACTTTTGTAAGGTTTTCTCTGAGCTATCTCTTTTTGGTGCTGAAGAGCCCTATCTTATCTAGTTATTCCTCTTGGCCTCATCCTTTTAACAGTGGAGTTTAACCTGGTTGTGCTACTCCAGGACCAGGGTCGCTCCCATATGTCTTGATGTCAACAGTTCTGTCTAAGAACCGAATACCTTGGAATTGATGGCAAGTTAACAGTTAAAAGACTGATTTAATGCTGAGTCTGTCAATGATTCTTTAATGGCTTGGCTTGGAGTTCTGAAGCTTAGTGGTTAGTGCACTTGCAAGCGAGAGACCTGGTGGGTGAAATGTTGGACAGAAACGTTTCCTTACTCCACACACCTCTGTTTACCTAGAGGTGTGTAGGAACCTGGTTGTTAGTCGATTGGCAGAATGCTTTTCTCGGGGCAATAATTCCTTTTTTTAAAAAAATAATCAATTGCACTGTTGTGTGCAATTGGCTGCCATGTTTTCTCCACAAGAATAATCTATTCACTTTGCAGTATAGTCCGTAAAGCGATTTGAGGCATCTCGAAGACATAAGACGCTGCATCAAATGTAAGGTTTATTATTATTATTGTTGCCTTTTCTACAGAAACTTTGATTCAAACATGCTTTTTGCGGATAATTGCCAACCTATACAAGAGACGTCAAGGATGTGTCACAAATAACTCCAGCGACACTGAATGAAAACCCATTTAAGTATATAGAGCCAGCTATGTTAATGAGAAATGCCTGGATTTAGATCTGTATACCACTAGATTTATACTGAATTTTAATTTCCTTTTCAGTGAGGCTTTAAAGAAGTCACTGCAGCCAACTTCAGAGAAGCAGATCCAAGGTTATAACTCCAATGCAGACTTTTCTTTCACTTCTTAGACCTGAGTTTGAATCCAAATCTAATTGCATAAAAGTGTTCTCTCTGAAAGGAGTGTGGGCAGTCTCAACCTGCTCTCTCGTGGGCATAAGCTGTCAGCACAAAGTGGCCTATAATTTGGTATGAATTGATCATCTCACTCAAAGAAAGAATAAGTATAGCTGGTATGGGAATAGAAATGTCACAGTAGTGTAGAAAGGGTAGCAGATTATAGGAAGCTTTCATACCACTAAACTGTGCGCTATCAGACTTGGAAGTGCTTGATGCAGACACTGGAAGCAAAACGTTGAAAATGTTCCATTCCATAGGATTGATGTTCCTTGTCTTAATAAGATCACAAATTGACCCCTAATTGTGAATTACTTCCTGCTGGTTCCCATTTGCAGAGAATTAATGATCTCAAAATAAGATGCTTCTTAATTCTATGCTTTTAATGCTAATCTAGAAACCCATAACATTTAGATTGAGTTGATGCAAAATGTTTTAGAGTTCAGTGTTTTATGTTGTAGAGCCGATTGCAGAATCATTAAATGGGCTGTGATACAAAGCTTTGCACTGTGGTTATATTTATCTGGATTTCACAGAAACTTTGATTCAAACAAGATTTTTTGGCAGAGTAATAATGCATTTATTATAAATTAACTGGACTGTAGTTCAGTATTCCATGTCTACTTTCAGGCTGATAACAGTCACACTACTTGGCATTAAATCTGAGGGCAATCTGATGTCAGCAGTTTCTTTTCCTTTTAAACTATTATTAAATACATTAGTCACCATTCAATGAGCTCAGTCTGAGCAACCAGATTGAATGTTCGCAAAACCCCTCGACATTGTCTGTGAACCTTGGATGTAAGATTAGGCAGCGCTGTGATGTGACCTTAGCATAACTGGAGTTTGTTTTGAAAATGTTGCATTGAAAGCTCTCTTGATTTCCTGTTTCCAAAATTATTTGTGCTGTTGGATTTGGGGGAGGAAGGTGTGGGAGATTGGAAATTCTGAAACCACTGTTCAACAAGGGTTGCGAAGGAGCAGCCTGCTATCACTGCTGCTCTTTGAAACTAACTTTCTCCATGCTGATACCCAGCTAGGTGGATGCCCTGGGGATAATTATGACTATTACTAATGACCTTTTGGTGCATGGTAATACTCAGGTCAGCAGATTGCTTATGAAGCAGGGGTGACAGCTGTGCACTGCTGCTTTGGTGGGCAGACAATCCAAGATGAATGCTGGAACATTAATGGTTACTGCACTAAGAGTTCTGGTGGGAGGATTGCTCAGAGAACTTTGAAGCACCTGTTTGCCTCTTAAGTACGATTGCTGGCAGAGGTGATTAATGTGGACAGGTGCCTTGGATTTGGCTCAAATAAAAACTGCTGGTTAATGGTGAAAGCTGCTGGTGTTGGCACAATTTCAAAGAACTGGGAGGTCTCTTGGTGACCCAGTCAAGTTTTATCCTTCAACCAGAAATGGTTTCGATTTGCTCATTTGTCTCATTGCTCTTTGTGGATTTTGCCAGCACAGATTAGCTAGCACATTTATTCTATAATAGGAGGCACTAAAAAGATAGAATGATCAGCATAAGATAGATTCCCCCCCACCATCCCTCCCACCCCACCCCCATTAAATGAGGCAGTACAAGTCATTTCAGTATAATAAGAATAAAACATTATATCAAATGGAATTACAATTTATTATTTATTTAATGAGTTATCTTAGTTGTGACTCTCTCAGCAGAATAGAATACTGTTAATCCATTGATTTTTTACTCTGTACATTTTGGAACGATTGAACAATCAGGCACAAATACAAAGTAGGCGAAGGTATCTTCCATCTCCACATAATTAAAACTCAACACTAGAAAATACAGTGAATCACAATTCCCACATTATTTCATCCATTAAGGCATTCCCCACTCAGCTGAGGGTGTAGCCACAAAACAGGACACAATGATTATGCAGTTCCAATGCACTGAATGAAGTGATGATTAATCATTGTTCCTATCATAATGGTATTGACCATTGTCGTAGATATTGACCTTCTAACTGTGATAATCATGAGTTTTACCCTTCCAAAGCATCCTTTATCTTTCATGTCAGATGGCTTCCTTTGTCTTGGCAAATCATCTGCCAAATCTCAATCTCAAAAAGACTCAGGAGATCGAAAAGGCTCTGCGACCTAAATTATTTGGAAATGGTAACAGGGTCCAGGAGGATTTCAAGTGATTATTCTAACCTGTGAGCCCACTCAGTGAGCATCAACAGGTTATCTGACCCTGAGTACATTACAACCAAAACCGCTCTTAACCTCATTCCACATTTGGAGAATACTGCACTGGATAAGAATCCCGAATAGGAATGCTTGCTTATTTTTGTCGACTCCCCACAACTCCTCCCCCATGCAGTGGCACTGAGGTGTTTGCAAGATCAGCTATTATAACATTATAATGATAATATTGCATTTGATATATCGCTTTTCACGTCTTCTAGACATCTCAAATCGCTTCACAGAATATACTGTCAAGAGAATTTATAGTATATATTTTGCGGGCGAAACGTGGCAGCCAATTGCACACAGCAGTGTCCCACGATTGAAGTGACCAATTTATTACTTTTTAAAAAAAAAAATTACAGGATTATTATCAGGCGAATGGAGTAAGGAAACTTGCCCAAGGCAAGATTTGAACAAGATTTGAGTCTAAGATCTTCCTGGAATCTATGGCTGTACATAGAAATGTACAGGAAATTCCGAGACTCCTTTAGCCACCAAGCCTGAGAACACTCTCTCCAAGAGGATAAAGTGAGATTGGTTTTAGATTATTATCTTCAATACAAATGGTCTGCACACCTCCATTGGATCACACCCTTGTAACTACTCCCAGATATCAACCCTTTCTCAAGTAACATCTGAGCTCCTTACTTAAATTATTATTATTATTATTGCCCCAGATATCATTATGTATTGTTCAATACATGCTGTTATTTTCCATGTGAATTTGCGACTGTTTAACAATAACTGTCAGAGGCTATATAAAAAAAATCTTGCTGTGGCAGTTTAACGCTGTGTTCTAGCTTTGCAATGATGCACGATGGAGTTTGTACTTTACAAACCAGTGGACAGAAGAAGCTTCCAACAATAGTTTCATGAGAGCCCAATTCTCTTCGTTTGTTACACTGTGCAAGGTGGCATCAGCCAGTCATTTAGATGTATGCATATAGTTTTTTCTTGCCTGCCTTTCAGATGGTACAGTCCTTTTCCATCTCACCCTAAAATGCCTGTTAAATGAATTCTTCTCAGTCAGAGCCCCGCAGAGAGCTGTCAGGAGCGTAGGTAGCTTGTGTGAGCGAACACTCTCCAGAATGGCTCAGAGACATCCAATGGTGTGTTTTAGAGGAATTTGCAGTAATTAGCTGCTGATACTTGGCTTGCTCAGACAGCATCGGAACTGCACTGGATCACAGACAGGTAAAAAAAACTTAGCTGCGAATTAATTGCAAAGCAATGGGTTTTGGACGGCAGAGTACTTGGACATTGTGGTAATGTGGTTTAAGGACAGTAACTGGGAAATAAGTGTGGGGACAGCAAAGGGATTAACTTACTAAGGCGCTGAACTAGAAGGCGAAACCTGCAGCCAGAGTGCTTCAGCTGTTGAACTGTTGGCCACACAATTGTAATTGTGAAATCATTTGAATACTTATACAAAGATCTTCACGTTCAGTAATGAGAGTGTGTGGGGGGGGGGTGAGGGGGGGGGGGGGGGTTAGAGAGAGAGAGAGAGACCAGTAACAGTGCTTCTCTCTGTTTTGCTATCATATAATCTAGGTTAAAATGTTTTTAAGTGTATATATATTTACTGTATATATATGTATGGGAAGCTGTTACAACCATGACGTACCGTATATTATATTTAAGACTTCATGTTCTAAGTTTGTTACTGTTGTTATTTGAATGTACATGTACATATAGCAAAGGGGGACATGGCATTATTTCAAGTTCTGCCAGTTTCTAACTCCCACTCATGAAGACGATTGCTACCTTTACCTTTACAACTCCTTTCTCTATTCTCACTTTTTGCGTTACAAAAAAACCCTGTGCACGGTGAAGAAATGTACCACAAGCAACGGAATGTTTCTTTTTGTATCGAAAGGAAACAATGGAAAAGCAGATATTTGTTTGGGATTTCTGCTGTACCAAATATATTCAGAAATAAATATATATTTTTCCCCAAAAAAATTGAAGTAAAATCCTGATGTTCCAAAGCCTTGAGCGAGTCCATCATGTTCTAAACTGTAAGTATGTAAATAATATAATCAATGGAAATTACCTGTACTATATTTAGCAAGGTTGGACTGCGAGAGGTGATGACGTTTCAACAATATTTAAAGCCATCCTCCAATAAATGGTTTGTTTACCTGCTCTTTCCCCTCTTTCTCTACGCTCTTTCTCTCTCACTGTAGCCCCAAAACATGTATGCAGTTAGAAAGTGTGCAACCGCCTCTCCATCGTTCCTTACTAAACCAACCTTCTTTTTCCTGCCCAAGAGTGGGAGGCGTGCATGGCACTAAAATGAGATATAGCGCTTTTCACATCTTATCGACGTCCCAAAGCGCTTCACAGAATATACTGTAAAGTCTGTATATATTTGTGGGCAAATCGTGGCAGCCAATTGCGCACAGTAGGTCAGTGGATTGAAATGACCAATTTTATTATTGTGTTTTTTTTTGGAGGGATTATTATTTCTCAGTCACATACATTAATGTGAGAAATATGGTGTAAGACTACTGAATACACACAGTATTTATCACAGCATTTGTTGTTAACCATAGCTCATCCCTCAATTATTTTGCAATGATCTATCTTTCTATAAGGAGAGCTGGATGGAGTACCCTTGTTATCCCTTTCTCTAGGAAGACAGAAACAAACAGAACAAAATAATCCTTGCATTTAATATAGTGCTTTTCACATCTTATCGACATCCCAAAGCACTTCACAGAATATACTGTAAAGTGACTGTATATTTGTGGGCGAATCACGGCAGCCAATTGCGCACAGCAGTGTCCCACAAAAAGTCGTGGATTGAAATGACTAATTTTATTATTGTGGTTTTTTTGGAGGGATTATTATTATGTGTGTGGAGTAAGGAAACTTGCCCAAGGTTTCACCCTGACCAGCCTGGATTTGAACACAGATCTCCCCAGCTTGGTCTCCCCAGCTTGTAAGACAAGTGCTCTAACCACTAAGCCACAGGAGCTCCACTCCAAAACAATGAAAAAGTGCCCAGAACCAACTCCACAGTGATACTATAAAATGGTGATACCATCTAATTTTAAGGTTTCACAAATGACTAGAAAGGTCTCAAGATTAATTCTTGTTTTGCAGTGTCACCCAAACCCTTTAATACAGTAATATGTTTAGTTATAGTTATGTATGTATCTACGCATCCATCTCTATAAATCAATCTGATTTTCAGAACTCTTTCCAGCTTAAATGTTGCAGGTTGATTATTTCCTTAATTTTGATAAATGGCCTGCTCACTGACTGTACCAATATTCCAATATCTAGCTTGAATTGCCCATTTTGTTGCTTCCAGGTATTGATTGGTGGATGTATTGACATCTACTAAGAAGTATTCAATGGGCAATAAATCTAAGTTAGTGGATAGAGAGCAAAAAACACATGTGCGTCTATCTTGTAATTGTGGCTAATCGGCAAAGATCCTTGTTCTCTCTTATGGGAGTATATGACTGAAATGAACTTATTGACAGATCCCCCGATTGACCCACTAAAATGGGTAAACAAAGAACATGACAAATTGATGAGCAACATACACTAACCAAGTGATCAAGAAAGATCTAACACAACTGCGTCATCCGACTTGCAGAATGGATATTTCCTTAAAGCAACGCGTTCTTGAACGGCTCCAAAATCCAGATGCTGTATTGAAAAACGAATGCAACTTCAGTAACTGTTCCATCCCCTTCGATCAGACCCAGGCTCCTATTTAGTCATTTGAACATTTCCTATCTCCTCACTTGTTTTCTAATAATGCTACACAATCTCATCCACTGGGTGAACACTGTTGACTCTCTGATGATTGATCTACTTTGGTGACAGTTTGTTCTTAAATATAACTGTTAGCTTGACATTTCCTACAATATGATTCCCGACAGGCAAGCTTTGAAGTGCTTTGTGGTGATGTCAATGATCTAGCTCGGTGGATAGCGTCCTGTGTTCGCCATTCCCTGAAAGTAATGCAACTTATCTTCGCATCTGTCCAACAGGCATTTAGCTGACTTCATTTGAAGCAATATCAACACATTTCATGCAAAGCTAGGAATATGCTGCCGCAGCTTTCGCCATGTTCGCTATTGGAGAAGCTAAACATTGCATTATTCCCTGCACATGCTGTAAGACAAACACTTTTGTTTTTACCGACAGATCTAAATAGGGATCCAATAATATTTTTGGCTTTGCCCTTTGTTCTCCTCTGTTCATTTTGTTCTTCAAATGAAAAAAAAGCCCCTGCTTTAATTGAATACTTTTAAGTCAAGGTACCTACAGATCAAATCCATTTTGCTCAGAATGCACACAGTCATCATCTGTGTAATGGTTTGTATGACTTCTAAATGAACCCCTTATGAATTATAATGAGTTTGAAGCATATTAATAACAGTACTTTTAGAATATCTTCCTAATGATTGAAAGTGCACACAAAACAGTGCAACACAAATCATTTTTTTCAGAAGGATTTCATGTTGTTTTTCCCCTTTCTCATAATGCTACACAATCTTCCTTCCTGCATCATGCAGCATTCACAGCGAAGAGAGCAGTTCAGCAGTTTGCTTCAGGCATCTGATGATGCCACTCCGAGCCAGTCACTCTTATGTCTACTAGAATGAACTGACCATGGCAAGGCTGAGATAGATCAAGGGAATTGCAGATGGAATCTTTCATTTCAGCTGTCGAGGATAGTGTACCAGAATTCCAATGGGCCATCACATGCAATGTCCCCAAAAGAAAACAAAATCACACAGTATTTAATTGGGAACTGATTTTTGCCTGAACAGAAATAGACCATCATTTACATTGCTTGGTAAATCAGTAACAGCATGAGCTCAGAATTGCCACTGGAAGAGTTAAGGGGTTGGGGGAGATGAGAAGAAAGATTTTCATCCAGAGAATCGTCATAATGTGAAATGTTTTGCTACCAATGGCAAACAGGAAAAAAATGAATCAAGTGAATAATTGACTGGCATGTTTCTAAGGAGCTGAATGTCCCACCATATTATTAATTACCACATACATAATGGTTTCAACACCAGAGGAAACCTGAATTTTATGTTGCAAAATGTTACACCGAAGGCTATACTTTAGTGCATCAGATATCCGGAGCATGCATTATGTTTCCATATTATGACTTTGGTATATATGGCATTGTCTAGATAATAATAGTTGTAGCATTTGATATAGTGCTTTTCACGTCTTCTAGACATCTCAAAGTGCTTCACAGAATATAATGTAAAGTGAATTGACTATATTTGTGAGCGAAATGTGGCAGCCAATTGTGCATGGCAGTGTCCCACAAACGGTCGTGGATTAAAATGTCAAGATAAAATTTAAATGACCAAGACAAGCCCAAGATTTATTATTGTGGTTTTTTTTAGGGATTATTATTAGGTGTGTGGAGTAAGGAAACTAGCCCAAGGTTTCGCCCTAACCTGCCTGGATTCAAACACAGCTCTCACGCTTGTAAGGCGAGTGCTCTAACCACTGAGCTGTAGGCCTGAATTTGATCTGGAACATTGTTATGCAATTTACTATCGTGTTGATCTGAAGTCTTGGAAAGCAGCTCTCTGCCACATTGACCTAGATCATAATGTTGAATTATAACCACATATTGCCACACATTGCTAAGAGAGCTTGAAGGGCTATGCTTTGATATGTCCAGGAGGAATGTTAGACAGTGGCATTGAGCAAGCTTGCTATGCCAGCTGGGTCACTCGAAAAACCTTTGGCAGCTGCAGTAGTAAAGGGTCTCAGGACATTAGTATGTTTTTAGCAAATCCTGCTAATGTTCTGTCCCCTGCTGAAGCCAACTGATTCCCTTATCTTTTCGGCTGATTAGTCCCAAAGGTGCCGGTTGACCTCCAGCTAATGGACTCCTATCATGTCTTCACTTGTTGACCACCCACACACCTCCAGCAACGGTTGCTTGTTAAGTGATCAAAAGTGGGCTGCCTCTCTTCCTCGCTTCCTGACAACAAGCAAATGCCCGATCCCCACCCCCACCCCTTCCCTAGCCATTATCCTGCAGATACAGTGGAAACAGGGAACATGTATGTGAGGTGGTGGATGTCAGCCTTCATTTACAGCATCATGTCATATTTGTTGGTGATATTCATACAGTGCCAATTGCAATGGAGTGTTTCTGGAGAGTTTTATGTGCTGCCTTTGTCACGTGTAACAGATATACTGACAGCTTCTGTACAGCAGAAAAGCAGGACTATGTTTCCGAGGCAACAACAGCACATTACAATGCACTGACTCATTTTCTTGTTTATATATAGAACTTATTTTAGTAGTGCGCTAGTGATTTCATCCCTCCCTCAAGGATTTGACATGATTTTTCCTAAATCAAATGGGAACGGTAATACATGAAAGGTAGCGTTTAACACAGGCGGTGCCAGGTGCTGTGCTTTTTATAAGTTTATTTCAAGCAATGAATGTATGTATGTACTGTATGTCATGCCACCTGCAGCTAAGCACTTCATCGAATGAACCTCTTCGGGGGTTTTCTTTAACCTGTGTCACAGATATTAACTGACACTAGCCTGCAGTATTGAGGTTAGATGCAGAAGAATGTTGTTAACATTCAGCACAGCTTAGTTACATATTGGGAGCAGTGACAAGATTCAAAGCCATCACAGTGTGGTCACCTACCTGCCCATTCCCATGAGCGGTTTGTCCCCTCCTGCAGATCACAGCACCCTTCTTCGCAGTTTCTTGATAATTAGGGATCATTAGCAAACTTGGAAAAGAAAATTCCCAAATTGCAGAAATCTACGCGCACTGAACAAACCAGTTGTCATGGTATATTGAGCGAAATTCCCAACAATTGACTCCGAATCAGTATTTGATTTACCTTATACAGTATTATTGAACTGGCGTGGAGAGTAAGATGCATGGAGCACTGATAGCCCTCAAACTACTCGAGTAATGACCAGGAAATATTATAAACTGTAATGGTGCCCTGAAGTGTGTCCAATCTAATAAGAACTCTGGATGGGACTCTCCTGGTTTATTTCATCTGCAACCTTTGATTAGATAACTACCTTGGAATCAGCCCCTTGCTCTCCACTGCTCTTTACATGATGTCGACTGGACCAAATATCTCCCATGGAAATAATTGCAAAATATTTCTTGACCAGAGTATAGTACAGTACTGATAACAAAATTAAGCACCTGTACTCTTTCTTTGAACATCTCCCTGTACCGCCTGCATTGGTGATTTTTTGTCCGAAACAAGCAGTGCACTGTTGAAAAATAAATCTACCAAGACAGCAAAAATTCTGGATGTGACCGTTTGATTCCATTAAATGTGACTGATCGCATTTCAAGGATAATATGTGTGCTTCAGACAATGTCATAAACTGCTCCAACTCTCCCAGTCTTTGCTGACATCTGAACCCTTCGATACAATTACATCCCTGTGATTGACTCCCTCCTACATTATCAGCTTTCCATGTTTAGTGTAGGAAGGAAGCAGCAAATGAACCACGGCAGAGCAGTAATGCGCTTTAGCTTTTACTTGTACTATTCACTTGTAACATGTACTCAAATAGCATGAGAAGCCAATTAGGTTCTTGCACTCCTTGTACCCATCTGGCTTGGATCAGTTTACAGTTTGATGGAGCTCCACACAGACCCCATGAGTAAAGAAACTGTCCGACCCCAACAGATTCCATCAAACACAGGCAGCAATACCTCCAGACCTGCCTCAGAAATACACTCGAAGAAGAGGATTCAGCCCTGCTCCTGTTTGTATCATATGTTTTTTTTATTTTATTATGTGTTTAGGATGAGGGGAAAAAACCCACGAGGATTCAGTCACCATAGAAACGCAACTAACATGTCATAGCCCAGCCTGTGGTCCTGCAGAGCATGTTGCTGGAAGCAGGGTTATTACATTTCCAGGAGTTAAAAATGAACTGTTGTTTGGCTTATCAGTTAAAAAAATACTATATGAGTGTAAAAAAAATGATTGCCCGTTGTCTCCTCAAAATCCTGTTGTTACACAGCTATTGGTTCTACTGTTATAAGTCGTAGCCAATTTCCTGCCCACTCCTCGGATTCCACAATAAAATCTCACCTAAAAGTCAGGGCTGAACTCATGCTGTGCAAATGAGGTCTGTGTTCACAGGATTGACTGTAAAGCTCCAGTGACTGGGTATTTTGTAAGTGAAAGTGTGAACTCTGAGCCAGGAGGCGGTAGGCAGGGGTGGCAGAAGCAACTGCAGTCAGATAAATTTTGTGCTTCGATTCAATCAACGTTAAGGAAACTCATAGCTCAAAGCAAGTAAAAGTAAACAAGCAAAGTGATTGTAACACCAGGCATACAAGAGAGGTGGGGGGGAGGGAGAAAAAGAGAGAGAAGAGGGAAAAAAAATCAGCTTTTTAAAAACAAATTGAGAAAAAAACAAAGCTCTTGCATGATTTTTTACAAATGCTTTTTGAAAACGTAACCTTTATACTGGACTGAGTCAACATTATTTGGGCAACAAATCTAACTTGTAATTTCAGTGAAGTACAGGATCAGGCTTGATAGTCAGCTTATTGTATTTGATTGTATGCGTGTCAACACAGCTCTAATGAGGGCCATTGTTAACCATGAGTGAGAAAATTGTGGGTCAGGATTTTACTTTGACATTTTACTTCCTAGTCAATATCTCGGTTGACATTCCGGCAAGTCGGAGTGATGCATTTTTGGAGGTATTGTTTTTTGCTCCTGTAGCTCAGTGGTTAGAACTCTCGCCTTACAAGCGTGAGACCTGTGATCGAATCCAGGCAGATCAGGGCGAAACCTGGGGCAAGTTTCCTTACTCCACACGCCTGATAATAATCCATCAAAAAAAAGCACAATAATAAAAATTGGTCATTTCAATCCATGGCTCTTTGTGATATACTGCTGTGCACAATTGGCTGCCACATTTCACCCACAAATTTACAGTCAATTCACTTTACAGTATATTCTGTGAAGCACTTTGAGACATCGATAAGATGTGAAAAGTGCCATATCAAATGCAAGGATTATTATTATTATTAATAATAATATTATTACTATTATAATAATCCTTGCATTCTGTATATTCTATCACATTGTCAGATTGTTTCACAAGATTTACTGTAATATGTAGTGACTGTATTTTGTAGGTGAACTAATTTCATACAGGAGTGTCCCAAGACAGCTATGAAGTGATTCAATTTTATTTGGAGGATTCTTGACCAGGACAATTGGAGAAACTCCTTTTTCTTTTCAAATAGTGCCATGGGATCTTTAATGTCTACTAGAAGAAGCAGAGGATGGTATGTACCTCCACAATGCAGCCCTCCCAGCATTGAACTGGAGTTTCAACCTGGACTGTGAGCTCAATGTCCCATTGTACAACTTGAATCTTCTGACTCCAAGGCTCTCAACTCAGTCCCAACACCTTGATGAATCATTCAAACAAAATCTCTTCTGACTGATCAATGAATATTAAGGATCCAATGATACTATTCTAGAAGAGATGAAGTTTCTCGTTGTATTCTGCAGATCATTCACCTCATGACTGTTTTGGGGATCTTCCTGACGCAAATGGTTTCTAGTGCAAAATTAGTCACTAGACATCACAGCAATTCCTATAAAGCGCTTGAAAATATTTCAAACATGATAAAACATTATAAGTTCTTCTTTCACTCTATTTAGCAATACAGAGCTTGGGCATTACTGGGCAAGAACTATTTTAATGTTTCTTCTGATTGGGCACTACCTTAAATATAACAGTAGTAGAAATTGGGGAAAATGAGCTGGAGAAAAGTTGTGTATCATCCAAGTGCAACTGTTGGTCTCTACTGATGTTATTACAGCAGCAGCCAGTCTGGCTCAGTTGATAACACATTGCCTGTGAGTCAGAAGGTTGTGGATTCAAGTTGGAAATTGGAGCTCATAATCTAGGCTGATATTTCAGTACAGTATTGGGGACTTGCAGGATTGTTAGCAATACCATCCTTTGGATGAGACATAAAACTGAAGTCTCAGCTGTTTGTTCAGCTGGATAATAAAGATCTCATTGCACGATTTGAAAAGAGAAGGGTGTGGCAGCCAATGCCTTGGCCAACAATTCCAGATATAACAAATCTTGGTCATCTACTTCATGTTAGTTTGTGGGGTATTGCTATGTGAAAAATGGCTATTGTGTTCTGCTACAAATATCCTTCATGGTAAGACTGAATGAAGCACCTTGACATGTTTTGACATGATGAGGTGCTATATCAAATGCATGATTATTATTCTCATTGCTAGTATTATTATTAAGACCTCTGACATCATCAGACCTGGTTCAAATTGAGTTTGAGACTCATGATATACAAGTGCTTTCTCCTTCATCATGAGCCAGTATGATAACAGTTTTTGAACTCCAGTCAGTGAATCATGTAGAGTTAAACCAATTTATTTAAGACAAATGGTACGGATCTGAATTTGCAAAGATCGAAATTGGGCCATTAATCTGCACATTAAGTGTGCAGGCATTTGCTGAATTTAGCACTTGAGTGGAAATTAACATTATTATAAACCATTGGAAGCTTCAATAAAAAATATATATTTTTAAAAGTCCATACTTAAATGCAACTGAAGTATATATTTAAGTGAAGTATATATTTAAGGACTGCATAATTTGGGTTGGATTGAGTATTTAAAGCTGGTTGAAAAGACATTGAGATGAGTTAATGAGATATTTTACAGCCAGAGAGATGAACAGTGAGACAGAGCAAATCAGCCCACCTCAATGGTCCACTTACTAAATGTTTTGGTTTATTTTGGTTCATTCTTGTTTTTTTCAAGGGGATAAGCCTCATTGGTTAGTGAGAAACAAAGAGTGAAAGAGAGGAAGAGAGCAAGAGATTCATACTTCAGTGTCATTCAATGACACCCAGGTCATCTTTATAGGTGAATCTATAGCTTAACAAGGAAGATTCCTAGAGTATATGGGTATCAGACAGCTGCACGTAACACCAGGGCTTGCAGTTTGGGGTTGAGGACCACAAAGCCAGCTGATTTCCGCCTTTTGCCCTATATTCCAGTCAAATTTTTTTTTATTGCACCCCACATCCTCAGTAACATCAGCTAACTCAGCAAAAAAACTGGAATAAAACCTGTATTTTTCTGATGTGCACAGTTTTTGCCACATCAGATAGTGCCTTTAACTACTGAGCCTAATGGATTGATTATTTATGTCGAAATTCCACCCAGTGTCCATAAAAGTGGAAAATCTTCCTTTTTCTTGTCTTGTTTCTCCAGGGAGGTCAGGGTGAGAATTTAAGTATATTTACCAAACACAAACTGCTGGGCCTTTATCCACTTCCTCCCCTAAGGAATTCCACATAATAACTGAGCTTCTGAATTTCTGATTTCTTCAATGTCACCCAGTGAGTATAATTCTCATACTGGACACATCAATGGCGTTTGACGCAGCATGTTTCAGAATCAGACATTGTGGACTCTGACTGTGTACTAGACAGTTGTCACATGCTTCAATTCAGATCACTTTGACATACATTGTTCAAGTTGATACTGCTAAGTTTGTAATACACTTGTCCAATCAGGAACTGCAAAGCATATTTACAGAAGACAGGCACTGTTCATACAGCTGCTGTGCTATCTGAGACACTGCTTAGACGAATACAGGTTCTTCCACTGCCGTCTACATGCAGCTTGTCATGTTCTCAAATATCAGCCTCTTTTGCTGTAGGGAGCTGACGACTTACATTCAATCTATATTCACAGTAACTGAAATTGAGCCAAATAGCTGCATGTGTTACTAGTGTCAGATTACTAATGTTAACATTTCTGTGCTCAACTGCCAAGTGATGGGATATCAGTAAAAAACATCTACTTTCCTGCATCAAATTATCTGCAGATCGGATATTGCACAGGATAGATATAAGTAAAAGTGTTCCTGTATTGCTTTAACAATGTGTATTAAACTGCATCACACAAAGTAGTCAGAGTTAATGGTTCTAATTGTTGTTTCATATTTTAATCATATTTAATCTCCATGTTGGTGGCCTGTTCCATGCGCCTTTGCCATATTTTTGTTGAATAAGAGCAGTTCCGGTGGACTTGAATTATACCAAGCCCACATCTTTGTCCTAGCAATACACTTTAGCACCATATCTTTGGGTCCAATGAACCTCATCCATTTACTCAATATCACGCACCATTTGGCTGTCTCTGCTCCGTCTGATAATCCTATTAAGGATATGAGCGCAGCAGAATGCATTCAGCTACATTCGTAGCAGAAAGCAATGCAATTCCAAACCTGTGTTTATCAGCTCCTCCAGCAGTAGCAATATTTATGGTTTCCAAGCAGGCTGTCATATGTTATACTATGCTGCACTACTCCCCAGAAACTTGAAGGAAGCTAAAACCCAATTATCACTCCAGTTCAAATCATGTGGTTTAACCATGGGAGGCTGCTTCATTGCCATGATTCACCCTAGCAGCACAAAAAAACACATGCACAAATTCTGCCTGTGCATATTACATATAAAGCTAGTTTCAGCGAATTTCAAAGAGATAAATTTGGGGTTTGTGAAAGGCATCTGATTTGGGGTTTGTGAAAGGCCAGCGTGTGTGCTGCCTCTGTACACCACAAATGTAATAATGAGCCACCTTTGTAATCAAGCTATGATGTTATATAATGTATCATATGCTTGTGATATGTTGCTCTACATGTTTGAAATTTCAGCTGTAATTCAGCCATTTTGCCACCAGATTCTGGAGCTCTGGTTACCTGTCCCCTCCCAATCAACCCCTCAGCTCTCCCCACAGCTTGGGTGGCCATCCAGTACTGCAAAGCGCTTTGAGTCCTCTAGAAGTGAAAGGCACTACGGTACAGTATATCAATTTCAATTGTACTGTAAATATTATAATCTATTTGGGGGAATTGTGATCCTAGAAGTTGTTCCTTTGAATCAGACTGAAGTTCTAATGAATTATCTCCCCAAGGTTTTGCTAGTACAGGTAAACAATTAAGCGTTTCATGTTTCTAATTGCTTGTAATGGAAGATGCCTGACTACGGTTTCTTTTTCATAATTGATTTTGTGCCTCTGTTTCTGATTGAATACTGCAAGCTATCTGGAGGCAGTCAAGAGACAATTCAGAGTTGTTACAATCCTCTTGTTCTAATCACTTTGAATCTAGCAGGTGTACAGTAAAGAATTGTTTTTCTTCAAAGCTCTGGCATGTCAACCTAATCCTTCTTCTATGGAACGATTGGTAATAATAATAATAATGAATCCTTACATTTGATCAAGCACGTTATCACATTGTTGAATTTTCTTAAAGCACTTCACAGGATAGAATGGTACAGTGATTACCAATCTCTTTGACCATGTGCATGACAAAGAGCAGCTTTCAACTAGCAATTTGTACACTGAGGGAATGTCCCCAAACTGTAAATAGTTGTGCTTTGAAGCTTTGTAACAAGTGCTTGTGTCACATTATGGATTCCATCCCAAGATAGAAGGTGGGCTAACGCATTGCACTGGCAACCTCGGCCTTTGCATTAAACCCCACAATATAAATAGTAGCATTTCATCTCATGCCAGAAAAGCCTTTGGTCGGATGATGTGGAAAGTGGAAATCTTCACACCAGTGCAATATGAGCTATTTCTCTGAGGTTGCTCTTAAGATGTATTGTTGGGGCCAGTGCGGAATGAGCTACTCTGTTAACACAGTTATGCTATGCCTGACCCAGTATGCTTCATACTAGCCCTAAGGATAATATTATTTTACACTCTCTGCACACACATTCCTTAGCTTGATGTACACTGCATTGTCCAACAAATGGAAAACATTTTTCACTAGCAATTCCAGTTCTACAAAAGTTCTGCAATTCCAGTACTGTGCATTTAAACAGAAAAGAAGAGGGAGAAAAATGTGCCTGTGCTGGTGCATAGCATGTGTTTGGGTTTAGTAGTTGAATAAGCGTGTCAATCGGGTATTGTGCAAGTAGAATCACTTCTGATGCCGTGTGAAGAAGTCCTAAACTTCTTTATTTCTAAGATAGATAACATTCACCTGGCTGCCTCCTCATTCTCTGGCCTCATGCCTCTTTCATCACCCTCTCTTCCTACCATGGCCCCTAACCTATACTCTCCCTTAGTTCCATTGCACTCTCCTCCCTTTGCTCCAACATTACTCAGATGAAGCCCACCACCTGCTGCCTGGATCCACCCAGCTTCTGGTCACTTCCCCTGCTCTGCCCACTGTTGGCTGATATACTCAACCAGTCACTCAACCAGGCTCTCTCCTCAGGCTCCGTCCTACTCCCTCTCAAAGCTGCTATCATTACTCCTCTTCTAGCTTTGATCCCTCCAACTGCACAAATGTCAGACCCATCTCAAATCTGTCCTTCCTGGCCAAAGGTCTGAGATGTGTCTTTGCAAATCAACTTCACTCATACCCCTTTCTCCATTCCCCACTCGAATCCTACACCTTGCCCAAAGTACAGTGACAGTACACATACAGTGCTATTAAAAGCAACAAATGAGATCCTATCTCTCTGTGGCCAGAGCTCCCTCTACCTTCTCGTTCTCCTGGGCCTCTCCGCTACATTCAACACTGTCAATCACGCCTTCCTCTACTGCTTTTCCTCCCTCATGCACCTTAGTGGGAACTGCCAGAATACATATTTCCTGATTTGTATGTTTGATGCTATCTCAGGGTTGATGAAGGTAAAATGGTCCATTTTATATACGGACATCCCTTATATTGACAACTCAAATATTTACCTAACAATATAAAATTAAAACAAATGAACAAACAGTTCATACTGAGTCACTGTAATGGCATTTGTGAACAATCCACAAAGTCTATTAATGGAATAATAGGGTTTAAGAAGATTAAAGTGTTCAGCCCTTTCATATGCATTGCTCAACTTTGTTTCCATGACATCTGCTAGATCAGTCATTATAGCATTAGTAATACAGTACTTGTTTTATTAGATTCTGTCTCAATGGCGACCACAGCTAAACTGTAATGCTTATTCAATAATTACCTATTGACTGCAAGTGGTGATCTTCTTGATATTAAGCACTGTGACACGGTAGCACCAGGACTAACAAAGTTATTATCCATTAATAACTTTGTTTTTATAATCAGATGACTTATATCCCATTCTCATGCTGTGCTAATAAATTGCTAATAATAGCCTGCTACATCCAGATTGTTTCCAAGTCCCAATAGTGGCCATTGCAAACAGTGATGCTGGTTTTATACTCAACAGGGAATATGTTTCTCTTCTCACTGTTTGCACCAATGTACAGTTGAGAAAACAAATACTGAGCTCAAATGAAGCCCTACCCACCAGCTTCTAATTACCAGTTGCAGAAGAATGAGAAATGCTAAATAGACTTGAACAGATTTGATATTGAATGTCATTTGTACATAAGGGTTGCAACATAATATGTTTAAATGTGATGCACATTTTTATATTGTATTGGACAAACGAATGAATAAATAAATGAAGTTCCTCATTTTACTTATCCAGAAGATAGTTCCCCTTTAATCTGCCACTCAGTATAAACCAGGGCATCCATGTCATGTGGTCTAATTAAATAGCTAAGTGACAAGCAGTGCTGGAATTTAAATTCATGACCTTCTTGTTGGGAGTTGAGAGTTACTGAAGAATCCTGAAGTACAGGACCACAGGAAGGCAACACAGTGTTGAAAGACATAATTATCGGTAATCTATATTCCATATTTATCTGAAATTCATTCATTTATTGTGGATTTATGGAACTATAACCAGTTTATGGTAGGAATCAAAAAGTGGAAAATGGTGTATGGATGAAATATGTATAAATGGGATGAAACTCAATGAGCTTTGAAATTTGGATCTTAAAATGCACTCTCTCTTGTGGCACATGTAATAGAGTAAATTAGAGCTCTATTGCATTGCTGACTGCATTCATTCAAATTGAATTTGAATTCACCTTAACTCAACATTCTCATCTTAAAGGTTAATGTCCCTATATTAATTCACTCAGATTAAACCAAACTGAGGCTCCATTTCTCTAGCATATCTCATGCTGTTCTTCAGTTTGAAGTATAAGAAAATCTTGAGTGAGAAAAGGCCTATTGATACATCCGGATGCACCAAACAAAGCACATACACTCATACACACTATTTATTTATTCTAGAACTCTCGTTCTGTCTATCTCTCTCAGGGGAAAGTTACGAAGAGATACACCCTGGCAAATGAGCAAACATTCCATAATTTGGCATCCATCTTCACCATTCAGCCCTGGCCAGACAGCTCTCCTGATCTGCTGTGAAGCGTCTCTTATGCATAAATATCCCTTTGATGTAAGAGTGCCCAAAGCTTACAGTATTCCAAATGTACCCTGCCAGTGAGCAATTACAAGGTCAGAATTTGGCATCTGTTCCAGTCCTGAAGATGTAACCCAGGATTAGATTATTTTAGCTGATAGCAGTTTCATATTGTCTGGAAATCTTTAGTGGACGATGAACATTAACAGTGAAATAATTTCCCTTTATCAATGATTACTTTATTTTGTATAATATGTTTGTGTTGGGATCCAACATTAAATATCTTGCACTTAACTGCATTAAAATACATCTGCAGAAAAGTGCCTAATTTACAATGCTATTTACACTAATTTACCATCCTGCACATTTTGGTTATCAACAAATTGTAGAACACGAGATGCCTCCTTCTCTTCCAAGTTATTTATTAAATCCATATTAACAGCAAGGAACTTCAAATGAACCTGTGGAACCTCTGCTAGTCACAGAGCATTTTCCATTTACAATTATTATTGATTATTATTATTATATACTGTATTATAATTGCTGAGCCAGTTTAAATCCAATTTTCCAATAATTCTACCATCTCTGCTTCCTTAAATATGGATATTTACCTCAATCCTCACCTGGTGACAGTGAATGATGCTGTTGTACTGTTTCACATGCGGTGGTGAAAGCAGAATGTTAGACAGACGACCTGCAGAAGATGCCACAAAGAACAATTTGTAGCTTTTAAAATAATGCATGAGAGCAGGTACTTTTGTCACATGACTGCTACAAGTTTTATTTGTGCATCCAAAATGTTTCAGGTTCTATAATGTACCATTCAAGTTTCCAATGGATAAATTGGTTAAAACCTGTGGTGTAGATCGATATTGTATTGGCCCTGATAGAACTTATGTCAGGAAGTGACCAGCCAACATGTTGTAAGGCTAGATGGGTGTCTGAAGTTTGAAATCCTGTCCCTAGTATCCAGATTGCCCCAGCAGATGAACAGCAGCTTAGACCCAGCCATTTGACGTTCTGTCTCCAGACCCGTGACTGCCTCAGCAGCTGAAGTAGATGAATATGGATCTATGGTGCAGTCATATCAATCCTTCAAACAGCTGCTAAAGTGATGACTGTTAATGGGGCTTTCAGTACAACTGAATTAGTGCTCGCTCTTGCCTTTCTCATAAACAACTCCTATTTGCCCATTGAGGGTTTTTAAAACAAATTTCAACTGATCTGATAACCTTCAAAGCAAGATGTCACCCAACATGGCCATCCATGTTTTACCTAGTTAAATTGCCATAAATATTGCTGGGGATTCCTAACCTCCTCCTTGAACTCAAGTCTCCAAAGTACCAGAAAGTAATAAACCCTTTTAAATAAAGGAAAATGTTGAATGATGAAAAGCTCAATTTTTAAAAAATCATATAATTTTCACGTTTACATAAAAACTGACTTCACAGGCTACTCGTATTGATAGATGTTGGTTTATTCATTCCAGCAGCTGACTTGTAAACATTTCAAAGCTTTTCAATAGCATTTTGGAAAAGATTCTGACAGCTGATGCTTATGAAAGATAAGCCAATATTCCCTTCACTTCTGGGTTATGACAATATTTTGCTGATTCAGAAATATGTGGAGTCCTGTGGCTTAGTGGTTAGAGCACAAGTTTCCTTCTCCACATGCTTCTGCTTACCTAGCAATAATTAACCAATTGTCAGTCGATTGGCAGTTCGCTTTTCCGAGGTAATAATTAATTTTTTTTAAATTTGGCCACTGAATCCAACACTAATTGGTTGCTATGTTTTGCCCACAAAATATACAGTCAATTCACTTAATGTCTTGAAGATGTGATAAGGTGCTGTATTAAATGCAAGAATTATTATTATTAACTTGTGAAGGATGGAAGAGTGGCACAACGTGGTGACAATAGGAAGAAACATTTCACATCCAGAATTTGTGATGCTACATGGTTGCTGACCACGACACACGACAATATTGAGTAAATTGCACACAATTGTTTGGAAAGACTGCAACCGTTGTAGTAATAGCCTTTATAAGAATCATATCCATTTTAAGGTAACTGCTCTGTCATAAGGAGGGTTGGAAATGGCCAAAATAATTACACCACTTGCATTTGCGGCGTTGAAAGAATCCAATGTAGGATGTATTGGGCGTTTCAATGGAAAAATTTGGTGGAGTTTGACAGTCATAATAATAAATAATAATAATTATTACATTTGGTATGGAACCTTTGAAGTCTGGAGGAGTTTCCAAATTGCTTCAAAGGATATATTGTAACGTTCAGTGGTTTTGTGCACATCAGTACAGTACTGTACTGTACAGTCGTTGTTACAGCTTGGTTTGTGTAAGAATGTATCTGTGTGATGTCATTAAAAGTGGGAAACCCTGCTAGCTCACTGAAATAAAAATAAGTTTGCCTGTAAGTCCCCAGAACTCTCATTGCAACCCACAACAAGTTAGCCTGTAGGTATGTATGTCTGAAATATGTCAGTAGGTATGTCTGAAATATATATATTTAAACTATGTTCATTAGGTTGATTATATAAATGTGATTTTGAGTGAGTGAGTGAGTGAGTGAGTGAGTGAGTGAGTGAGTGAGTGAGTGAGTGAGTGAGTGAGTGAGTGAGTGAGTGAGTGAGTGAGTGAGTGAGTGAGTGAGTGAGTGAGTGAGTGAGTGAGTGAGTGAGTGAGTGAGTGAGTGAGTGAGTGAGTGAGTGAGTGAGTGAGTGAGTGAGTGAGTGAGTGAGTGAGTGAGTGAGTGAGTGAGTGAGTGAGTGAGTGAGTGAGTGAGTGAGTGAGTGAGTGAGTGAGTGAGTGAGTGAGTGAGTGAGTGAGTGAGTGAGTGAGTGAGTGAGTGAGTGAGTGAGTGAGTGAGTGAGTGAGTGAGTGAGTGAGTGAGTGAGTGAGTGAGTGAGTGAGTGAGTGAGTGAGTGAGTGAGTGAGTGAGTGAGTGAGTGAGTGAGTGAGTGAGTGAGTGAGTGAGTGAGTGAGTGAGTGAGTGAGTGAGTGAGTGAGTGAGTGAGTGAGTGAGTGAGTGAGTGAGTGAGTGAGTGAGTGAGTGAGTGAGTGAGTGAGTGAGTGAGTGAGTGAGTGAGTGAGTGAGTGAGTGAGTGAGTGAGTGAGTGAGTGAGTGAGTGAGTGAGTGAGTGAGTGAGTGAGTGAGTGAGTGAGTGAGTGAGTGAGTGAGTGAGTGAGTGAGTGAGTGAGTGAGTGAGTGAGTGAGTGAGTGAGTGAGTGAGTGAGTGAGATCAGCATCTGAAAGAGAAAAGCTGGTTAATGTTTCAGGTAAGAACCTTTATCAGAACTGAGTCTCTCCCGATTTAGGCATCTGATTAAAAATTCAAATCAATGTATCCAATCACATAATCACAACCAAGGATAAAATGTGCAATCAATCAGTAACTTTAAATCTTTTTTTTAAATCTGAATTTGAGCTTTGGAAATTCCAGGTTAAAATGGCGCAATGAATAACAAAAGACTCCTCCCATCATTTCAGAATTGTAACTTTTCGTCTAAAAGCTTTTTTTTCTTAAAAGAATAGCAGTTTGATATGTGTCAAAAATCCTGGGCGGTGTAAGTTGTTTCGGAGGAGGTATTGTTTTTCCATGGATAAGCAATTATTCCAGTGTGTTTGCAGCAAGTGAATTGTGCTGCAGCCACTCGTGTTTGACTTGCTTTTCATTTCCAGCTTGGCCAGCACTCTGCCCACAAAGTATGAGTTGATTGAATTATGATGAAGCACAGCCTAGTTTTTTGCAAGATACGGATAATTAAAATAATCTGCGTAGGTGTGCTTTCAGCCAATGTGTTTTGAATTGCTGATGTGTTTGTGTTCCACAAAAGTAGGATGGCTCAGTGTGTTTCAATTTATTCTTCAGCTCTAGGAACTGGGTTTGATTTGCAGCCTAAATCCAACTGGTATTTGGAGATGATTGGTACTAGTGCAGCAAACTCTCCCTCCAAGGCAACTGGCGTGTCCGGCTGGAACAACAAGGTAAGTTTTCTCCTTCATATATGTCAGTACATTATCAGTGGACCCACTGCAAATACATGTACCGGTTTCATTTTAAGCTCTACTAGAAATAACAATATGTTGAAAATATATACTCAAGGAGTCTTTCTGAAATAACTGAAACACATAATAATAATAATAATAATAACCCTTTCATTTGGTATAGCACCTGTATGCTGCGAGAGAAAATATCACTGACAAATCACTAAAATACTATAAAGCCATATAAAAGAGAAATGTAAAATCTCCTATTGGCAATGGAGATATGGAGCAAATAGATAGAGATACTGGAGGCAACAGCAAGTTATTGAGGAGGGCCAATCAAACATCATGAGTCTGGGGCCAGTTTTAAGTCTCTTCATAGGCAGGGTCTTCTGTTGAGCAGAACAGAAGGACACCCTATATGCTGCCCCTGCAATTCTCCTGTGCCTTTAATCATGTAGCCTTGTCTTGCCTTTCGCAATTCTTTATTTGCTGCCTTTTAGCATGGAGGGTTGGAAAGCTAGCCAGGTGATAGTGTACTCTATTTGCACCATTCCCACTAACCTTGTGTGTGGGGGGGGGGGGGGGGGGTTGCCTTCAACTCTCCCCAGCCCCCTCAATCTGTTTCCTCTTCCTCTCCATCTAATATCTCCCTCCTGCTAATCTAGCCTTGGATTTCCCTACAACAGAATTATGCATGTTTAATTGTCAATCACTTTCTATCCTGGGTGTGAGTCACAGGTATATTTGGAATGTCGGATGGCAAGGTAACAAGAAAGCACTGTTCTTATGTGGCAAGGTAAAAAAAAATACCCTACTCCACAGCATTTCTTTGTTTTACGCGTATTGAATCAAATTGTGTAATTTAAGTGCTGATAATGAGGACAGCCCCATGCAGAGCAAGGTGCTGCATTAAACTGAATGAACTTCACATCTTTATCTCTGATTACTTCCCTCTCTCAGGAGGTTTGAAAGTCAATGATGATGTAAATAATGCGGTCTGTTGGAAGGAGTGGACTTTTCTTAGTTTGTGCTTTCTTAAATCCTTATATTGACTTTTAATTTTCAGTTTAAACAACAAGGGTATTAACAGTGTTTACAATGGTGTCACGTAACACTCCTGTCAAGGGAAAAATGAGAATGTTTTTCTCATGGGAGGATTGCTTTACCTAGTTTTTATCCTTTACCTTTCCAGTTTCAAAGCTGGCCAGAAGATTCAAAACAAATGCAACTTCCATAGTTGTATAAATTGGAGCTGCTGGTTGAAGTTGTGAATTATAATTATATTAACTTTGCACATTATTTCAAACATTTTGCAGGAACATTTGATATTTTCCACACAAGGATTTTTTTTTAATTTCTTTATAAGTTTCTTATTCTTTGTCCACTTTTAATTCCTCCTCCTGCTCCTCTTAGGGGTACATTTATGTCTTATCTGCTGAGCAGCTACACATTTTTATCTGCGAACGTCGATTTATCACTTCAATGACCACAAACTGCTTGAAACCAATTGATTTATTCCTTGGTTGAAGTTGTGGTGGACTTAACATTCTGGCAAAGGTAAAGTAAATGTTCAGGCAAATTATTTTATACTCGGTTGTAGAAAAAAAGAACTTGCATTGATATAGCACCCTTCAAGTAGAAGGGGTATAATTCCATAACATTCTCCGCTTTGCTTAGTCCATTTCATCAAACAACTAAGCATTCAAAACATTGCTTGTCTCAAAGTAAACCATTCTATACTTTACTGCTGTCATCTTATGTAGAGCTATGAAATGCATGCCTCGCCCCTTATTTTCAACATTTTCTGAATGAATGTTTTCAACTTCTTTTCAAATCCATCCAGGAATCATCACAGGGCATCACATACCACATTTGTCAGCCATTCTGGCAGAATAATAAGTTGTTACCTCAACTACTTCCCCCCACCACCACACACACACCTTTATTTTACAGAGCTTCTGTGACTCCTTTGTAACTGTGATAGGCTGAACATACCTCTTGTATCAGATATTGGCTACTTTTACAATGTTAGGAACTCTTTGGAAGGTGAATTTCATGTCTTTGGGCAATTTAATTATCTACAATGTTTTTGATGAAGTAATAATGGATTAATCGACTCTTCTCTAATGGAGTATACATTTTGAATGCAATGAATTTCCCATATTTCCATTCTTGTCGTATGATTTAACAGTGATGGAGCCTGACTCCAAGCTGGGGGGAGGGGAATTGGGGCTTAGTGGCCATAAGCACGGCCAAAGTGGAAAGTTTTCAGGTGGGACTTGAAAGAGGGGAGAGGAAGGGCAAGGCGTAGTGATTGAAGGTGAGTGACCCAGAGTTTGGGGCATAGTGGCTGAAAGTGCGACCTCTGATGGTGAGGCAGAGGGTATGAGGGGCGAGCAAGAGGCCTGTGCCAGTCGAGCGGAGGCTTCGGGTGGTGGTTTGGGGAGCGAGGAGGTCAGAGAGGTAAGGAGGTGCCAGGGAGTGAATGTATTTGAGCACGAGTGTGAGGATCTTGAAGTCAATCCATTCAGTGATGGGGAGCCGTGGAGTCTGCCCAGAACTGGTGTGATGTGGGCATGGAGATTGGTCCGGGTCAGTATGTGGGCCTCAGAGTTCTGAATCAGCTGGATCTTTTGGATGGTGGAGCTGGGGAGACCAGCGAGGAGTACATTGGCATAATCCAAGCAGGAGATGACAGATGCATGATCGAGGGTTTCAGCCGCATTCAGGGTAAGGTATGGTCAGAGGCAGGCAATGTGGTTGAAGTGAAAGAAAGCGGTGCTGGTCAGAGACCTGATGTGGGTGAGGAAGCACGGCAGGGGGTCAAACCAGACGTCTAGGTTGGGCACTGATTCAGTGAGTCTGAGGGAGAGCTCAGGGAGATTGAGGAGTTTAGAACCACAAGAGTGAAGGCATTGACCGGAGCCAAGGAATATGGCTTCCAGCTTGTCCATGTTCAGCTGCAGGAAGTTTACACTCATGCAGGCCTTAATGTCTGCCAGGCAAGCTGATAGAACATCACCGGAGTTGCAGCTGGAGGAGACAAAGTAGATTTGTGAGTCATTGACATAAATGTGGAAGTTTACCCTGTGTCTGCGGATGACATTGCCTAGAGAGAGCATATCTATATATATAAAAGCCTTAGGTATGTTTCTGCAATTGTAGCAATGAACTTCTAAAAAGAAAACAAAAACCAATACAGCTTAAAAAAAACAACAAAGAAAAGCAACCCAGTGATTAAAGCTCACTTTTTTTTTTAAACAACAAATGCATTATTTTTAAAAAGTTTCAAAATATATGAATAAACGTGTACAAAAACACTAGGCCGTGTATGTTACGTGGGGGTATAGCAAGTAGATAAGGAAAAGAAGAGGGTAAAGCATGAAACCCTGGGGTACCCCACCAGGCGGGGGCAGGAGGAGAAACTATTTGCTGAGATAAAATGGAGGCGGTTGGTTAAGTACGACTTGAACCATGCGAGTGCGGATCCAGAATAAAAAGATAATCCAAATCTATTAATCGGCCCGACTGAAACTGCCTTGTGAGAATTGAAATATGCAGCATTCCACAAATTGCCAGAATGCCTTTTACACATTTTAAAACCATTTTCAAGTGCTATAAATAGTTGGCCTAGTTTGCTGGGAAATTATTGCATGTAGCATTTTACAATTGGATGTTTTATCTGTTTTTATATTTGTGTATGTGCTCCCCGACAAATATTATCACCGAATATCACTGAATCAATATTAAACGAGACTGCGAGCTGTGTCGGTGCGGTAAGATATTGCACTAAGTAAGATAAAGGCACAGACCTCCTCCTGCAAATATCTAAATAGGAGCAATTTTTCATGTTGTCTGATTAAAGCAGGCCGGCCGGCAATGCTTGAAGCAAGTGTATGTTCATATTGAGGAAAATCCTATTCTAAACCATCAACGCTTTTGTTAATATTTAGTGCCAAGAGAAATGTCACCCTCTTTGTGATAATGCATCTTGTTTGAGCTGGTTGAGACTTGACTTTATGCTTTGCTCAATGCTTGCCATAAATTGACACAATGTGTTTGCAATTTCAAAGCTAGCACGTTGAAACTTTGGATTGATGTATACTAATAATTGCGTTCCAGGGATAATTACATTTTCTCAATTCATTCTGTCTGAGCTCCAATTCCTGCCAATTTTATCAATCTTCCTTTCTGCCGCTTTGTATCTAGTCACTGAATGGACTGTTTATTCCCTTTGAGCTGAGTGAACTTACTCTTTGACCTGCTTTTTCCCAGCTGGTGTAAGATGTGGGCAATCCAAGGTTTTAGTAAACCAGCATTGCTCACCATCTCATGTAGGGGAGCACTGACAGAGGCTTTATGAGGGATTATGACCTCCTCACCAGCCTCCTAGGCGCCGCTCTCCAACCTCCTCACTCTCCAATCTGTCACCCGATGCCTCTGCTCGACTGGCACCAGCCTTCCACTCATCCTCGTACTCTTCACCCCACCATCAGAGGGCCTGCTTTTCCCCAAAACTTTCCTTCTGTCCCTCCACTTTTCCACCTTGGAGGGCAATTGTTGTATGTGTCCAGTTCATGCTTTCGGGTGCACGGGAGAAAACTATTCTTCCCGAGGGAGTGTGATTACATTAACTTACCAGTTCACTGTTCAGGTGGACAATAAAGATCCCATGAAATAATTTCAAAACAGCTGGAAGTTTTACCTAGTGTTGTGCCAAACCATCTCTCAGGTTCTTCAATCTAATGAATACTTGTGGCCCTTTATTGTGCCTTATACTGGCTATTACTTTTCCCTACAAAAAACGATCTTGGCAGTTAAGAGCTTTAAGACATTTAAAGTTTCAGATTGTATACCAAATGTAAGGATTACATCTAGATGATGTCAAATGCCCCATGAAAATTAAATTAATCTTGTCATTTGTTTTTTCCTTGGTGATTAAACTGTGTTCCTTGGGGATTCAAATGTTACTCTCCACTCCAGTTGGTTTGTATGCAAAATATACAGTCATTATTCTTTACAGTAAATCCTGTGAAGTGCTTTGGGACGTTCTCCTGATTTGAAATGCGCTGTATCAACTGCAAGGATTATTTCTGGTGATTACCAGGCCTGGAGTCTGTAACTACCACTCGTCTGCAGGGGACACCGACACATGCTCATTACTGGACTGCCAGGGAAACCTGATCTCAAACTCATCAATAGTCTGCTAGGAAAATGACATATATCCAATAAAGTATCATAAGAAAACTTAGGCAGGCAGAAGAGAAAACGCTAACTCATCAGTGAAAAATCAATATTGTAAACATAAAAACATGTAACACCTGTCACTCACAGACATTCTCAACACTGACACCTAACAAATTATGACACGAACACTCAAGCTCAAACCCTTATTTGTATTGTCGCAGTCAAGGGAAGATCTGGACCCAGGAATGCATAGGATTCAGGATTCAAAAGCTGTTACTGCAATAAATCCCTCCAATCTGCTGTTATGTTTTCTTAGTTTTGGCGAGGGATCTGTACAGAATTAATTAGTTTTAGCTAAAATATTTCAATAATTGGAGAACTGCCTCGGATTTACATAAGTCATTTTAGTACATTTAGTATTAATGTACTAGAGAACTTGGGTTTGATTCCCGGGCAGGGCGAAACATTGGGCGAGTTTCCTTACTCCACGTGCCTCTGTTTACCCAGGAGAAGAAAACAAGTTTTACAATTCTAAATGGAATTGATTAAGTTGATTCAGATAAATTGTTCACATTGATTAAAGTTGTATAAAAAGTAACAAACATTAAAAGTGAGGAAACTAGGAGTGAATGGAAAATTGAGCAAAACAATTTCAGATCAAGGTTAACAGGCGTGTATAATGTACTAGAGATTGTTCCTGAATCAATTAGAAATGATATTAAATGAGTTAAAGAGACAATGAGATGAAAAAGATTAAATAGACATAAAACGGTGAGTCTTTTGGATAATATCTTTTGTCATTGGTGTGCCCTGCATTGTTGTGCTCATTCATTTCATAACAAAAGCAACAACAACTTGAATTATATCCTTCATGCATCTCAGAGCACTTCCCAGTGATGGAGCCTGATGGACCCTTCCTCTCTCTTGATATTCTCCATGTCATAGCATTTCTTACTCATTGTTTAGTATTTTCAGAAGAAAGACATCTGCTTTCACCATTTTAAAGTAATCTTCACTTTGGCAAACATCATGAAACCTCCTCAATACACATGACACTATTGGGAAATCACTTTCAGTTAGCCCACAGCATGAACTATACACAGCGCTAACCCACAGGGGTAGTCAGTGTACTACATTTGCTGCTATAATCCACACAACTACAAGCCATTGATTCAATCAACATCATGTCACACAAAGATCCAATAGCAGTATTGGGCTGGGGGTTTGGGAACTAGGAGTCCCAATCGGAGGTCTCGACCTATCATTCTGTCAACTTGTTTATCCTCAATTCCCTATACAATTTGCACAGACATTTGTACTTAACTGCTTTCATGGATGAAGCATTTGCCAGTTTTTTGGGGAGTTTTGGAGATTAATGTCGAATAAAATGGTGAATTTTTTTTATTGTTGGCACTTGGTGTGCAAGGGATATGATAATATCCGCATGTGTGCTCTCAGTAAAATGAGAATCTTTCCTGTAGCCTTTGTTCATGAAGACAGTGACTTTCAAATTTAATTACTTATTGAAACTTTTCCAATGAGGTTCTCAATTTACCATTGATCAGATCAAGTACGATCACTCACAAAGCTGCGTCTGTGGAAGCTCACCCAAGACAGCCTGAGGGAAACAATGTGAAATAACAAATTCCGTATATACCTCTGCTGTTAGATTGCATTCATATAGAAAGAAAATTGAAAACAATAATGTAAGGACTAGCATTTGTCATGGTTTCTACTGACCTCACTGAGCTGTGTCTCATTCTATTGTAGTCTTCGAATAGCAAAGGCAATGTTGATTTACATTTTTTTGAAAAAGCATCAAATATTAAGTTAACTATTGCTGAAATTGCGAAGTTGTTGAGCAGGTAAGAGTATGCAATGATTGAGAACAATTGAATGAAAGACCCATCCTTGATCATTCAGCCTTTTATCGATCTACCTTTTCTCTGTTACCACTGATGTGTGCTGCTGACAGTCATAAAACTGTACTTTTGTTTCATTTCTAATCCTTCATTTTTAAATTTTTAAGAAAAATCCATAAAATAGTAAACTTCACCTACATCAAAAATTTAGTTTGCACTAATGTAAAAATCAGATTCTATCAGCAAAAACTTGAGACCACACCTCGCAAGTACCCTAGCATGTACCCCTAGGATTGCATGTCATAAAAATCTGGTACAATAGTACAACATGTCTACAAGATTTGAAAGCAATGAGAATGTTTGTCGAACTTTTGCTGGTGTTGTGATTTTGCTAGATTGGTAAAACAAAATGTATTATAATACAGTATAATGATCCTGCAGTTTATGCTATATTCTCAGGATTTCACCATTACGCATTCACCTACAAAGTACACAGTCACTACAATTTACAATGAATCCTGTGGTGCTTTGAGGTTTACCTCCATCTAAAATTCGATGTTGCAGCTTGAATTTGTATATTAAATGGAACTACTAAATACACGAGTCAGAATCTTGCATCTTTTCCATTTCAAAGTGGAGAATAGGCTTGAGGAACAGATAGCACCATTTCTGACTGGGTTTTTCATTAGGAGTTAAGGTGCAGGTTATAGAAGGGTTTATTAGATTGCCATTCAGATAGCTATTGAGTTATGAGAAAGGAGCAGCATGCAGACAAGGCGAAAAGAGAGGGCAGTCAGCACTACAAGATGGATCTTTGCCAACATACCAAAATGATAATTTTTTGACATTCTGTACATACACTAGGGAGGCAAGCTTGAAGAATCGACCCCAGTTTTTATTTTATTTGCCTAATGGTTGCTACAATTTCAGCGCCTTGGGACATCCTCCCGACGTGAAAGGTGCTCTATACATGTAATTTTGTTGTTGTTGTACAATGGACCTGAAGAATAAACTCTTAATTCAATGTTAAAAAAATACTTGGACATTTTAGAGAGGGTCAATTTGGTTCTGAGGGAATACTGTGTCTAGGTTCCCTTCTGTTAGCAATTGGGTTGTGGAGCTCCAGGTGCCTTCCAAAGAGAATGAGTTATTGGTTGTGAGCAATAAGCTTAAGGATTTTGTGAAGTTGTCCCATAGAATAAATGCACGTAGTCTCAGCAGAACACAATCTTACAATTGATGTAAGAAGACTGTTTCTGTGAATCTTCTCATTTGTCTTTCGACTCTTTGAAAAATGCTTTTCCTCAAAGTCGTTCTGATTTTATGCTCAGGATAGCTGATGATTTTGTCTATTACACCAAAACTAAAAAGCCCAAGCTGGCTGGCCATAACACTCTGAGATTCCCAGTCAACGTAACTGAAATATGGTATTGCAGCTCTCGTGTGAGATTACCTCATGATAGTACTAATAACTAAGTGCAGAAAAATTCTAATTCCTAACAAAAATATGGTGATGATTGGGGGCTGCAGAGAAAAGCCATTCCCATTGAGAGAGGATGTACTGTATCAGGAGGCTGTGTTGTGTTACGGAAGTAGCAGAGATGTAGGAGGTTATTTGCCTTCCACTCTCACGAATAGGATGCACCAAGCAGTAGGATATATATAAATGGAGACAACTAAGTGATAGTCTTTTCATTTGGAATTTAGGGTTCATTAGTTACTTCTCCAACTGACACTGATAACAATCGTGATATCTCTTCTACATGGATTGTCCATCTACCTTGGAATTACTCTCTTCCTGGCAGACATCAGCTGTAATATTTCACTTGCGCTGCTTGACTGTCTGACTATGGATCACTGTCTCACAGTCTGACAACAGCTGGGGTATCCTGCATACACTGACTGACCATCTGTCTGTGGCTTATTGTGTCTAACAAAATGACAACAGCTATAATATCTTGACTACATGGACCATCTGTTTGTTGGTCATTGTCCAACTAATCCTGATAACTGGCGTAATATCTCACCTTCACGGACTGTAAGTGCATATTTCTACATTTAACAGTCTAACAAATAAAGTAATATTCCATGTATATGTCCAACCTTCTCTGCCTAGTGGATGGAAATAGCTTGAAATAACATGTTTCAGTGACACATCACTGTTGATAACTGCAATATCTCACCTTCACAATTAGGAATAATAAAGTCTTGAATTCAGTTTCAATATAATGATACACTGACCTCCCACCCCCCATCTCAGTTTCCACTGTGGCCTATAGAAGCAGCTTGGGTGAAGTGTGAAGATTGCAATAACTCTAATGCACGGGCAGATGTTTACCAAGCAAAGAGCCAAATAAAAGCTTCCTACCAGGAAAAAGTGAAGTACATTTACTTAAGAAAATGGCAGGTAGAAAGCTAAGGCTGAATTATGAGAATTTTCTTTTGAGTCTTCTCTGAATCATTCCTTTGAGGGTTGTTTGGGTTCAGATCTAAACTTCTCTACAGAGTTTGTATTTCAATAAAAGGCTGTTTGGTTTCTGTTTGGCTGAACTCAGGTGGCATTAATCATAATTTCAAATGCCCTAGAACCAATGTGTAAGTGGTTAAAAGGGAGAAGATCTGGCTCCTCTATTATTTTTAGCTGTCAGGCTATTCACTTTCTTCCTAAGAATATTAACACACGGTAAACTCCAGTGCTTATTCTTGCAGGAACCCTGGGGGCAACAATACAGAAATACTGTGCATATTGTACCTTAGCAAAGACAACATGTACATAAATAGATCCTAATAGGCAACATGTGTATGGGCTTTTTTTAAAAAAAACAGAGTTAATACAATATATTAAAATATGTTGCTGGATATTTGAGTGACTGGAGACATTTATTTACCAGTGTTGCCTCTCTCTGGTGCTTTGCACAGTGCCAAGTATCTGAGAATCTCAGAGATTATTTGCAATTTGGTCGCTCTTCATCACACCGTACTGCTGAGTTACTCTTCATCACATCATGTTTCTGGGTCACGCTTCATTGAACCATATTAAGTAGCAAGTTTACTGTACTAAATAAAATAGCCTTCTCCCAACAATGGCACACAAGAGGCCACAAGTATAGAACCCTAAAATGGTCTGTTTAATAGGTAGAAATAGATTAGTAAAATTCAAATATAAATGACCGAATTTTATTCCCCATTCCTTCCATAGGTCTTTCACAATTTTAACGTGTGACATAACATGTTATGCTGCCCCATCAATCATTGATAATACTTAAGGAACAACACTCAATTCTTGTAATTTCATAATTCAGCCCTATGCTGTGATTTCTTTTGTGCCTATTGTTTGTCTCCATAACTCCCACATTTTGTTTATAACATTATTCCATTTGTTGTATGCAGTGGGATTTTCATTCTATCTGCTTGTAGAGAATGCAGAGTAATTAAATGAAGGATCTTTAAAGTTTCTATTAATAAATTGTTTCTTTCCCCAAGGAAACAGAACCTTGGGATGGGCTCAGCCTCTTTGCAACAATAACAGTAACTTGCATTTATATAGCAACTTTCACTCAGGGTTGTGTCTCGGAGTGCTTTAGGGCAGGATATTGTGGTGTATTTTTTGCTGGTGATGAAATTGTTAGTGCTGGAAAATAAAACAATCTTCCTTTGTTGGTTCTCATTAAAGCATGGATCGAACCCTTTACTTTGCTTCATTGATTGCCTTGAATGCCATCCTCAAAGCTTTGTCCAGCAAAGTAACTCTCCTCCAGCTAAAGAGAACCTGAGTTTCACTTAGGAATCAAAATGGCAGACAAATTAACTTTGCAGTTCTTCTTGTGCCAGGTTCAAAAATGCCTTCTTTAGATTTCCAAATAGTGCGAAATGTGTGTCACCAATCAAATTATGTCAAGGGTTAACCAAAGCGGGAATTGCACAGATCATATTTCTTCTCTATATGCAGAAGTAACATAACAACCAATCATTGATGCAAAGCCTTCTCACTTTGGGCAAATACAGCAAAATACATGGGAAATATGCAGGAAAAAAGCTGCATAGTAGACAGAAAAAAAAGCTTCTTCATGTTCTGGGACCACTGCCAATGTGACATTTCCATTTTGAACATCAGCCTTCAGTGATTGCCAATTCAATGCCAATTTATGATTTTTTTTAACTGTGGATAATTCGAGACAACCTGAATTAATTTCATATGGAACCCTTTTAGTCAACAGATAAAGGAATCCTCAATTCTCTATAATTGGATTTGAGCCCAGGTTCCAGGAATGAAGGGATGGTGTGTATAACCTGCCGTGCAAAGCAGTTCTCAAGCTGCTTTTTATCACGTTAGTAGCTTAGTAGAGAATTTTAAGGTACGCACAGTGCATAAGTGATTCAAAAATTCTACTGCAACATCGTGCACCAGATAAAGCATGCACCATATTACATCCATACTGGGAAGAACTATCGACTACCCACAATTATATAACCTTTCATCTCAGGAGGACACACATTGGTGCCTGTCTTGTATAATATTCAAGGTAACATAGGCTGCTTCATTTTGCCCACAAAGTATACAATTGGTGCATTTTACAATATACAGTATTCTCTGAAGCACTTTGAGACATCTCAATGACATGATAAGGCGC
The DNA here is from genome assembly GCA_035084275.1 of Hydrolagus colliei. Taxonomy (NCBI): domain Eukaryota; kingdom Metazoa; phylum Chordata; class Chondrichthyes; order Chimaeriformes; family Chimaeridae; genus Hydrolagus; species Hydrolagus colliei. The sequence goes on from CM068748.1 coordinate 11,415,061, forward strand.
TGTAAAACCTGTCATTATATTTAATGTCCATGTTTATTCCTCTACTCTCTTTTTTTGCGAACGCTGACCTTTGATCCAAAATAGTACACCAACATATTTGCATTGATGATCTTTACATCCAAATTGCAGTGACCAGTGCATGAAAGAAACAAACAAATATCTGAGACATAGGAGTTCATAAATTATTTATGTAGTTCAGGACAGCTTGCTAAACTCAGCCACAATGGTTGTTGGGGGCATTAAAATAGATCTCAGCACGCCCAGACTGGGGGGAGGAAAAACTGCCAAGTTCCCACTCTTGATATTCCACAGAGTGGAATATCTGGTTTCGATATTCATATGATTGTCAATGCCTGAGTCTTAAGCGTATGTGATTTCCTCTTGGTGCAAAGATTTCCTCTCACTGTGGTTTACGCAAGCCCAAGGAGCTGGATAGTTTCCTCTTTCTGTGTTTTCCTGATAGGCCAAAATGCTTCTGATTCTTAGGCGAGTGATAATTGCAGTAACCTGAGTGAGGTTGTGGAGAATTTGATCAGGTGTGGGAAATGCCACAATGGCAATCAGTGAAGCTTGACCAGGATAGTGAGTGTGGGGGTGGGGTATCTGTTACAGAACTACCCACACAGGTTGGGATGAGTTGAAGTTTGTGGAGTAGAGTGAGAAAAATCAGCAGGAATCATCTAGAGCCTATCTCTTTTTTATAGGAGATAAAGATCTTTGATTGCATTTGGAAATGGTTTCACAGGTGCCACATATAGTACAGCACAAAGTAAACATAGTGAAAGCCTGCAAGAAACCCACTAAAAAACCTAGTTTTCAAACAACCTAACCCAAAGGTCTCTTGAATACCACAGCCTTGGCCAACAAGCTTCACATATGTGTGAATTTCAGTAAAGCCACAGTTTAAGTGACGTCACTGACCACTACTGCTTTTCTACCGTAAAAGGGAAGTATGTGTGATTCAAGCAGCCCATTCAAGTGCATCACGAGAATTCCACGTGCTATCATTAATTTACCATGTCATCTCCTTCCATTTCTAAAATGGTCAGGAATTCATGCTGAGTATGGTGTGGGGGGCTGGTAAAGGTTCAATTTTGAATTCCTGGTAAAGCCATTCTCTGAACTAATGGTCTAAATGTGTGAAGCAAAGAAAAACCCTCAGAGTTGCATCAATTCAGAGAGATATTTGCACTTTGAGTTGCCCTCCTGATGTGAAAAAGACTTTATCAATGGAGTGAGTTCTGATGAAAGATCATTGACCTGAAACGTTAATTCATTTCCTCTCTTTATGGATACTGCCTGACCTGCTGTGTGTTCCCAGTGATTTCTGTGTTCATACCAGATTTCCAGCAGCTGCAATATTTCATGTTTTTTAAATCAACAGAGTGATTATTATTATATTAAAGTGAAAGACTAATTTTGCATTACAGATAGCATCAATATATTAAGAAGAAACCTCTTAATTAGGGGATTGCCTGAGGAGCCAGCCAAGGAGGGAGAAAAATAATCTGAATTTATGATTAGATTTATACCTAAAATTCATTTTGATCTCCTAATAATAAATAATTAAATATTCAATCTCAGACTTTCTCAGTAGCTCATCCCTTAGTGACCTGTTTTTCCATTCCCGAAACTGAGGATGCTGATGCAAAATGTGCTTCCAACAATACCCTAGCTAGGGATCCAGTCCATGACTGTCCTGATCTCTGTGGCTTTGTTTCAAGTTGGCAATGGCATTAATACCTGAGCCATTGCAGGAACCTACAGGAGGAACTCGGGTGTGTATCTGGGGAGGACCAGTTTGCAGGGCTATGGGTGAGTGAGATTGACTTTGAATAGCTCTTTTCAAAGAGCCGGTACAGACACGATGTGCTGAATGGCCTCCTTTTGCAATGTACAATTATATGATTCTATAGTTTAGCTGTCAGTGGTGAGATAGGAGGAACTGACACAATTAATATCAATCATTATTTTACTTTCTAAATGGAATATAGGCGGAATTTATATGGAATTTTGAGGAACCTGGAGTTTGCTTTAAAACCAGTCCCAAATATCAATACATTAAAAATAACCAGCTGTGCAAGTCACATCAGACAGCGCTGTTAAATTCTGCAAACTAGTTCCCCAGACTCTTCCAAATGTTTGAAATCACAGCAAACTCGATGTCGTTCGGATGAGATGTTAAACCAAGGTCCAGTCTGCCTGTTCAAATGGATTTTAAAGATCCTGTGGCATGATTTAAAAAAGGGATGGGAGTTTTTCTTTATGTCCTGGCCAACAATCTCCCAGATAAAATTGGTGATTTATTTTATGGATGTTTGTGGGAAGTTTGCTGTGTGCAAAATACAGTCACTACACTGCACAGTGTACACCAACAACAACAACTCGCATTTATATAGTGCCCTCCATGCCGGGTGGCATCTCAGAGTGCTTCACAATGGTGGAGCCCGAGGCTGGAGAACATGACTGTAAGCATGGTCTAAGAGAATATGCAAGTGCAAGTTGTTGTTGTTGATAATGTGAAACAACAAAACAACACAATGACATTTATAGAGCACCTTTCACCTCGGGAGGACATCCCAAGGCACTGAAAAGTGCTATGTGGCATTTTTATTTTATTATTCAATTTAAACTCCTTTTTATTGAAGCTGAGAAAGAAATAAGAGATGCAACTCCATGTCAGTTCCCTGAATTAAATTGATGTAGGTGAGATCTTGTTCACACAAACACAAACAGCAGTGCTAGGATCTTCTACTCACACACTGGGTTGGGCAGCTTTGAAAATACTTGAAATCAAAACACTTGTCAGCTTCCCAGTAGCAATATCTGTGATTGCAGAACTTCTGTTTTATTTCTTTATACCTCTATCAGATCCTTTGTGCTCTTCCCTCCACTAGTCATTTGCCACTCGCTGACAGTCAGCGATGTACGAAAAGTCAAATCTTTCTGATGGTTTGATGGGTTTGCCCCTTTCTAATTTATTGGTAGTTCAGATACACTCATTCCTAGCTGTTCCATGTATGGGGGGGCCACAGTGTGCGAGGACCAGACCTCGAGCTGTCAACGAATTGACTGCACTGTTGACCTTCACCTTTGGAAAAATCAGATATATCATTTCCGGAATGTGAATGTGAGTGATGTGTTTAGATTCTCTCCTGATATCACCCCAAAAGAAGGGGACATTCAAGAGAATGGACACTTACAATCTACTTTTGCAGAGATAGAGGCATCAGTGGAATAAATTCTCTATATATTCTGGTAAACTGAAAGGTTGTGTTGCAAAAGAGCGGAGTAGGCGTAAGTAAAAATAATCTGGTATCAAAAGTGTAGTGTGGGACACTACCATGGCATTTTATGGTGTGAAACACTGATTGTAATCAGTTATCTCTCATTCTAAGAAGTAATTTCTGAACAATCTGTTGAATTAGTGTACCTCACTCTCTGTCCCAGGTGATTAAGAGAAAAATGTATTTGAGGTGTGACATTTTGGTCCTATTTTGATGTTTTTCTAATCAAAAAAATGCAAAAACAAGGAAAGGAGATTAAAAGTTTCCCAAAGATTAGCTTTTACTTGTTCATTTAATGTGACAGCATCACATTTGCTATCAAGCTGCTTAATTTGATATTTTGTATACTTTTCAAGGTGTTGAGTGACTAGGTCAAGGTCAGCCTTTCGGGTGTTTTTCTACTTAATACTTTTATGTGCATCAATATTTAATATCATGACTAGCTGGTACAGTAGATTTCACTTTTATCTCTTGTGAATCTAATTCAGGCTGATGTCTGAAGAATCCTTTGTCTGCTGTTTGTAATGGAATCTGGTTAGTCAAATCTAAACTATATCCCTAATAGTCAACATTAAAAAATCCAATATTCGTTGACAAGATCACCAAGAGATTACAAAGTGGCCGCAATGTGAAATAGCCTCCACATACTGATGATAATATGGATCATGTTAAATCCCATTATTCAGGCAGATAAAGCATATTGTTCCCTCCCTGTATGTGCTCAGCATTAAAGGCGAGAATATGTCCTGTTCTTGTCCAGAGAGAGAAAGTCACCAAAAGTGAATGAATAAATCAGTATATCACTTAGTATTAGATTTGGTGACAGTGTTTGGACCCAATATATCAGCACCAGCAGCTAAACTACGTGTGACAGATTATTTTCATAGAAGATATTGCATTGGCCTCTCCCAGTGGTGGAGTGCCAAACCCAGGAGCACAAGTACAGAACAACTCAATTGTGCCTGATCCTCATTCAGGAAAATGACTGAATGTCTTTTTAGAGACCCTTTCTTATGTAATTGCTTACAACTCCAAGCACCACATTGATCCTTCTATTGAGCATAATTATCCATTTGTTCTCAGCCTTCTCAATCTATTTGGATTGAAGTTGTAATGTTGACCCTCAGTGAGAAAGGGAAGGGAAAGAGAAAGTAAGATTGTCTGATAATAGGCAGCTGAAGGTAAATAAAAGCGGGAGCATTTTTAAAATATTACCTTCCTTGTACCAATTTGTTACTGGCATCTAAGGAAAGGACATCTAAAGCAGTCAAAATAAAAATGAATTGAAAATGAGGAAATAATACTTCAAAATGTCAGGGAAGGGCATATGCTGGTGCATTTAAAGAGAAGCCAGTGAGAAGTAAATGACCTTTAGTAAGTGCTAAGGAATTCACCGAAATATTTTCATCAGGTCAATGACACAGTTTACAGTAACCGCCCCCAATTTTTTTCATTTAATTTCTCATGAAGAGGAAACATCATGGTTGTGCTCCACTGGGCTGTCCTCGGTCACCTACAGAATGATTAATGGAAGTAAGATGGGAAAATGCCACCCCACATTGGAATTTTAGCATCGTTAGAGAACCAGATCTTTCCCAGATGTAGTAAGAGCTACAATTATGTGTTAGTGTGCATCTGGAAACATCCAGATGTCATTGTCTAATAGGAAATAGCCATTGTAATTTGGGAAGTACAGAGCTATTTTGCTAAGAAATAGTTTGCTTGAACCACAGTTTCCTTAAAATAGTCCATGTGTAGATTTGCACCCAGAAACAGTCGATTGAATTGATTTATTCAGCAATTAAAAGCAGAAGCCACTGAAAACAAGGAAGAAGAACATGTTTCATTGGTCTTCAGCTTGTTTTTCTTTCCATTTCTTGTGTAGCATTTTATTCCTCCCTCTTTGCTTTGAAGCGCTCTGAGACCCTTCCCAGCGTGGAGGGCGCTATATAAATTGAAGTTGTTGTTGTTGTTGTTTCCCCTTCGCACAAACCATTAAAAAGCAAAGAATATAGGCAAATCAGGCTGCTGTCAGTCCTTTGTTGATGCTGCCTGTAAGAAGGATAACTGGGTGAGCTGAAATTGTCATTGTCCCGGCTGATATATTTCCCGTTTGATGAGGTTGTTCTCTGTCCACTTGATTCTTTTCCCTATTGAAGCCAACGCACAATCAGTTATCTGAATAGCCAAGACCAAAGTAGTGCATTTTTTTTGTCAGAGCGAACACTGCGAAAATGCAGTGCCATCTTATTGCAAGATAAGTATCAGACCTAAATTTAGTACGAAAATAAGTCTGTCTCAGTGTCAGAAATTGAAGGTTGGAACCCACACTATAACTTGAATTAATTATCTAGATACCAGTCTAATGTTGTGCAAAACAGCTAGGGTATGGATGGAAATGCTGCCCTTCACATGACACATTAATATGACTTCCCATCTGTTTGTTGGAGTTTAATTGGACATTTTAGATCATATTGGTATCTTTGATGGAAAAACAGGTTTGGGAATTGCTCTCTGTTTCCCGCACATTTGCCCCACTCAACAGGTTATTTTTGGTTGTTCATCTATTTGCTGTTTGTGAATTGTTGCTGCTATTAGCTGCCACATTTGCAGGAAAAACACGATAAATGGTTGCCTGAAACATTTCAGGACATTTTGCATTTTATTTATTAAACTTAAATAGATTCTTCATCTGACAAACAGGATTTGATGCAGTTAATTGCTTTGAGAATAACTTGCAGGTATAGAGCGTTCAGAGCTGTTACATTGGTTTTCTCGTTCATTCAGAATGTGGAGTGAGCTTGACACAGGGTTGTTTGTTTGATTAATCATTGTAATAGATACCAGCCGTGTTATTTCCCGGTCATCAACTGCAAATAATTATTCAATGAATTTGCAATATTCACATCACAATCATCAATCCTTCACACTTCAGCTGGCTGGACTGTGTGTACCACAGCACTCTCTTATCTACTGGGAAAAACAGACTGCAAAGGAATAAATTCACAACCTACTAAGTGCACAGCACCAAAGTACTGTATGTGTCATTAAACCTACCGGGTTTTTATAATTGTCACATGAGGTTCTGCTCTGGTTATTAATTGCTTGAACTTTGCTTTTGCGGTTTATGGCATCAAATGAAGCGTCTCATTGGTGACATAGTTTTATCATGGAATTTTCTTATTATATGCTCACACATTGGCAGAATTACCCACAAGTGGAAAATTAACTGTATTAACCTACCAGAGTTACCGATGAATGCAATTTTACCCCATTATCGGGACAAAGTAGAGAAAGCTTTAACCTCCTTCTCTAGATACCAGACCTGACAGTTTTTGATGCTCGCATTGGAAAAATATACTGTACATTAATCAGGAGAAGGTTTTTGCTATTTTCTATGAAAAGTTGTATAGGGTGGGAGTAAATACAAAAAGATTTGGTCCTTTGGGATTTTATGCAGTAGAATTGTAATAGAAGTGCATCTGTTTTGCCCACAAATATACAGTCAAGTATATACTGTGAAGCGCTTTGAGATGTCTGGAAGATGTGAAAAGTGCTATATCAAATGCAAGGATTATTATTATCTGCAATGCTTTGATCCATTGGTTTATTTGGATGCAGTATGTATTTGTTTGGATGAGGTATGTATATATTTGTTGCTTTGAATTCCTCCCAGACAGTCCAGACACTTATCTTCAGTGTTTACTTTGAATCATTACAAGGCATTATTCTAATGCTCGATTCAAATAGTTTCGTTGGACAATTATAGTTACCTGCGTTTTATTTTAACTTGTAACCGCATCTAGAAATTCAAATGGTTTGTTTATATGGAGAATACTGGTTAGTATTCTGGCTAGACAGGAGCAATTACAGAATTGTTATTTAATTGGGGCTCATATGAATTCAATGATTGTGGGAGTGAATTGAGACATTTTTAAAGTGTTATGTGAACTCCAGCCTTGAAATCACTGAAATTGTCTATTAAATTTCATACTATACTGTATTTTGTGAACCTTGTAAGGTAAATGTATTGAGCTTGGACTTTTTGTGTATTTTTGCCATCAGTCGTTCTCAGTTAATACACTAAAGGCCAGAATTTTCCATGTGACTAATGCATGATGATATCTACACTTAAGATTTCTTCAGATCTAGTTGACAGTCAAAATATGGGGGAGTAACTTAATTCAGCATGCTTATATGATGATACCCTCTGTGTGTGGCTGTTATTTTATGAACTAAAGTGTGGTAGGTTATCAGAATGTCAATTGGCATTAGCTTCAGCTGTCGTTGAAGATGTGTTCTCACCTGAAGGGGAAGTTTACTGAAAAAGAGCATTGGTGGTGTCTGCTGTCATGTAAACCCCATTATAATTTTTCTAAAAGAAAACACAATTGTATTTTTTTTTAAAACAATAAAAAAATGTACGCTTCAAGGGTCAGGAAAATCAGCAGTACAATAACCTCATCACTCACTATCATTCTGTTCTTGTAACCTGGTAACATGCCTTGGAGATACATACAGCAGAAGAGTAGACTTATATATTTTGAGGGCACTGAGGAATTGAAATTTTCTCTGACCTTAGGCATTTTGATATAACTTATCCAAAGTGTACATTAGTGGGTATAGTTTGGGGTGGGGGGATAGTCTGAGTCAGAATTTTGTTTTATTCATATTTCACCAGAGTCTAAGGAACAACTGGAAGCGTCGAGCTTTCACTTTACTGTTGAGAGGGGAAGAGTGATTATAGTGTTTGGTCATCGCTAAGTGACCCACAACAAAATTTTCAGTCTGGTTTGTATTAAAGACTGTTCCCTCCTCTGACCAAGCTCTACATGGAGTTTCGAAGCATGTTTAAATTGGAGATTTTTTACCACTTTCTTGCATTTGACATAGTGCTTTATTGTGTCTTTTAGACATCTCAAAGTGCTTCACCTTAAAACTCCCAAGTCCTACCTTAAAACGTATCTCTTTTATGGCCACTACTACCTTTCCCCTTTCTCTTACTCAGCAACCAACCCATCCTTGTACAGCACTCCTAAGACACTACATTACATGAAGAACAATATAAATGCAATTTGTTGTGGTTGGACTTCACTGCTACAGTACTTGCGAAAATGTAATAATGTGACTGTGGGTTTTAACAATAAATTAACTAAATTAGTGGGAACATTGTTAGTCACTAAGATAAACACCTGACTCAGATGAACAAATAACCATGGTAAAATGATGTTTACAGTAAATTCAGAAGAATTACAATAAATGAATCCAGTCAGACCCAAACCCAGAAAGTGTGTGGGACAAAATTTTAAAGTTAATTTAAATACAGCAGAGTCCACTGTGTTCACAAAACCTATATCTGTGTATTTGTTTCGCCCACGAATATACAGTCAATTCACTTTACAGTACATTTTGTAAAGCCATTTGAGATGTCTAGAAGACGTGAAAAGTGATACATCAAACGTAAGATTATTATTGTTTGACACAGGAGAAATTGGAAAATGCATTTCTGCTTTAATCTGTGTGTTTTAATATTTTCGAAAAACACATTCAAACTGGTTCTAAACTGGATGGATATGAACCCTACTACTATTGCTCTTATTCAATTGGAATGGTTCTTGTACAGAGAAAGAGTGACAATGTGACTGCTTTGTTGTCCAGTTTTTGAAGCTTTGGAGCCAACGCTCATTTTTAGACAACAACAACAACAACAATTTACATTTATATAGCGCCTTTCACGTCGGGAGGACGTCCCAAGGCGCTGAACAAGAGGCGTGTGACCCGAGCTGGGAGGGGAGTGTTTGGGAAGGGGTGAAACACGAAGGGGAGGTAAAAGAGTTCGGGGTGGAACAAAAGGCACGATCGAAGAGGAAAGTCTTCAAATCGGCCTTGAAAGAGGAAAGGGAAGAGGCGAAACGGAGGGATTGAGGGATGGCATTCCATAAGGTGGGAGCGGAGAAACTGAAGGCCCGGCCTCCGATGGTGGGGCGGTTCGGGCGGGGGGCTTGGAGCAGGCCAAGTCCTGTTGAACGGAGGGTCCGGGTGGGCGTGTAGGGGGAGAGTAGATCGGTTAGGTAGGATGGGGCAAGGCCGTGTAAGGCCTTGTAGGTGAAGACGAGGATCTTAAACTCGATCCTCTGGAGGATGGGGAACCAGTGGAGACGGGCGAGGGTGGGGGTTATGTGGTCACGGAGGCGGGTGCGGGATAGTACACGGGCTGCAGAGTTTTGGATGGCCTGCAGCCTATGAATGGAGGAACTGGGGAGGCCGACTAGGAGAGAATTTCCGTAATCCAGCCGTGAGGTGATGTAAGCATGCACAAGTGTTTCGGCAGTGCCCCCCGCGCTGCCGAAACAGATACGATAGTTGCGGAGCCTGGCAATGTTGCGCAGATGGAAATAGGCGGTGCCGGTCAAGGCGCGGATGTGGGGGAGGAAGGAAAGTTTTTGATCGAACATGATGCCGAGGTTCCTGATTGGCTTTGTGAGGTGGAGAGTGCAACCTTGGATGTTGAGGCTGGCAGCGCCCGATGTGCGGAGGCGCTGGCTTGAGCCAATCAGGAGGGCCTCGGTCTTATTCACGTTCAATTGCAAAAAGTTGTCCCTCGTCCACGATTCGATGTCGGACAGACATGCTGTCAGAACATCGATCGTCTGGGGGTTGAGGGATCAGGCAGAAAGGTACAACTGGGTGTCATCCGCATACATGTGGAAATTTACCCCATGTCTGCGGATGACGTCGCCCAGGGGGAGCGTGTAAAGGGTGAAAAGAAGGGGACCGAGGACAGAGCCCTGAGGGACGCCGTGGGAAACTGTGCGGGGGTTTGAAGAAAAGCCATTGGAAGAAACAAAATGTAAACGGTGGGTCAAATAAGAATGGAACCATTCAAGTACTGTGCCTTGAAGGTTGAGGTGGGAGGAAAGACGTTGAAGGAGGATGGTGTGATCGACTGTGTCGAACGCAGCAGACAGGTCAAGGAGGACGAGGAGGCAGAGGGAGCCCTGGTCACAGGCGGTTAGGATGTCATTTGTGACCTTAACCAGGGCAGTTTCTGTACTGTGGATAGGGCGGAAACCTGATTGGAGGGGTTCAAGAAGTGAGTGATTTGAAAGGAAAGAGCGGAGCTGGGAGGCAACCACTCTTTCAAGGACCTTGGATAGAAACGGGAGGTTGGAGATGGGTCGATAACTTGATGATTGCGACGCATCAAGGGAGGGTTTCTTCAGGATAGGGGTGATGGTGGCAGTGTTAAGGGAGGTAGGGACGGTTCCTGAGGAGAGGGATAGGTTAATGGTGTCAGAAATGAGCGGGGCTAACAAATGGAGCTGGGTGCTGAGGAGGGGGGTGGGGATGGGGTCCAATGAGCACGTGGTGGGTTTCATGGAAGTGATTGTTTTTGTGACTGAAAGCGGGGTGGTGGGGTTGAAAGTGTGAAATGGGGGGTGAGTAGGGGTTGAAGTAGCTGATGAGGGCGCGGAGGTGGAGGAGTGGTGGGGGGAGGAAACCGCAGAGCGGATTTTCTCAATTTTGGACTCGAGGAAATCCAGCATCTCCTCGCAACGAACGTTTGAGGAGAGGATCTGCGAGGTGAGGCGGGGGGAGGGGGGCGGAGGAGCTGGTTGGTGTGGCGAAGAGGAGGCGGTGGTTGTCCTTCGCTTCCAGGATTATCCTGGAGTAGAAGGCTGATTTGGCGGTGGCTAGGGCGGAGCGGTAAAATTTGATGCGGTCCAGCCAGATTTGACAAGGATCTGAAATAGGTTCTTTACTTTCTGAGGATTCTTCTATGTGGATCAGCTTCTAGATTTTCCAAGTCTTACCCTGACTCATCCGATTTTATGTTACTCTGTTCCACCAGGTTTTGTTTTTGTTGGTCTGTGTCTTTTACAGAAAGCCGTTCACTGGTAAATGTTGCCACACTGGGGCATCTATTTCATGTCAGACTACATTTCCAAATAAACTACTTGTTTCTCTAAGGAGTGGATTAGTACAGGAAGCCTCTACATCTGCAGTATTCCATGTGGGGGAGAAAACAGCACATTATCAGAAGCAGCGGAAAGATGTTGAGGCTGAAGGAGTGCTTCTTGGTCAGGTCAACAGAGACTGATTATGTAAATATGCTCTGTTAATGATATTCAAATGCAAAATGATGTGTGTGTCTAATGCTTGAATTGTGAATAGATTGTTAATCTAACAATGCAAAGGGAAAGAAATGTTGTGTACGTCCGTGGCATGATTACTTCTATGAAGCAATCATTAAAGATGAAAGTTAACGGTTTTGGTCCTGCAGGTAATACAAAATCATCAAATTGCCTTAAGAAGTAGCTGTTTTTTTGTGTGGTAATTTACTATAAAAGTAGTGATGCCTGAAATCACTTAAATGCACATATTATGCAGGTCAGTTCCATTCCCACTTACCTTTTCCTTAATGTTCAGTGCTCCTACTCCCCATTGGTCTTAATTGCATCGATAGAAAATGTTGTGGAAATTATCCAAGCATAATGTGTAAGGAGTTTACTGCATTCAGTGTCACTGAAAATGCTGAAAACCCCTGATTGTTGAAGTTCTTACTCACTCTCCCACTCTGCTTTTTTCCTTTAGGTTAGTCCCAACAGAGAGAGTAATTTCCCTACTCACATAGAGAGAATGTTCTCTGTTTCATTTATGTGTGTTTTCCATTTCCCACTTCAGTCATCAGTGTCTGTCCTAAGCGGATTGCCAATTTCTGCTGAATTTTTAATGTTTTTTTTGCTGTGATCTCAGCCACAAAATACTACATCAAAAATGTTATGAGACATTCAAATGAAGAACACCCTTCTATCTATTTGATCTCTACTTCCAGAAACCAAACCTCTCATGTTTCCAAAATGAGCTAGTGTCCTAGCCTCAACCACACTTCCTCATAGTCGATTCCAACTGTTGATTATAGTTTGTGTAGAGCTACAACTGCCCAAGTTTATTTCAGGATTGTAACACCTGAATATGAAAAGATGTTTATCCCATCAGTCTGAGCAAAATTCAAACCCAGGTGTCAGTACTGAATGGAAGTAAAACCCATTGTCTGCTCTTTATATTATAATAAATATTAATTTGTACATTTGCCATATCATTGAAATACCTAAAAGCATTTCAGAAGATTTACTGCAAAGTGTAGCGACTGTGTATTTGTATGCGAACGAGACATCCAGATTTATCTGGGACAACTGTAGAAATTCTCTTTTAAAATAGTCCCAAAGGATTTTTAATGTCTACCTCAACAGGCAGACAGTGCCTCAGTTTAGCAAAGGATGAAGAATGACACCTCCAGTACTGTATTAGAGTGTCAGCCTAGACTACAAATTCAAATTCTGTCATGGGTCTAGGTCCCACAATTTTGTGAATCAGAGGCAAAAGTGCTACCAACTGAGTCAAGCTGATATGTATCTTCAGTCCTGAGCAATAATTGACATTTGTGTGCAGGACATGAGGTTTGGACAGGAGTGAATTTCCCCGAGTAGAATATAAACGAGTTCTCTATTGAGCTCTGTTGTGTTCAGTGAATTGTACATAACAGAATATGCAGATAGCCAAGAAACTAACAAAGCAAAGGTAACATAAGCAAAAGAGACAATGTGTGAAGGCAGAGCAGAGTTTCCAACAGAGGAGATTGCCTTCATTAAGATGGCTTCTCAGTCAAGAGTTGCTGGAGTATGAATTGAGTGCAGGTTGTGACTTTTGCACAAATGGAAAATAGTTCCAGTATGGTTTGAGCTTCCTTTGTGTAAAAGGCACACGGCAGTGTCATCTTTCACCAGAGGTGTACTGTATTTTTCTTGTAGATAAGCCATTAACAAATTGCAACGGCAGGTCTGAAAATATAAATTATTAATCTCTGAAATTTGCAATAATGTTTAAGACTACAAAGACATTTATCTGCAGCTCCTCTCTGTTTCTCCTCACCATGGTAACAAGGTACAGCACACTCAGCTCGATGTAGAGAAAGGTTTTGGCAGTGAATAAAATTTTTCATTATTTATAATGCATTCAACCTTGCTTCTGTTTTTACCAAACTGAGGTAGTGTCTGAAACAATGTTCAGCTGGACTCATAGACAGGTGGTCTAGTGTCAAAGGGAGGCAAAGCTGGGGGCAGTGAAAATAAAGTAGATAAATATAAACTACATAAAGAAAAAACAAGGCAGTCTTTGTATGAACATGAACACTTTTTGATAAGATTGAATTCTTCACATTAATACTTCATTTGTTGTGATATCAGACCAAGATTCCTATGTTTAACTAACTTGCTCAGTGTTCAGGTTAATTCTGTTCAAATATAGTCAAGAGACACTGGATTAACTTCTAGTTATGAGCGTTTAAATGTATTATATTTAGATGTTAGAATAAGTGGGCTTCAAACTGAATTTCTAAACATGCAGGTAATAAGATCGTATTTAACCAAAAATACTAAGCTTGGCAGTCCTACAATCTGTAGGGTGACTCCTGCAAGGAATGAGTTTTCGTTTGACACTCTGTTGTAACATATCTTGTTGCTCTTTGAAAACACCATCAACCAATTCTTGCACTTGCAGGTATTCTTCATATTTAGACCCAGCTAGAGGAGTAACGGCTGCTTGTCAATCAAAATTGTTTCTCATTACAAAACGTCCTCATTTACATCAGATTCTAATGGAAATTTATAGAGTTTAGGAGATTTTTAATGAGGACATATATCACAACATAATGGGGTGTTTTAGAGAAAGAAAAACAGTCTCTTCACAATTATAGCCTACTAGATCATTATGATATTGATTTCTATGATGGGACAAGCTCTCACAGTAAAATTCCCCCATATAGTCATTGAGACTAGTGCATTCAGCTTATCAGAGAGGGAGCTCCCGCAGTGTCATTCTTCCAATTAAGTGCCTGAGACTTGCACATTCACATTGTTGTAGAAAGAGTGTAGAACCCTAGTACTGTACTGTCAATGAGAATAGTGCAATCACATTGTTGTAGAGGGTTGAATGTTCTGCCAGAATAGTTTATAGATGGTATATCCACCCAGAACATTTGCATTAAAAAAGACAGAATATCTGCTCTCCGTGAAGAGACTGCCTCAATTTTATCAGTAAATGAGCAGTTTTGTGCAGGCTGAACACATAGTATCTCTCAGCTGTTGGCTGATGTTATCTGGTGGCTGATTGCCATTGAGCTTCCCACTCTTGATCCTGATCTCTGGATGCTGCTACTCACCAATGCTTGAATGCACCTGTGACAGCCAGGCTTTGAGATAGATCAGCCTCTGGACAAGAACGGATGCTGATTCCTGCTCAACTAGATAACAACCAATGAAAGCAGACCAGCCACATCTGTCAACTGAAGGAATCTTTCGGCTGGGAGATTCATTGTGGCAGAGACCAGCATAGCATCTCTTTCGCTGCCCAAACCAAGAATATCTTCTCCTGAGTAATTGATGTACTCAATTATTAAGTTTAATAATCAACAGTTGCCTCATGCTTGACTCAGCTCTTTCGGGATTGAAAAAGAAGTCCTCAAGCCTATGTCTACCCTCTGTCAATGATACCACACCCGGTCAACATATTTGCTGGCACAGAGCATATACAAGTACATGATTATGCCCTCTCAGTAACGAGTGCACCAGAGATCTGTTTATAACTGTTTTACAGCTATTATCAGTCTCAATTACCTATATAATTATGCACCCACAGAAAAAAAGGAAGCTTTGCAATAATGAATCCTTACAGGCCTCATTACTGATAGCTCGCACTGCAACTTGAATATACATCCAGCTCAGACAGATAAGATGTTTCTAATAAATCAAATCCTGGATATTGATGAAGACCCAGTTGGAAAAAGACCAATGCATTTCTCCAATGTAAAGCCTGGCATATGATAGTGTTGGATTGTTGTAATTGTATCCTGCCATGAGACTTTGCCAGTAAATCTGGTCATTTTCTCTATGGCATAATTGAAGTGAATATCCAATGTCTGTGTCTTGAAGGCGATGACAAACCTAGGGTTAAATAAAAGAGAGTGAGGGTACAATAGGGTAAATATTCTCCATACATTCTCCATCCAAACCTCTGTTGCAAATCTTAAAACAATTATAAATTGTTTTGGAAAGGAAGCATTGAAAGCCATGTGTGAGAATATAGGACACCAAGGATCTTTTAGAAATCATAAATTTCCTAACAATGTGATGAGTCTCCTTTAGATAAAGACTTAAATATGATTTTAAGTGACCATCTGTTTACTCGTATTATTGAATTCATTCTATTTTCACAGTTCTCTGTTGGGAAACCGCTTAATTGATGCTTGGGGCACCACTCCACAACTCAATAACTTATACAGAACTCAGCAGTACAGAGGAATTTGGGGGAAAATCATATTTTGTAACATTGTGCTATGAATTTGGCCAATTACATTATATCTTCTTTTACCTACCACATGGGGAGCTGGCCATCATGCATGTAAGTGACTGGAGACAGGTGAAAAATTTCCTCTTGGAAGAAGCTGCCTGGAGCTAGCAGTAGATGAGAAACACTTCAGACTTGCTTCTTTGAGAAGAGGTAGATGAGTGGCTAACTGTGAGAGGAATGCAGTGGGTAAGAGAGTTGATAAATATTGTCTTTTTGCAAAAGGTGTAGAAGGATCCAAAAGAGGAAGTTATAAATATATCATAAAAGTTTTAAATGCATCTTCTATCACATGAAAGTGCAACGCAATCTGTTCTTAGAAGGAAATAATCCAATAATGTAGATATTATTCTCCAATGACTTGAACATACAATTGTTGTACTTCTGGACATCTCCCAAGTCAACAAAACGAAAATGCATTTACATAGTGCCTTTCACTTTGGGGGATGTCCCAAGGCACTGACACCTATTAAAAAGATAGCACCTCCATAGAGAAGCACTACGAAACGGGATTTCCTGTTTTCTCACTTATATTTCAATTCCATTGTTAGATATATTGCTCCACCAAATATTGATGGCTTCCTTCGTGTCCTTTATCCACTCAATTCTGTGATGAAAAAAGTGAGCAGGCGGCAAAGCTCGTTGGTTTTTTATCATTGCTTGGAGTCTCTTTGCTTTGTGATTCTTAGAATGTCACCACAAAAAATGAGTATGTTTTTAACAAATACTGGCTGAGAGAAGGATATTAGAAACCAAATTAGATGTTAGCAAGCAGTTAGAGGGAAGAGCACTCTCATACCCTCAGTGTTAACAGCAGGTATAATGTTTGATCCAGCCATTAGGCCAAAGTCGAAAGAAGTTCATCTCTGTGGCTAGTTATTAGTTACAGCTTTAATCACAGAATGAGAGGATAAAAGATAAATGTACATCATTCAAAGGCAAATAATTACCATGGACATTAGTTATCTGTCAATACAGAGTTAAAAATGTCAATCCTCCCAACGTGGAAGTTGTTACCTCCAAATGTAGGGATTATTATAATAGAAAGTTACAATATTCATTGTACAGAGCAATAAATAAAGATATGTCTGATTGAAAACCTTAGAATGAAAATGGTGATGAGTATCACATCGACTAAAATTGTAGTCAGTTCAGTTGATAACTAGTGACTAACTACAGAAGTAAACTTCTTAGCACTTTGGCACAATGGTTAGATCAGATCTTAGAGCAGCTACCGATGTTGTTGCCCATTGTGAAGTCATTGTGCAGCGATGTGTTTGAATAATAATAATCTTTGCATTTGATTATAGCACCTTATCAAGTCTTTGAGATGTCACCTCAGAGAATATACTCGAAAGTGAATTGAATGTATATTTTGTGCGCAAAATGCCAAGAAAATGTCCTTCAATGAGTTAATCCCAGGCAATAATGATCATTTGATTTGACCACAGTTTTAGTGGATGTAATATTTACCATCAGTCACACTTTGCATTTTCAACCCCTTACTTCAAATTCCTTATAAAAGTAAGAAATTATATATTTTTTAAAATAAAAAATTCTTAAATCAACAGGGAAAAAATTGGAGCATTAAAAATGTAATGTTCTGAAAACAAATGTGCATATTGTGACTGTCAACAGGGAAAACCAAAGCAGAATGATAATATTTATTTAAAATAAACAGAAGCATGCCTCATTCTGATTCATGCACTAATAAACCTGGTGGTTAATTAAACAAGCTTCATTCTAGAGTAGGGAATGTTGAAGCTGATTAAACGTTTATCGCTTTGTGTTTTGGCACCTCACTATCCTTGACTCATGGTACACACAATGGAATCAGTCAAACAGTGCAGATCCATTATTGATGTTTAATCCCATTTTAAAGAGTACTTTTTACAATTTATCTCCATATTTTGAAATGTGGGTTTAGTAACCTGCATGGAAACTATGCTTACAGAGAAAGCTAAAGTGTTGTTGATTAGGTGTGGCCTTAGGGAAGTTATAGGCAGTCTAGTTATGTTGTGAAAGTGGTGGAAACTACAGGCTGCATGTGACGGAGGGGAAAATTTAAAATAGCAGCTTTAACTTCCTCCCCATCAATAAAGAAAAGCCGGGGAACAAAACGTAATGGGGTTTTCCACTATGAGCTTAGGAATATTGATTTCTATACCAGCCCAGAAAAGACAGGCTGGGATTTCCCTATCCATACAGAGCAGAAGAAAGGATCTGAACCAAAACCCAAATATTTTTTCACTTCCTCTTCAGCAAAGCAGCCATCCGATGCAGAGGGTGGAGGAACGCAGCTGACTTACTTCCTAAATTTAAAAATGCAGTGTTAACCTCAGCACCAACTTCAGCTGCAGACGTCATCTCCATCGCTAGGCAACAGCAAGCCTGTGGAGTGCTATACAAAAGAGTCAGCCCACACATTTTGAATTTCATCATACAATTCATGTGTACATAAAGCTGCCAGGTCCCCTTGGCCTAGCTTTGGTGACCTGTAACAACCAGTTGCTTAGCAACACCCCGTTATTTTAAGTGCTCATGGTTTAATAAAGTATTTGCTCTATTGCCTGTATTGCATTATTCTGTTGGGGGGGAATTGCTTGCATTTGAGAATGACTCAAGCCTTGGAAAAATATAATATTTTTGCTCATTCTTGGCTTCCTCCCATTTCCTAGTACTAAAATCAATCTTCACTATTTTAAATACTTCAACAGTGTCAAGACAGGTCATGTGGTTGTTGTAAACAGTGCACTGGCATCTTTCGTGACTGTAACTATACCTACTTCACTGAATTTCTGTCTCTTTATATTATCAGTGAGTTTGGAGTTGATGTGGGAGGTACTCCCTCAGTCAACATCACTGTCTTGCCATTGATACACACTGGCACTGCCAGCCAAGCCTTAGGTTCTATAAATTCAAAACATTTTAGAAATAAAGTATTTTCCTTTCTGACAGGAACTCAGTTGAACAGAATTTCAAACCACTGCCATTTCACCTGTTAGACCCGGTTTAACGGCAACTGAAACAGAGTTCAAAGGACTCTACTGCACAATGGGCTAAGAGCTTGAATTCATATTGACTTAGTGGCAATTAGATAAATGGACCTTCCCTTAATTTTGAATGAATAATAATATAATAATTCTTGCATTTGATATAGCGCTTTTCATGTCTTCTAAACGTCTCAAAGCGCTTCACAGAATATAATGTGAAGTGAATTGACTGTATATTTGTGGCCAATACGCGGCAGCCATTTAAGCACAGCAGTGTCCCACAAATAGTCGTGGATTGAATTAACTTATTAATTATAAGTTATATAATATAACACTCATATTTTTTTAAGGGATTATTATTCGACATGTGGAATAAGGAAACTTGTCCACAGTTTCACCCTGATCTGCCTGAAATCGAAACACGGGTCTCACGCTTGTAAGGCAAGTGCTCTAACCACTGAGCTACAGAACTCCACAAACCTAATACAAACCTATCACTGTGCAGAACCTTGGAACGTACTCCTGGCATGAAAGGCGCTTTATAAATGTAATTTGTTGCTGTTGTTGTTGCATTGGAGAACCCTTTGTCATAAATTTATAAGTGGTTAAAAATGGCTTTGAAACCTCAGTTAGAAGAGTTACTCTCAATTTTGGCAGAATTTCCAAATCAAGAAGTGTAGGTTAGTTGAATTCTAAATTTAGGAAATAAGATAAACCTGGAACGAGAAAATCAGTCAGTCCATCAATCCCGTTTCCTTCAGTCTGTGGACATAAATTCATGCAATTTTAATATATTTGATTCTGAATCATAGTACAGTCATTTGAAACCTATGAAAAGTGTTAAATGAGGTAGACAGAAATCCTCATATACTTTGTACCTGTATTTAAGTTTTCTGATTTGTATTCATTTGAAGCAAATTAGGATAATGCCACTCATTCAGAATGGTTAATACACATTGTCAGAGCAGGGAAGAGAGAATGCTGAACTGCACCTGACCCATGATATAATTAACCTGAAAATATTTGACATGGTACAGTTGGCACAAAGACAAGAAAATGTCCATGTCCCTTTGCCATTACTTTCAGATGCATAATATTCATAGAACAAATGTAATATCTGAAACAAACTAACACAGTAGAAGCCTGTTTATCCATGACTTGATGTCCCGGCACTTCCGTATAACCAGCACGCAAAAATAAAGCCCCATTCGCTAAACCGGAACTTATCCTTTAAAGCCATACTAGTGGTAAGCCGATAACGCTAGCCGATATCCCACATTGTCGTGCAGGTGCAGTATTTTGGTTTGCCGTTAGTAGAGTGTAGGGTTATTGGCTTGCCGCTAGTAAAGTCGCATGACTTTAAAATCACGCTGCTGTTTTTTTCACCCACTTGGCGTCCTCCATTTAAAAAAGAATCACTGGACTGTAAACCTCAATCAGTAAAGGTGAAAGCGCAAGAGAGTAGTTTTAACAATAAGTACCAATACAATATTCTGTTATTATCTGTTATTTAGTCTGGTGTATATGGTGTGTGTTAAAAGAACTTTAATTTTTTTGTAGTGGGTTTTCGGCCACGGGCCGCCCGAATATCCGGCAGGTGCTTTAACTGGCATTGGCCAGTTCCGCAGGTGCCGGATAAATGGGCTTCTACTATATTGAGCTTGGAAAATACACATGTTTGATTTGTGGGGCAGAACAAATTCAATGTACCCTCTTGGATCATATGTGCATTTACTTTTATAAGGCTCTGTCATTATAACTAGCAAGTATAGAATATCTGCTGCCACCTAAATTTTTGGAGGGGTTAGCATTGACGTTAGAAAACATACACATAGAGAACGATGGGTATAGCTGGATTTGTTTTAATAGCAAACATGTGGGTCTGATTGTGAACAATACTCTTTATCTTGAATTATTGAACCCAACTCTTATGCTTTAAAATATCGTATAATATAATAGTTGGTAAAGATCCTATCTGAGCAGTCATTAACATGTTTCCACAAAGAAACATGGGGCAGGGGAGTCTCCACAATTTGATACTCCCCTCACCCCTCCACTAATTTGAATAATATTTATTTAATGAATAATATATTAACATTTTTGCTATTGTACCATACTGATGGAATTAGCTTGTTTTTTTTAATAAAACTAACTCAGGCATAGAGACATCCATAGCAGTCACTGTCATGCTTTCTACACCAAGAAGCATTGAACTTCTCCTGACCCATGATATTGACTAACTAACAAATATTTGACTTAGATCAGTGAGCACAAAGAGAAAAAAAAAGTCTGCATCCCTAGTGTCAATATCTTCAGGAGCATAATATAGTTGAAGGTGGCCTGGTATATTGAGGTGAACATTGGAGTTACTCGAGACAAGTTTACAGTTAATGTCTTTGAGCTTAATACAGGTGCTTTAATAAACCAAATAATCCTTGTCAACCCTGATCTTTCTTGTAATTTTATGACCATAATTTGTAAACTCCAGGAGAGTTGCCATCCAATATCCAATTGCCTCACTTGGCAAATGCTGTGATTATTATCTGTGAAGCGCTTTAAGACATCTAGAAGACGTGATAAGTGCTATATCAAATGCAATAGCTTATTATTATTATTTATCATTACTTGTGGAATTTGCTTGAATTTTTAACATTGAGACATACAATTTCTCAAAATGAGCAGCTAGAAACATTCCCATACTTTTATCATTCCAGGATGCCCTACTTTTTTCCCCCCAATAGTTGTAGAGGCACTGGCCAGAATAAAGATCAAGAATGGTATTTGACTTAATCGAGGTGGTCAGTAGAGGTTTGGGTTTAATTTGGCTGCACTTGGCTGAGATTTGGACAAGGATTAGAAAGAGAAAGCTCCCTGTATTAGTGCTATTGAAAGCACAGAATCCTCACACATGAAATGGTAATGTTCTGGTAACCCATCTGAATTTAATGTTTGTTTAAAATCCCACAGTCACGCCTGGATTTCTGTTGAGCCTTGGCTGGAATTTGATGAAACTGGAATGAAGCTGAAATGAGGATCATGTGGAGTTAGTTCCTATCTTGACTGCACAGCCATAGCTTTGCCTAAATACCCTCACACATGCCTTAAGAAAAAAACATTTGGCAAAAACCAGAAAATTAATTCTATGCTCCAAGTTAAACCCATACGAAGAGCTGACAAGCTATTACCACACACAAATACCACCTGATGCTTATGCTGTGGAACTTTCTTGGTTCCTGGTCCTACTCATTTCATAACCACACATTAGTTTCACCCTGTATACTGGAATCTATATATAAAAAAACAGTACCGCAGACATGCCCAGCCATATATTTGATCATTCTTTTAGCAATAGCTTCTTCGAGCAAAATTCAGCAATTTAGTACTCTGTGGGCTATATGCAAGAGAATTGGAAGAGATACATATGACTTTCTAACAGTAAGAATTTGGTAAGTTTTTTGGCAAACAGTTTGTAGAGTTAATAATTTCATTTCAATCTTACAAAAAAATGTGCATGAACTTTTTTGGGGCATTAAGATTTACATTTTTTTATATAATATGAACCAGCTCAGTTTGAAGTGATCTCTATCAGAAAGACCTCTAAAACAAGTGCAGGATATCGGCTGCTTGAGCCAGGTGTTCTCATCATAGGCACATTGTTTAGGCAGTTTGTTTTGTGATCTTTAGCAGATAGTGGTGGTCACATTTGTGAGATCCCGCTTTGAGATTTGAATAGAAGTGTTTAAAATGTCACAGATAATTTATCAGAAGTCAACATGCTTCAAAAAATAGTGGTAACGATATATATTTATATCTTTAAGCAACTTTCCATATACCTGCACTTATTTTCTTCCCCACCTATGCAGTGCCATGCAGATTCCTGGATACATTAAACCTGCCACAGAAGTGTCTGATAGCATCCCAGAGTGAATTGTTGTTTGATCTTTCTTTCTTCCCTGTTTAGCATTACTTTGCCTCAACTGGGAACCTCCCCACTCTGGTAGCACACCTGCGATGCAATATCAGAACTGTGTACTGAATAGGAAGACCAGATCTTTTCACAAGGCATCACAACATTGAAATATTGAAGTACTGCAGCACACAGGAATAATTTATTTCAGGTTCCATGATGAGGAATATAATTCAGCTCCAGCAATCTGAAAAATTATCTGAAATGCTTCAGGAGGCTCTGGTGATTTATCAGAGAGTGACACTCTTGGAAAAGCTACCAATGAAATGTTTATTCATCCAACGTTTCGTTCTGTCTAAAAAGTGTCACAGAATAACACTTTGATAGCTTGCACATAAAATTAAGAAATGAGCTGCCAAAGAGGCTGTACATATGCTTACAACAACAACAATAATAAAATTACATATGTATAGTGCTTGCTTGGGTGAGTGTCTGCAGAAATCAATTGAATGTTCCTGTTTGGGGGAGAAACTACCAGTGTATTTCTATCCTATAGTGTATTCTGGTTGGATTATACTCTTGAGTATTGTTAACTAAAGAGAAACATTTATTTTTTCCTTGCCTCTCTTGAATTTCAGATTTGCAAGTCATAAATGTTGTATATTTGACTCTAAACTCTGTCCATTTAGTTCTGACATTGCACAGTGGGTGGGGGGGAGGGGGGGATCCTACAGCAGAATATTTGTGTTTAATTCTGTTGACATTGTACTACTGGACTATTCTGGGCATTGGTCACTATTTCTCAGTATATTTATTGTCGGTGACAGTGTAGGATTATAACGGTAGAATGTCATGTTTACTCTGGATGGTAAAAGTACTGAATGTGGAGAATAATATTCCACAGAAAGAAAAACTATCCATCCTCTGTGTGTATGGAGTTTGCAGTGAGCACAATAGAACATTCTGTCAGAGTTCTAGTGTATCACCGAGTAGTAAGGGTGTAGTTTCACACTTAGAATGTCTTCCCGACATGAAATGCTCCATACAAATGTAATTTTGTTGTTGATGTTATTACCAATTCTTGTTATTTTGCCAATTTGTTAATCTTTTCAAAGCAAAATAAATCAGGCATGAGCGGAGTGATTCCTTATAACTTGAGGACACTTTTTAAAATCTTTTTATGAAGCCTATGTTTCTGCCCCTTTTTAAAAAAAAAGACTTTTGCTCCCTTTTATAGTTCAGACCTCTGGTTACATGGTCAAATAAGAATGAGTACAGAGTCATTCTCAACCATACTTCGCCGTTCACTCCCTATTTTCTAATATCTTTGATCTCAGGCTGTCACTGGATCACAATCTACTGAATTTTCCTGCCCAGTCAAATCCACTTCATACATTCCCTGGCAGATTCCACCTTAGCTAGTTTAATATTCACTCCAGAGAGTGATAAGTAAATAAATATTATGATAGATTAATAAGAGGCCCATCTAACCCACAATGGTGATTGCACCTCAAGTCTGTTCGATGGGGCAAGTACTGATTGATATCCCTTAGGTCTGTTGAAGTTGGAACATAGGAATAGGAGTAGGCCATTCAGCCCATCAAGCCTATTCTGCCATTTAATTAGATCATGGCTGATCTGTATCTCTACCAATTCTTTCAATTCCAATTCCGGTACAGGCTTTGTTTAAGGGATTTATAAAGATCACAGAATTCCTTCCTCTCTATATTTTGAAGTGAAAAATATTTTGCATGTTCTGACATGGAGGATACGAATTAGCTCCCTATAGTGCTTTAATTCTGGCAACACTGATTTGTGTGTTAGGGATCAGCACTTGTCAGGGTAAGCCACAGAGCACATAGTCACGCAGCTACTCCTCTTTAGCACTTTCAGATGTCCTCCTGATGTGAAAGGACTTATGAAATTCAATTGAACTGAAATAGCTAGTGGGTCTCAAATTACATTAGTGAGCAGAGCAGATTTTCTTCTGAACTAGTCAAATTCATTGCAATGCACTATGACTGCTCTCACCATGCTTATCGCAATTAGGCTAGAGATTATCTTTGCTACATTGCTTGTTCTGGTTGCTCTCTTTTCTCTCACTACAATTCCACTGGATCCACCATGGCTTCCCCCTCCCCAGGCCACCATTGTGTACTGGAGGCCACTTGAAGACTCTGATCTCCAAGGCTGCTTCCACCAGTTTCCAAATCTATCAAGTCTCCCTTCAATTCATTACCACCTGCATATGAAATGCTACATATATTTTCATGTTCTTTGCTCCCACTACCTCCATAAACCATAACCTGTAAACCACTCTTTGAAAATTAATTCTGTCATCTAAATGCAAGCTTCCTTTCTTGGGCGTAGGCCAGTTTTTACAGCATTCTCTTCAAAGCCACAGCAGCAGACACTTTGCATGAAACAGCAGATTGTTTGTTCAAGGTTGCTTGACCCTCGTTTGACACGCAGTTTGGGAAAGTCATCGACAGAACTATTAGTTAATGAATTTCTGAAAATACTTGATGTTATCTTCCGAAGTGTAAGGCAGCAGATTCTGGCTCAGCTGCAAGAGGGGATCGATAATATTTTCAGTTGATCAAAATGAACCATTGAAGGAGAAGTGGAAGAATTGTCTTACAAGATTTCAGGCTTAGCACACTTAATCATTATAAAATGAGTGTTGATTTCCATAACCCAACCCCTCAAATGTTGACACTAATTATCAGGCCCCTCCTGTCACCCTGATGGCTAACTTTGCACAGACAGGAGATTGAGCCTGACATCTCGAGGGAGTTTCTGATTTCGTGTTTAAAAGCTGATGGTTTTCAGCCCTGCTGATTGGTATACTGCATTCAAACCTGCTTTGTTGAGCTATAATAGGTTATTCTCTGGAGGTCAATAAATTAACAAACGTGAGGGATGATTAAAATCTAATTCGTGTTTGTTTGTAAATTGACAGTACTTTGCCCATGTGTACATTGGTGAGGTGAGGAATGGATTTAGCTCTGCAAATGGGAAATAAAAGAATCACCTTCTCTTTTAAGAGACTGTTCGTTAACTAAGTAACCGTTAAAAGGGGACAGATGAAGGAGTTAGTACCCCTCTCTGTTGGGAATACAGTGCCCTGTATTAGCTGCAAATACCTTCAACCAGTAAAAAATGATCTAATTCCATCTGTGAAGCCACGGTTGTCCATAGTCTGAGTAGGATCAGAGATCCGAAACAAGCAACCTTTTCTGGGAGGGGGAATCAGGCTTGGGAATCGGTAACTGGGTGAGATAGGAGGAAGAGTTACGAGAACTCTCAAAGCAGTTCTGAATTGTTCATATCACACTGCCACTGATAGACTGATGCACAACTGGTTTTCCAATCACATACCTACATCCTTGAGTTTATGCGGCTCACGCTGTCAAACTCTCTGGGTTCCTGTTGAAAATCTGGAGCATTAGATGGAATAATGATATGTGTAGCACTTGGCAGCATACAATGTGATGTTTCACAGGCAACTAATTTGCTCACAATACATTTGATAATCTCTATTTGTTTAAACTTCTGATTCCTGAACTTAAAACTGAACTCAGGTTTCAAAAATCATTTTCCTTTAACTCTTTTGCAAAAAATAAATTGAACCCAAACCTTTCAGTCACAGAGGATGGAACATAAATACATTGTTGTACTCTCACTATCTGGTCCAATAAATATGTTTTTTATAGAGTAAAAATGGGCAATTAATGAACAAATACAATTTCTGTAAATTAGGGCAGTTTTAATCTCAGACATTGTCAGGTAGATACATGATACAGTACAGTATTATCCTATTCTCGGAATTATCCTTTCACTCAGCTTTTCCAAATAAATTGGGCATTGAATACTCTGTTCCCAGGGATTAATTTTCTTCATCATTTGACTTACAAAATGTTTCTATAAATTGAAACAAACTTCTTCACCTGCTTCCTTTCACTTATTCTGACTAGA
Source organism: Hydrolagus colliei (assembly GCA_035084275.1). Classification (NCBI taxonomy): domain Eukaryota; kingdom Metazoa; phylum Chordata; class Chondrichthyes; order Chimaeriformes; family Chimaeridae; genus Hydrolagus; species Hydrolagus colliei. The sequence continues at coordinate 11,441,631 of CM068748.1, forward strand.
GGTGCCATTTATTGTCATTTGTATTGCAGTCTTCTGTGCCAGAGATTCACTCATTATTTGTGTTGCATTTGTTTCGCTACATGTATTTTTAAAAAGTAGTACAACAGGTTGAGGAGGAGAGGGAAATGATGATGGTAGTAGCATTTCATCTACTTGGTTGAAGGTCTATAGATTATACAATTGCCTGTTTGGAATTTCACATTCTGGAGTGTTGAGTTGTTTTCTGCTAAAATGAGAGGCACCAAACATCACCCATTCCTAAGGATAAGGAAGTGGCACTGTATATGTTCGGACAACAGAGACTACAAAATCTTGACAAAGCAATGAATTGAGTTAACGATGAATCGCCAGAGATTGCAATGGTATTTTTGAATCTTGTCCTATGATCCTAATGGAGTAGTAAAAGAAATCTGTTCAGTGGGTCTTAGTATTGAACAACAGTTCTAAGTGTTAATAAACACAGGTTCTGATCACACCATCTGTTCTGTGTCAATGTCATTCACTTTATAAAAACACCGTTTGTGTTCTTAAATGTGACATTAGCATGGCTCATAGTTATGGTTTGAAAGATTCCATAGTTATTTTTGCTTTTGAATAGGCAAGTATTTGACACATTCAGTAACCTATCTCCATGCTTTACATTCAGTAACATTCAGTAACCTATCTCCAATCCAAACTAATGAGAGTAATAAGTACGTCTGTTTTTCTAGTATCGAGATCATACACCCTGCTTACCTCAGATCAGAGAATTTAGACACAGATTGGCAAGAGGTGAGGTTTGGGAACTCCAGAGAATACATTAGGTTATTGCTGGATTTAACAACAACAGCAACAAAATTACACTTCTATAGCGCCTTTCACGTCAGGAGGACGTACTAAAGCGCTGGACAGTCATTGTTTCTGTCCCAAACTGTGGACGGAGAAGGTGGAGGAAAAGGGAGGGACTTGGGGTGACCGATGGGGCCGTCGAAGGTCTTGAGGCAGGAGTTGAAGGAGGCAAGGGAGGGGGTGAGGCGGTGGAACTGTGGGATAGAGTTCCAGAGATTGGGGGCAGAGTGGCTGAAGACTCGCCCGTGAATGGTGGGGCAGGTGGGTCAGGGGACGAGGAGCAACCAACTAAAACCTGGCAGCCTACCATTGCATATCACTTAAAAGCAATGTTAAACAGTGAAACCAGCTTCCTGCTGTTTTAGTGTTTAACATTGGCCTTTAAGCTTCCTTCATGTAAATGATTCTGAATTTAGAGCTCCGAGGTCACCGGAGTAGCTATCTCAGAATCCTGAACCTTATATATTAAGCTGCCAAAGAACAGAGGAAATCTGTGATTTCTCCTCACAGTTCAAATGAACTGAATCTTATATCAACTATGTGAGAAGAATACTATAGTTTAGAATTAATTATAAAATAATATTATTCATTTAAAAAAATCATTCCACACTAGCACAATGAAATGTATTTTGTCCCGGCCAATAGTTACTGTAGCAGTATATGATCACAACTCTACAATATTAATAAGAATAAGAATAATCCTTGCTATAGGATATAGAGCTTTTTACATCTTCTAGACGACTCAAAGCACTTCACAGAATGTACTGTAAAGTGAATTAACCATATATATTTATGAACGATCACGACCGCCAATTGCACACAGTAGTATCCCTCAAACACTTGTGGATTGAAATGACCAATTTATTATTTTTCATGAGGGATTATTGTTAGGCGTGTGGAATAAGGAAACGTGCCCAAGATTTTGCCCTGCCTGGAATCAAACCCAGGTCTCATGCTTGTAAGGCGAGTGCTCTAACCACTGAGCTACAAGACTCCAAAAAATATAGATTCCATAATGAATACACTAGGTGCTTTGGAGTAGCAACCATAAACAAGTACCCATCCTTCATACAGGACACTACCTTTTGCTCAGCAATGTGTTGTCTTATCCAAAACTCCCACTCCCCCTACCCCCATTCCATCAATCCCTGAAACACTCTGAGATGCCGTCCGGCATGGAGGGCGCTATATAAATTGAAGTTGTTGTTGTTGCTGCTGCTGTTGAAACATTTCCAGGGACCTGGGGTGGAGGAGGGCTGATTGCTGTTAATAGGATGACTCCAGTGACTTCTGATAGACCAAAACAAGAACATGGTGAGGGATTGTCAAATTCCCTCAATTATAACAATGTAAATAGGTGAAATAGATGTTCACACCCCATCATTCATTTTGATATTGAATGCAGTGGTGTCAGAACTGAGCTATTTTTACTGTGAAGATGTTTCTCAGAGAGTTTCAGTTGATGTTGGCATCCATGCGTGGATGTTGTAACAAGTAATCTTTGGAGTTTGGATCTTGTGGATTGTGGTAATTATTCACTTATCTACACCCTTTTTTCATGCACATGCTGTATAATTTTTTTTATTTCCTAAAAAGCCAACTAATATTGGACCTCTGCTAAAGTCTGGAATTTTACAACATTTGAAATACATGTGCAGATATGAGTCTTCGTCCCCAAGCCAAGCAGAATTACTTAATCCATCTGGGAGCCTCTCATAGCATAGCAAATTAACCCACTGTCTCATGCAGATAGTTGCTCTTTAGGAAATATGAAGAAGAGACCAATTCCGTATGTACAGGCTCCTTTTCATGGTTGTTAAACACCTAAAAGCATATCACATGTAACAAGAAGTGTCCTCCTCTTAATACGATATTCAATCAACACCCGGACTACAGTACTTGATTGGACCAAGCTTGCCAAACACTAGAAGGCAGTTTCACATCAAGAGTACATTCATTGATGTGACAATTGGCTATCTTGTCGGGTTTAAAGTCATTTTTTTTACTCTGACAAACTATTGCAATGCACAGTTTCGATAATTGTGCCATTCCTCAGAAGTCAGGTGGTAATACTGGCACTCTCAATGGGTTACTAGGACACTACAAACAGATCTGTTCGGTTCAGTTTGATGTAGGGTTTTTCCATTGTTATTATTATCCTAGTGTGCCTGGTTGTTTGTTTTTAAATTCTGAATATACCCACACCACAGCTCGACAGCAATAAACCCTCCCAAAGATTTCTAAATATGGATTTTGATGTTATAATAATGATGATAATCATCCTTGCATTTGATACAGTGTTTTGCATGTCACATGGAACTTCACAGGAATCACTGTCATGGTAGTAACCGTATATTTTGTAGGCAGCCAATTTGTGGATAATATTGTCCTATAAATAACCATGAAGTGAATGATCAATTTTATCTTAACCGATCGGTGGCCGGGGACACCTTGCCTACAATATCTGCAGAAAGCCGCTGTGTACATTTTCCACAGTGAATGTTGCGAATGATAAATATTGTTTTGATGTAGAGTAACCTCAATATAAACCTCAATAATATTCTGGTATCCCATTTTAGTTGCCGAAATGTGACCAGAGTGTGGATGGGGGTTAAAAATAAATTAATTTCTTGTGCATCAGCACATTCTGCAAGGCAGAGTCAGTGATCAGAAAAAAAGGGCTCTTTCTTTCACATTTTCTGGAGGACAAGCCTATATAAGTAATGCATGTTACTACCACAAATAATAATACAGTAATCTAGAAGACGTGAAAAACGCTATATCAAATGCAAGGAATGTTGTATCAATTTTGAGATGCTCCCTTACTTTGTCCCCTAAATTGAGAATGAGGCAAATAAGACCAATCCATGTTAAAGATAATGCAAAGTGAATGAGCCAGAGTAAAAATAGAGAGCGTGATGGGTAGAGGGGGGGAGATGAGCAATAAGGTAAAGAACCTATTAAGAAGGATTAGAGGGGCCCTCTTAAGAGCAAAATGGGAGGGAAAGATAACAGAAACACCCCCTGCAGGATTCAAATCCAACTGAACCTGTAGCCCCGTGGCAATTCCTCTTATTTATCTATCTGTGAGAAAGGGATGCGCGCAGCTGCTGTGCAGAAAAGGCTGTAAACCAGCGCCGAATAGCTTTAAAAGCCATGAATGTGACAACAAAGCCAGGATTTCCAAGAAAGGACTTAAGTGTGGATTAGTAGTGAGGCTGAGACACTAAGAGGTAAGGGATCAGGTATGTAAGGATGGAATTTGCAGAAGGGGCAGAGAGAGAGAGAGAGAGAATGAGATTGTACAATGGTATGTCTATTTGTATGTCTTACACACGCAGGCAAGTTCTGTGTGTGTGCTTCATTTCCTGGTCAGAGATTAACCCTTTGGGAACTGCAGCAATGCCTACAGCGCTGTTCTCCTGTGTGTGTGTGTGTGTGTCCCCCCTTGTCCAGACCTCGTTCACTTATTTTCTTCTCCGGTTCTTGTAACCGTTCAGTTGTGTTTTTTTTTGTCACGTTTACAAAGAAGAGGTTTCACACATTTTCGGGATGGATGTCGTTTTTTTGTTTCAATTTAAAAATAAGAAGTTTATTCATGAAAATTAGGCCATAACCACAGATTCATGCCGTTGGATTCAAATGTAACCAAATGTGCGCTAAATTCGTTGCACGGGATTTGTTGTCCTCATTGCCAATTTCCAATTGGTTGCTGACTAAAGTCGATGCTTGTACTTGGTTTCTTGTTGGAGACCAGCCTGCTGGCTGCTCTGTAAAGTCTTGCCCTCCACGCTCCCATTAATTTAAACTTTGATGGCCGGTGCTGTCCATGTATTTAATTAGCGTCTGTTGTCGTCCGTGTGACACTCGAGGTTTCCACAAGCCACGTCTCTATCTTCATTGCGTATCTGAGGTAGAAACCGAGTCTGTTTGCTTTATTTGCTCCTCGGTGTATTAGTTGCTGCTGTCTGTCTGTTTTTTTTTGTGTGGATAATACGACGAGGCCAAGCTCTGCTATTTGTTGCACACACACACACACACACACACAAGAGTCTGTAGTAATTACTTCAAAATCCTTACCTGATCTCCTGTCCAAAAACTTAGATGAGTACAAAAGTTTGGTCCAACACATTGGCGTCACTGGGATCTGTCGAGCCCTTGATTCAGTCTGGGGGGGGGGGTGGTGGGTCACATTGGGCATCTTTCGGGTGAAACTCGAGTTTCAGTGTCCAGCAAATTCCAGTGTTCCTCCCCAAATTTGCCAGAGCTCGTCCACCGAATCACATCAATGACCTGAATTCAGGTGAATCACGACAACCCGAAAGATGCCCAATGTGACCCATTTTAGCAGTGGGAAGCCCTGCCCCCTTTTTTTTTGCTGAGAGACAGCTTGAATGTGCAGAAGGATCAAACTATCGGTGTACATATGGGCGACGTTTCAAAGTCCCATCATCATGGCAGCAGGGGGGTCAGATGGAGCCTCGGCGACACAGGTAGGAAGGAGGTTTATATCTGTGATGTTTATTACCTGGCAGTCTAATAGGGTGAGGATTTCCCGATGGTTCTCATAAGAGAGAACGAATGATTGATTCTCTGGTTAGTTTGCAGTGTGAGAGAGGGAGCCGGATTCCCTGCTCATCTGTAATACTGGGAAAGCTTCTGATTCCCTGTTGCTATGTGATTTGGGGGAGAGGGTTTGATTTGCTGCCAGTCCTTATTCCACCCCCCCCCCCCCCCCCCCAATTTTATCCCCTTCCCATCTAATGTGTTGGCTGAGACTCAACTGTTTTCAATGACCAATGATAGCCCTGTAGTAGTACCATGATCAAGTAACGATGGTCAGTGTGTAAGACGAGCTGACCAGTGTTGACAAGTTATCAGACCGCAGTTATTAGACCACATCCGATCCTATTTCCGTCCTCATGTGGCCAGGGTCCACACATGCGCTTTCCAGCAGGTGTCCCTACATACAGATCTAGAGCAGCCATCACAAGCTGATTTCTTTTTTTAAAAAAAATAATAGCTCGAGAGTAATCGTGGCAGCCAACCAACTTCAGTACAGAGCAGGTGCAATTCCACTCTGTCCAAGAATTTGCACTTTCCTAGTTTCTCGCAAATCGTGGACATGGGTGGAATGGGGGGAAAGTTTCAGTGGATCCTTGAACGTCAAGTGGCGGTTGTTGCTGTTTAGCTTCCTCGCTGTTCTGCTTTCAACAAGATCTACAAACCAGACTCCATTCATTTCCAAGAGGCAATGGGTGTGAAGTGAACAGCAATTGTCAGCCCTACCCACCCATCCACCCACCCCCATCGTCCTCAGTGGGCGTTAAATATCAGCATCTGAGCCAACACTGACAGACCAGGGAACCTGTGGGCTGGTCAGGAGTCTGTTCACCTACTCACTGCACATAAAACAAGACATTTTTTTCTCTTGGGGGGGGGGGGGGAATAAAATAAATTTATCCGAAGGTGCATTGTCACCACTGGGAGGGAGGGAGGTGTCTGGCAGGTCTACTGTACAGTGATGTTTTTAATGTATTAATAAGTTGGCGTCTGGGGAGAGAGAAAAAAATGACGATAGCACAGTGCTATGAAGGAGCACGATATACCGAGATGTATATTTCAGATTTTTTTTAAAAAAAAACAACACAACAGACAGTTCAAGAATTGAGCCATTCTGAAAACTGCCCGAAAGAGAAACAGTGTGTTTCTCTTAACACGAAGCTGCCTTTTGATGTGAAAGCTATGAATTCATGTAGTCACAAAGGAGCATCATTATTAGGAACTCCTGGCTCTCTAATGATAACAATTCTGTACACAGATATCATGCAGCAGCCAGTTTAGATTCACAGGGGGATTTCTCAGATCAAAAAGCAACTGTTTCTGTAGGCAGCTCTCAAATGTTGTACTTCCCCCCCCCCCCCCCCCCCCTTGTAAATCTATTCTAAAATCGTTGCATTTCCCGCTAGTTATAATAATACAATACGAGCTATGTTGGAAAACACTTCTCCCACTCGCAGCTGAGAGTTTCTCCCACCGCCCAACCAGCAACACCAGAGATAACATTTTGTGTGTGCCTAATGATCCCGGGCTGCAAGGAACTGGCTACTGACTGACTGCGATTTTTCAACGTGTTAATGCGGGATATATTAACCATATGTGTCCTCAAGTGACTAAGTCGACATGTATTGCAAATGAAATGTATTTGCAAAGCCTTTCTGGTGTTTTTGAGCCTCGTTGCCCGTGGCTTCTCCCATGAAAACTTGCCTTGTACATGGCAAACAACGTGGCGAGCTGTAAAACGACTGGTTGCTCACATATGCTACGTTAGGGTCTGAGAATATGAGACAGAACATTTTCAAACCGGGGTTGGGGGTGGGGGAGGTTATACAGATAGCCACCCCCCCCACCCCACCCCCCCCCAAATCCTATACAATTGATCTAAGTCGGATTCTTTTTCTGTGCTGACTCCAGGAATCCCCTGTACGTTCAGCCTTGAATGTGGCCGCACCGAAAGACGAAATATCGAAGGTGTGAAGTCGTGGGGCGGTTTGTAGGAAAGGGTTTTTCATGTTCTATTGAAATCTGCCAACAGTGGCTCTCTCCCCGCAGCACCACTGCACGGTTTTAATTTCCCTACACAGCTTCCCCGAGTGAGACTGGCGATTTACTGCCGAATTAATGGAATTTCACGCTGAAGGGGACATGCTCACAGAGCAGTTAGGTTAGGACTGCTCAAAGTCCTCTCCCCCACCCCCCTAGTTTTCAGCCCGCAAACAAGGAAAACGTTCATCCCTTGGCTGACCTTTCCTTGTCTCCAGCCCAAGATTGCCAACAGTACTGTGGTGTTGCACCAATTGCCGGATTCTTTCCTCTTTGATACAGTTCTTCATTGGTCCAGGCTGAATTCGCATCAATGTCCCAGGGATTAACGTGTGTCGTGTTGTACCTGTCACACCTCTATCACACCGTTTAGAGGCGGAGGGGGAGGGGAGGGGATTCTGTCAGTATAATTGGTGGATTTAATCAGCCTTCCTCCTCCTCCCAGTGCACCAGTGGTAAACAGACTCAGTGATCTCACACGTCAAACAAAAAAGGCTGGACACAACAATGAGGCAAATATAATCAAGAAAGTACATTTTGTACAGAGGTACTTCATCTGATGTTGATGTTCAAGGGGAAAGAATTCCACCTTCACCATCCAAGTTGGAGGTTTGAATTTCCGCTCCACGCTTCAAACACATTGAGCAAATCGAAGCTGCGATTGTAACGATGACAAGAATTTGCAGAGAACAGGGGTATAAATAGTGAGCTCGGCTTCCTGTCCTGCAAATCTCTAAAGCAATGTGGTTTTGCTTCAGTACTGCTATGACTACTGTTAACAATAATCCTTGCATTGGGTGTAGCATCTTATCACATTCGAAGGATGTCCCAAAGCACTTGACAGAGTTAGCTGTGAAATGGAGTGACTGTGCATTTGCTAGCAAAAGTGGCGGCACAATTATGCACAGTTGTGTCCCACAAACAGCAGTGAAACAAATGACCCAACTTTATTTGGGAGATTGTTGGCAAGGACACTGAGAGAACTCCCTTTTCTTTTTGAATAATGCCATGGAATCTTCGATGATCCCATTAATGATCAGCGCCTTGGGACGTCCTCCCGACGTGAAAGGTGCTCTAACAGTGTAATTTTGTCGTTGTTGTTGTAATGTCCACCTGAGCAGGCAGATGGCACCTTGGTCTATCATCTCATCGAAAAGACAACACCTCTGACAATGAAGCACACCCTCGGCACTGCATTGGCAGGTCAGCTTATGTTATGTGATTCCAAGCCTTGAGGTTGGATTTGAACCCAGAACCTTCTGACTCAGTGTGTTGAATTTGCTTACTAGGAACAGGGAGCAGTCCAGACAGAAATAGTGTCTTTCTTTTTTAATAAGATGTAGGTTGAATATATGTGTCAGTGGACCACTGATGAATTGCTTTCCAAAATTATGTGAGCAAGGTCTTCCCTCATAGTGCTGTAAACAACATCATCTGATGTTAAATACTTTTGTTTAAATATTTGAATAACTAAAAGAATAACAAAGAAGAGCCGTGCAGTCCACCAGCTACACAGGTTATTTGCATGAAGATATTATATAGCAACAAATTTGCGCATAATTGACTTTGTCATTCTATATGGGTGATCTAATAATGTGCTCTCACGACTTTAGTCAATGTAGTGCCAGGCGCTCTGCTTTATTGGTGCTTTGTGAAGAAAATTTAAGGAAGTTACCATTATTAACAGACACTGCTGTCAAAAATGTTGCTTGAAATGTTACCTTTTCAACAAATTGTGGTTAAACCATTAGCAAATTCCTGGGAACACTGTGCAAGTGATACCATTTGATTTCCTGGGTGTACACTAAAACTGAATATTCTTTGTCGCATCTTCCATCGACTTGAATCTTATATACTGACAGAATGCGGGCATATTTGTGTGATCTCACTTAACAGTTTCTAATACATATTGTCTAAATATGTCAACAAAGCAACCAATGTTATTAACATGACTGCTAAGTTGTCCAGTGAGATAATCTCACCAAAATTTAGTGACTAGAACTGAGATACATATCAACATCACTTTGTTCAGAGCCCACTGTGATAAGGAGCTGAGCAAAGCACATGTATTAGCTACACCAAGAAGTATGGTCTGTCCCTTCTGTGCAGTATGTTAAGTACAGAGCTAACCACGACTTGCAGAACTAATGTTGTTAAACCATGCAATAGGGTACAAGAAATGTGTGGGTTGCTCATTGACACCCAAGTCTTTCTGTATTGCTCCCAGTTACCAGCTTCCCAGATGTCTCTCCTTGTTATGATTGTGTCTGGTTGCACCCTGATCTCATAATATTGAAAATATTTTGGTTGCATTACTGGTCTATTATCTGTTGTGTAGTTGCAAAGGCTGCTTGGTGCTATGACATGTTGAGAGAGTCTATATGTTACATAGATCGTATTTGCATGAATGTTTTTAAAAAGTTGCCTAATCTGCCATTCTATAGTAGAGTAATCCTATTATACTGTTGGCACCTTGTTTGCTCAGTTTCAGCATATTGCTAATCTTCACCATCTCCCCACCCCACTGTGGAGGAGTTTTGCCCCAATAAACTCATGTTTTCTCATTGCCTTAGATCAATAAATTCTCACAAAGTCAAGCCATCAATTTTGTGCTGTTCTATAGCCCTTCTCCCATTATTGTCTCCCTTCCAGAGTTCTTCTACCTTTTCTCATCCCCTTACTCCCTCCCTCCTAATTGAGACCTTTATGTCCAGGCTTTCAGTCACCTTTTCCTCTAGTTTCACCGACAATGCTCAGCTCTGGTTTCCAATCAGCTGTACAAAGCCTTCCCAATATGAAAAGCGCTACGTAAAAGTGAATTGTTGTTGCATGTACCCTATATTCAACCTCATTTCTGGGCTAAATTGCCCATTGGAAGTGCCCAACATTAAAACGACTAACCGCTGAATGATAGAATTTTACCAGTCAGCTCCGAAGTGATGTTTGTTTCAGCATTATGTCAAGCAATTAGTAAATTATTTGTACATTGGAATCAAATCATATTTCCTATGACACCTAGTTTGCTTTTTGTTCTGACAGAAGTGGAGAAACCCATTGACGTTCTTAAAAGTAACCAAACCAGACTGAGATGGGCACGTATTTCAAATTCCTTAACTTTTAAAATGCCTCATTTGCATTTCCTCACTCCACCTGTCCACTTCCAACAATGCTGTATGATTGTGCAATGTTTCATGTGTTACAATGGTTGCTTTGTGCTATGACACATGTTTGAAATCAATGTTGCTAATATAATGTTATTAATAATCTGTGACATGAATTGTCCTGGGCCATCCTCTGAGACCTGTATTTGAAGCTCGCCCTGAGTGAGTGACACAAATAATTTCCCCACTCTCTTCCTGGCTGTAAGGATTCTGTGTGAACTTCCCAACATAAAAGGGCGCTCTACAAATGTAATGTTGGTGTTGTGGTGGTTTCTTGTTGAATGGATGTGTTAAAGCTAGGGGTTAGAGGGTGTGCATCCATGGCACTGAACACACAATGTAATCCATGAATAAATTTGCTGTCTTCCTCAGAAATACCACAAAAATCAAAAGGAAATGGCACATTGCCTTGAAAAGAGGCAGTCCGTACTCTTGCATTGGTTCATCTCTGGTCCAATACCTCAGCATCTTAATAAATGTTGTGTTTCTCGATTCTAACCCAGCATACAAAACGAATCATCTCCCAGCACTAACATCTCTTCGGCAAAAATTCAGGAGGTTTTAAGAGAAAAATAAATGGAATAAATTGCTGATGTGTTGGCGTTAAAAGCTTTGCAGTGAGTTGTGTGCGGGGGCGTGTTGGAAATCTGTGAGGCGTTAACTGTTGAAGAGACTTGCTGCAGAATACCGTCTTAGAAGCTTATGATCTGCAATTCTAATCACACTGGCTGCTGAGGTGAGAGTCTTGGGAGAATCTTTGCACAATTCTCTCTGTGTGCCTGTGAGTTTTAAAACAAAAATAGTTACCGTTATAATTAATGTGTTTCAAGGAGTTTTGTCATTGGTTTCAGGAAATTAGGTGCCAGCCTTCGCACCTCCCACACCATTGGTCCCTGGAGATGCAGTGCTCACTGTCACCTCATATACTGGAAAGTAGTTTTCATTAGTTTAGGTTGCCTTTTACAACAACCACAAAATTATATTTATAGAGCACCCTTCATGTTGGGAGTCAGGTCAGGAAGTGAGTAAGGGAGAGGGGCAGGATATGGAGGAGGGAGAGAGTTGGGAGGGAGAGAGTTGGGAGGGCGGCAGAAGGCATGATTGAAGAGGAGGGTCTTGGAAGCAGCCTTGAAGGAGGCAAGGGAGGAAATGAGGCAAAGGGACAGTAGGATGGAGTTCCATTGTGGAGGCAGAGAGGCTGAAAGCCCGTTCACCGATGGAAGGGTACGTCAGGCTGGGGACATGGAGCAGACTGGAGTTTGCTGATGGGGAGCCAATGTAGCCAAGCAAGAGTAGGAGTGATGTGGTCGCGGAGCTTGGTGTGGGAGAGGACACGAGCTGCAGAGTTCCGAATGATCTGCAGCTTGTGAAGGGAAGAGCCGGGAAGGTCAACGAGGTAGGAGTTTCCATAGTCGAGCCTTGATGTGATAAATGCATGAACGAGGGTTTTGGCAGCCTGAGGGTTGAGGCAGTGGTGGAGTCTGGCAATGTTACGGAAATGGTGGAAGGCAGTGCTGGTCATGGAGGAGGTGGTTGGGGAGGAAGGAAGGAAATATTTAGTGGGTAGGTCTAATGAGATACACTATGACATTGTCAAGACTGAACCTGTTGAAACAATGTGACCAAGACCACTCTGCAATAATAGGAGTCAAAATTTATATTCTCCCATTCTCTCCTGAACATCTCATTGAGGAAGGTTCCTACGAAAGGTTTTGTGTTCGGATGAGCCACCCAGCTCCACTAAACATTGTGGTACTGTTGAAACTGCTGCAACTTGTTCAGTGGCACTGCGAGAGTCAGCTCTGTGACAATGTGTCACAATTCTGGTGTGCTTTTTCAAACTAAAATCAGGATCCCATGAATGTATAGCATTGACCTATTGTACACTGGTTCCGATATACCACAAGTTATTTGTTAGTAACATCGTTATAGCGCCAGCTCTCTTGGTGGGCAATCTATCATATTTCAGTCAATATGATCGAAATATTGCGGTAAATTTCCAATCTGGTTCAGTTGATTATGTAGTGGGGGGGAATAATTATTACTGTCTCCAATAATACACAGTAAAAATGTGCTTGACATGTCTCTGTGTGTGTGCGTGTGTGCATGATAATTTTTGGCATCTGTTCCATATTGTACCAGTTTTTCTGCTTTTTGTGCCAACCTTTGATGCTCAGTGGGACATTGTTTCACAAAAAAAAGGACTGATATCAGATGTCATGGTCTTGCAATTCATCCCTCCTGTGAGCCAGTCTATTGTTCACACATTTTTCAGACAAATACCTGGATACCTCACTGAGGTGTGTTGATATCATTTTGCAAGAATTTATTGAGGTGTTTATGAAACACAAGAGTGAAAATAGATTTACTCAACCTCACCTTGCACGCGAACCAACTCCTGGTACATGGTGACGGTGCTATCCTCTGGTCATCAAATCTTCATTATGTGGAGCTTCTGTAGCTCAGTGGTTAGAGCACTTGCCTTACAAGAGTGAGACCTGTATTTGAATCCAGGCAGGTCAGGGTGAAACCTTGGGCAAGTTTTCTTTTTTCTTAACTCCACAAGCCTAATAATAATCCCTCCAAAAAAAAACACAATAATAAAATTGGTCATTTCAATCAATGACTGTTTGTGGGACACTGCTGTGCGCAATTGGCTGCCGTGTTTTGCCCTCAACTATACAGTCAATTCACTTTACAGTATATTCTGTGAAGCACTTTGAGACATCTAGAAGACGTGAAAAGCGCTATATCAAATTCTATTATTACTATCACTCAACAAACTCACAGTCAATGCTTCAGGAAAGATGCCGTCTTACATCAACTCTTAACAGTCTCATGTGCCTCTTAAAACCTACATTAAACAGAGCGACAACGGAACAGAAAAAAATTATCTACAATCCATAACTAAAATGTAAATATTAGATCGATAGAAATTATTCCAAAGCAACACTTCAATCTTAGGCTTGAGGTGACCATTGTGAATGTTTCTTCTATTAAAGAAGGAACTTGCAATTTTTTTCAGAATCTTATCACCTGGAAATATTTCCCAAGTGCTTCACATGTAATTACTATAGATACAGTTTTGCCAAAGCCCTACACCAGATACTAGGGAATGAGAAATCATTCTGGAAGATGGTAGGGCACCAGGAGAAACTCATTTTTTGAGTCATTCATAAATCTTTTACCTAAACAGATAGATGGAACATTGGTTTAATGTCTCATTTGAAAGGTAGCACCTCTGACAATACAGTGGAGTATCAGTCTTGGTACACTATGAGCTCAAGTCCTGATTTTATAATATTATTGCTATAAAACCTTCACAATGAGATTACCTGTTGTAATCATGTCTAGGTATTGATTTTTCTCTATCTGACCTGCCCAGAGTAAGAATATGTCTTATAAGATCCCTTGGGTATCTTATTCAATGTATAAATTCACCAGTCTTGATGGTCACTGACTTTTATTTGCTCCTGGTATCCATTATTCTGTGCACAGTTTCCCCAATGTCCTTGCTTTTAAGCAGGCATATCAGCTTAATATTTTAGCTGAGCACAACTACTATAATGATGTATTAACACAAGCAAAACTGCTAAGCGACAAATGACTAAACCAGTGTCAAGCATCACTATCGAAACACCAAATACTACAGATGCTGGAAATCTGAAACTGTTCTGATGAAGGATCGTGGACCCGAAACGTTGACTCACTTTCCCTTCTCCATGAATGCTGCCTGACCTGCTGAGTTTTCCCAGCAACTTCTGTTGTTGTTTCGAATATCATTATGATGTGCATGAAATTCACGTTCAATTGCAAAGGATGAATGGCCTGCAAACCTAAGTGTAAATTCGAGCAATGATTTTGGAGAAGTTAAATCATTATCTTCTCAAGCTATATCAGTCCTCTTCCTTAATGAGCTTTACACCAGACCCAGGTGCTGACAGGTAGACCATTGACACCTAGATACCAGTCCTGGCATGGAGGGGTTGCTCAGGTTCCTATGATTTGCTACAGTGTTCCCTAATGGTGTTTATAGTGGTACATTATCACTGATAATTTATCAGACACAATTTCCATGAAATGTCACAATTATTAAGATCAGCCATTTGGCAATATATTGGTCACAAGTTACTGAGTCTAAATGTATTGCATCATGTTTGTGTAGACATACACAGTCACCACGCATACAGTAAATGCTGTGAAGCACTTTCAAACATTTCAATGATATGTTAACGCACAATATCAAATGCAAGGTTCATTATTATTTCCAAATTGTGTCTAATGTGCTCTCCTGTAGATCTCTTTGTTCGAACTCAGCACAACAACTAAGCAGCAATGTCAAGTCATTGGTGCTGTTTCCCTGCACATTTAGTTGTTTGCCTGGCTAAGATGTCAAGAAGGAGAGAGAGCAGCAACGTAATAGATGGGATCTCTTCCCCCTCCCCCACTTACACAGAGGAAAAAACAAACAGTGAATCAAAGTAATTTTGTGAAGAGTTTAGAGCAAGTTATTCGGATGTTTCTCTTATATGGGGAATGGTATACAACGCAACAGGGTGAAAATAATGTAACTTTTTTTTCATTTCCACAGCTGTCAACCTTCACACACTCATGAGTTGTTTTGTTGGACCAGATTGACTAAACTGACTGGTTTGTAACTGGGCCGTTGGATTAAATTTGCGTATTTCATGTATTTTTTAACATATAAAGTCACTGTGTTTATGTCTTGAGCAGCTGATTTCTTGCGTGCAGTAACAATTTTAGAAATGACGAACATCTTCATAAGAGCCTGAACACACGCCTAAAGTGACTTGTCAACAATCAAAAGGTCATTGAACCTGAAATGTTAACTCGTGTTCCTCTCTCCATGGATGCTGCCTGACTTGATTTGTGTTCCCAGCAACTTCAGTCTTTATACCAGGTTTTAAGTGTCTGCAGTACTTTGCCAGTGGTTTGGCAACAAATTCCACTTTGTGCATCAGGATTTCTCCCATAGCTCCATGTTCATATTGTTGGACATCCCTAACTTTAGTACAAACCAACACTACTAGAACTGTCCTTCCATAGTGCAGAATACTGTACCTGCATCTGTACACATATTGGTTCCTGTACGCAATACTGCCCTGGTAACACCACGAAAGGCTGAAAGCCTGGACAATGATACATTCACACTCACATGTCTGAACTATATAAATTGTATAGTTGCCTAATCATACATCTGCCCAAGTTCTGTTCAAAAGTTTATATTCTATGCCAGTTTGACATAACTCATACTTTGCATGTCATATTAAATGTATGGCCCCAACTTATACAACTTGTGTGAGGTTTACTAACTAGAGAAGACATCTAGTAACCTCCAGGAGCAGGAAAATGAGATTGGCCCAGTCAGAGAGAAACAACATCTCGTCTCGCCCTGTGCTGATCCCAGCATTGCCAGTGAGTTATAACTCTCAAAATACCAGTTCTTAGTTAACGAGGTTCTAATAATGTGAATTGCTTCATGAAGTCTGTAAAACTGCTCAACCCATTAAAAAAATGTAAACTCTGTATAGCACCATTTAGAAATACAATTAAGAACTGCTCACCCTACCACTAAACATGCCTAGAAATGGACTAAGCAACTGCAGATTGGTGACAAGTCACCTATAGCACTTGTCAGAGAGCTAAGGTGGTGGGTGGGGGGACGGGGACAATTTAAGGCTATTCTCACCAGGAAGTGGAGTAAAGTCAGAAAGTTGTGGGGTCTTTTCATTGTCACAGTGACATCAAGCGCCAGTGACAGTGTGTGTTGAAATCTGATTTCCACCACACTGCAGTGGTTGTAAATAAGTGAAATAAATGTCTGCTGAACACTTCTACCTTTATTGCACTCCACAGTTCTCACCCTTTATGTGAAGGGTAGCTTACAGAGTATCTGTTCATAGTGACATCTAAACATCATGTGCACCCCTTAGCATTACAGATCCTGTTAGTCTCAAAATGCAGTCTGGTATTTATGAGTTCACCCAAGTTCAGTCCAACCTTATTAATACAAAGCAGACAATTGCACAACACAGCTGAAGCTCTGTCTACCAGTGGACTGGAAGCTGGGTTTGTTTTTCAATAAGGTTGAGACTTTGTTTTTGGTTCATGTATTTTATCCACTTGCGGTCAAGCAGGAGCTGTAAAGCTCCATTTACCAGGATGGTTGAGAATGTATCGAGATGAGACCTATTTCTAATAAAGCTCTAGGTGTTTGTTATCAGCACCACAGTTAGGATTAGGAGTTAAACTTCTAGTGGATTGCAATACAAACCAATTTTTAAAATTCTCTGGATAAACTTTCCCTCCCTAATGTTTTTCTTCTTATTTTCCTCTCCTCTTGTGGGATGCTATCTCTCTCTGGGGTTTGTTCCACTCGCACTAGTTTCTCAACGGTAGCCTAATGGTAGCATCCCCACTGCTCCCCAAACAGACATCAGCTAACATAACTCTGACCAGAGTGTTTTGTTTTACTTCCTAGGCCACTAGGGGAATCTATAATATTCAAACATTCATCCATTTTTATCTTTTGCTTTCACATCTGTGAAAATAAATTCCTGCTCCTTGTGTCTTACTGATGTCAGCAATCTACGCAAAGTTTTCTAAACATATTGACAGCTAAACATCCCAGGGTTGTAAACGTGTCTGGAAAATTCTAGATGCATCTTGTGCTTGGCATTGATGACCTTGACGATAGAACTCCTAGGGGACAGTGGATTCTGCAATTGACATCCACCTTAAACCGATTGACTGCCTACCTGAGTGGTAACAAACGGATGAATTCCCTGCTGTGTATTTCAATTCACTTATTGACAAATGCAAACATTCTCGACGTGAAGACATGTGGTGGTGAGGGGGGATTGGAGGTTGGTGAGTGGGGGTTTTGGCACCACATTGTGTTGAGGTTTGAGCTGCCCTGTGATAGCTTTCAGAAAAGCACGGCGGGAAATGTACTGTTGGCTGAGATCAAAATTGTGTCGTGAGGAGACATCATTTGTAATATAGAGTAATATAGTAATATAGAGATTCTAGTTGTTAGCGGGAAGACTCATGTTGTCTTGTTTCTGTATGGTTACATATAACAACTGCTCTGAGCCAGTACTCTGTGTGAAGGGCGCTATATAAATGCAAGTTGTTGAATCCATTCTTGTGCAGCTGTGCTTGTTCTTGTGCAGCAGATATTGTGATACATTTCACAATTCTTTTACTGTGATTACCCAAATATTCTTCAGGGTAAGATGTTTCCCGTGCATGCACGTGTGTGTGTATGTGTGTGAGACTGGCAAAGCCAGCCTTGGCAAGTGTTTTGTAACTGAAGAAGCATGCCCATCAGGAGTTTAGTGAACCTGTTAAGAAGGTAAAAACGCATGAAGAGGAATTTCATCATTGCCCAGAGCACCCAAGCCAAACACAGGGATATGAGCTGCACCCTGCCAATATCCCCACCTCTGTCACAGCTGTGTCACAAAGCTACTCAATACATATCTATATATATATTTAGATATATATACATGTACCTATATTTTAATGTGACAAAATCAACCATTCAAAATAAAGTCCAGACGATAGCTTGATGTAAAATGGTTGACTCCTAATATCCATATCTAGTGCCAGGTTTCTTGTGAGATGAATTCCACCTCCCCCCACCAATTTCCCATTACTATAACCCTGGTGAGTGACCCGACATTTAAGGCCGAACTGTAAATGTTTGTGTGCTGTTTTGGTATTCACTGTGGATTGAGAAATTCTAAACTCATTTCACGCAGGAACTTCCAAGCTTCTATTAGAATTAGTCCTTGAGGTGAAAGGGCAGTGAGGAGGCACCGCTGAATGAATCATTCTCTCTTGTGTTACTGAAGTACTGCGTGTAGGTTTGTTTTGTTTTATTTTATGCCTTCCTGTGTGAGATGTGACTGCGTAAATGTCAGCTGTGAAGGGCAGCGAGTTGGCGTGTGCCCACAATCTCCACCTCTGGTGAGATGTCATTCTGTACCACACCCATTGGGAAGCTCCGAAGATGACCAGGTGTTTCCCCACAGTGACGAGCGAGAAGCAGGGAACCTGCCCTCGCACGTTTCCGAGCTTCTTCTTTGTGTGGCCTGGGAGTTGGGGACACAGCTACCCTCCCTCCCATGCACTGTTGGCAACATTAGAGTGGATCTGTTTTGGGAGAAAACAATACAAAAACAAATGATCTGGCTAAGGCATCAGCAAAGCCTGGAGATTAATAAGAA
The DNA here is from genome assembly GCA_035084275.1 of Hydrolagus colliei. Lineage (NCBI taxonomy): Eukaryota > Metazoa > Chordata > Chondrichthyes > Chimaeriformes > Chimaeridae > Hydrolagus > Hydrolagus colliei. The sequence goes on from CM068748.1 coordinate 11,460,478, forward strand.
TAATAATAATAACAATGCTTGCATTTGATATAGCGCTTTATCACAGTTTTGAGAAGCCTCAAAGTGCTTCACAGAATATACTGTAAAATAAATTGGACAGTAAAGTGACTTGACAGCAGTAAAATTAAGACCATTTAGGATAAATATTTCACATCTGTTAGAATACATGTTAAAACACTACCAGTGTGTTATCACTACATATTTGGATTGTCCAAACCTTGCCCAACTTGTACGTTTGGATTTTTCTGTGTCATCCTAAGTCGCATATGTCATTAAAGCTGCAATTTCGTACATCTACCATGAAAGCCATTTCACACAACTGAGTGAGATAGAAAGTATGACTGGTATGTGCTAGCAATAAAGTTTTTAGAGAAAAACATATTATGCTTGAGTTTAAAAATAGCAGCTAGCGCTGTGGGCAAAAATACCAAGCATCGTTTAAGGGATCAACATTTGGTTCCGTGACGCTTCTGCTCACAAGCTTTCATGGAACATCAAGGCAAATAAAAGTGTTTCAGTTCAGCTGAAGTAAAACAAAATGCCAGTTGGCTGCACTGGCCATGAATGTATATTTGAATTTCAGGTGTTTTTATTTCCCTATGGGTACAAAGCTAGGCCTCCACATGTGTATAGGAGTGTCTGAGGGACTATCTCAAAAATACTTGCTATTGATTTTCTGTTGATGGAGTGCTATTATTATTGTTGTTCCCTCTTCCCCCTCTCTCCCCATTTCTCCCTGATTTTAACCCCCCACCTTTCCCTCCCTCTCCCCCCTTACTCTCTTTTCCCCCTTTCTCCCCTGGCCCCACTTCCGCGACTGTTTGTGGGACACTGTTGTGCACAATTTGGCTGCCAAGTTTCACCCACAAATATACAGTCGGTTTCCCTGCTCTCCTTCCCCCAACCCCTCCCCCACTGCTCTGGTCCTACCTGACTGTTCAGCGCCTTGGGACGTCCTCCCGACGTGAAAGGTGCTGTATAAATGTAATGATTGATTGATTATTATTATTATTACTTTGTGTTTTATTATTAATGGCAACACTGTACTAGGCATGTATCACTACCTTTCTGGGAAGGGGGTGAAGTTGGGAGGGATACCAAACTTCGGTTGTGTGCAGAGTGCACTAATTCCCCCAAATCAATTTGGTTGTGATTCAGCAATTGAAAAGATTCGATTTAAAGACTATTTTCACTTAATTTGCATGATGTAAATTAAGACTGATTGGCCCAATTCAACAATGTGTCATTTCTGGTATTATTAATTACAGTCCTCCAGTTTAATGAAGCTGCTTAAATGCGGAAAGTCCATTTTTAACAAACATAATTTCAAAGTGTAAATAAGAGCTAATCGTCATGTCTCATTGCTAATAATCGAATGATACCACTCCATTAAAGATTAAGAAAGTATTGGCTGCTTTTGAAACACAAACAGAAGTCACTGGGAACACTCAGCAGGTCAGACAGCATCTATGGAGAGATTCTCATCATCTGCAGTATTTTGCATTCCGACTGCTTTGGAGTAAATTAATGATAATCATCATTCCTTGCATTTGATATAGTGCTTTTCACGACTTCTAGATGTCTCAAAGTGCTTCACAGAATATACTGTAAAGTGAATTGACTATATTTGTGGGCGAAACACAGTTGCCAATTGCACGCAGCAGTAGCCCACAGACAGTCATGGATTGAAGTGACAATTTTTGGGGGGGAGGGATTATTATCAGGCGTGCGGAGTAAATAAACTTGCCATAAGGTTTGTGGCCATATATAAATCCGTGTGTGTTTGCAGAAGGCAAAATCGATTGGGAGTTGCCTGTAAATAGTTTCTCAAGTAAGGGTACGGGCAAAGGGGCGAAATAGGATTCAAAGATCTGTCACAATATTTAAACTGTCGGGTCAGGCTCGGTGATCTGAATGGGCTCCTGCTCCTATCTTTCTAGTCTTTTCTTCCCATCTAAGGTAGTCATACATTGGCTTCACTGATTTTATCACAGACAGAGTGCAGTGGAAGTGTACTGGGGCTGTTGTGGGCTCTGTTGGGTTTCAATCTTCCCACTGAAAGTTACTGCTTGTAGGTGTCTGGTTGCTTTGATCTCAAACCAAGGCAAAGCAGCAAACACACTGGGGGGTGGGGGGGGGGGGGGGAGAGTCACACTCAGGCCACTTACATACAGGAGCCCAAGCAAGAAGAAAGGTTGACCATTGCTATGCACCTGTGAATCAGCAGAGAAGAAGAAGAAGAAGAAAGAAAGAAACATCCAATGCACTTGGGGCTTGGAGTGAGGGAGGGAGGGTGGAGGGAGGGGGGAGAAGTTTTGCGACTCTCCCTCAGACAGACGCCGCTGTTATTATAACTGCTTGCTTTGCTGCCTGAGGTCTGTGAAGTGCAGTGCTTACTATGCAATCTTTGTGTCGCTGTGAAGGACAGGCAGACAGACAGACAGAACTCTGCCCAACCTGTTTGCCCGGTTCCTGTGCCAAAAACACACACACACACAACACACACAGGGGAAGAGAAAGAAGGAGGGCTAAACTCTTGCTTCCTTATTTACAGTAGCTCTCGCGGTGTAGAGAGCAGAGCAGAGCAGGCAGCGTTGGGGAAAACCCATCGGGGAGTTTTTTTTTCTTCTCCTCCGTTTGCAGAAGTTATAGAGTTGGTATCAACAGAGTCACAGGGAGATGTTCTGTCAGTGAGACGGTGGCTGACGCAGTGGACAGGCTGTTATTGCAGCTCTGGCTGCTGGACTCGATTCAGTTGGAGGAAAAGGAGCAGTCACTCTGTGTGCGATTTTAAAAAAAAAGATAGATATATAATATATAGAGAGAGAGATATATATATATATGTTTTGTTTCAGTAAAGTTGTTGGCTTCAGTGTCTAAACCTCCAGCCTCCCACCCCCAGCAAACAACAGGCTTCCAGTAACTAGTGGCTCACACTCTCTCTCTCTGTGTGTGTGTGTGTGGGTGTGTGTGCTGATCTACTCGCCGAACTGAGAATGAGGGTAAGGACTGACTTTATCTTGAGTTACCATTGAAAGATTTGATCCAGTTGCCTAATTTAATGTATGTATGGCTTCGGAGTCGCTTTTTTTTAAACAAAACATTGCGGTAAATACTTGTTTTTGTATAAAAAATAACACACACACACACACACCAGCTCCCTTGTCTGTGTGTTGCTGTGTCAGTAATCCCGTGTTGTCTCGGTGGTTAATCCTGGTGTAAGGGATTTGGTACTTTTTGTGTTTCAAACCATGTCTCTGCCTCAGTGATAACTCCTGAAGGTGTAAGCGTTGGATTATCTGATGCTTTTGTGTCTAACGTCAGACTCAGCAGCACTAACTCCTCTTTGCTCACAGTAAGTCACAGGTCCTTGTCTGGGAATCCCTTGTAGCCGAGTTTACTGTATATGTTCTGAATGCTGCTAACTCTTGGACGTTGAAACTCTTGGCTTTTCACTAGATCTTGTGCTGGGTGACCAGTGTTTCCCCCCCCCCCCCCCCCCCACATGTTAACTCCTGTTGACTGCAGTAAACTGGGAATAGAGCAAAGGTTTTCCTCTTATCTGGTGGTGTGTGCTTTGTTCTTGCACTGAAACTCACCATTTCTTGTACTTTGCACCGTGTTTCATTTATCTCACATGAAAAATATTACACTGATTTAAGTTGCATAAGCGCCATGGTGGAGAAACGCAACAGGGCAGACCGTGCTGTGTATTGTTTGTTCAAACATCTCATGAGGCATGATGCCGAGCAAAGTATAATCTCACTGACAAAAGTACAGGCAGAACAGTCGTGTGTGTTCTTTTAGTTTAGGATAAATCCAGCATCGTGAACACTGCCGACTTGTACTCACTGTCGGGGCAGAGAGAGCAAAGTGTCGGATTCTCAGAGCAGTGTTTTTGCTGGACACTGTGTATGATGAAAGCAACAACAACAGCCTGTGTTGTGCCCTGTGGTGGGGCACTGACTCGAGGCTGTTAACAGCCACAAGGCACACACTGTACAGTCTTTTACAGAAGATCCATTACTTTTAAGCGCCTTTGGACGTCCTCCTGGCTCGCTAGAAATGTCATGTTTTTGTTGTTGTTCTCTGGGCCACGAGTGTTTGTGGGGACACTGCTGTGAGCAATTGGCTGTGGCGTTTAGCCACAAATATACTGTCAATTCACTTTACAGGACAGTACATTCTGTGATGCACTTTGAGACGTCTAGAAGAGGTGACAAGCGCTGTATCAAATGCAAGGATTATTATTATAAACAAATACTATTATTACAAACACTATTGGGTACTTTTAGCGATTACTACGTTTACCCAGAACTTTGCCGAGCTCCGGGTGGTTTCATGAAATGTCAAAAGCTTGTGATGGTGGTTGGCGGAGGTGAATGGTTGATGTGTTGCAAAGTCCTGTCGCTCAGTGGTTAGAGCACTCGCCTTACAAGAAACCCGGGTTCAATTCCAAGCAAGGTTGAACCCTTGGGCAAGTTTCCTTACTCCACACGCCTAATAATAATCTCTCCAAACAAAATTATACATTGGTCATTTCAATCTACAACTGTTTGTGGGAGACTGCTGTGTGCAATTGGTTGCCACACCCACATATATACCCATATATAGACAGTCAATTCACTTTACAGTATACTCTAAAAGAAGTGAAAAGCATTATATCAAATGTTATTATTATTATTGAATGCATTCTTGTAGAAAACACTGAACATAGTTAGCTTGGAGTCATTGTCACGCCCACTCCCAAGTGAATGATCAGTTTAGTCTGGGGAATTATCAGAGGTGCTTTCCATAATCTCCATAATATAACCCTCACACTCCTTGACCAGGCTGCAGAAAACATGAGCTGATGGCTTTGGGGAATCGGATCATCACTCAAGCCCCCCTCCCCGTCCCCATTTAACCAATAAAAATCACACATCAATCAAAATATAGCATGCTCACATTATCCCTCAAAGACCGACTCCGAGATACTCGATACAGTACAGTTTTCTGAAGGAATAACGCTTAAATTGAAGTGCTTTATGTTTCAGCGTTTGCTGTGCAGCAGATGTTGTGTTACAAACCAACAACCAAGTTATTTCTCAGGGCTGAAATCAGGATCCAGGAAACACTACAGAAGTGTTCCTCAGTTCCTGCTTATGTAGCTGGGTGTGTTTTCCTTTGCCCATATCAAACGTTTGTCCTGTAGACTAACTAGTGTAGGCTGGATGTGGGTGAGCATCCGGTTGCACTGGGCAAGAACACACAATGGAGAGAGGGTTAAGCTGCTTGTTTTTAAAAGCTGATTAGCAAGACTTGGGAGTGGCTATGGGAACCAATCTGGTCATCAAGCAATTCAAATGGGTCTTATTTTTCAATCTGCCAAGACAATTTCAATACATTTGGTGTGTTTTGGTGATCATAATTGGCTTTAATCCTTTGCGTACCATTAGATTCCAAATCCGGTCTTTTCCGTAACCTTGATTTTATTTATTACATATAATTTTGGTGTTGAAAGGCTTGAATGAGGTGTTGAATATGAATCCCCTGTCCAGCAGCGAAAATTATGACAAATAAGTTGTTCTTTTGCTGTTACGGGGGTTCCTAATTCCTGTTCATGTTTCTCGGTCCTAGTCTGTGGAATTAGTGTTGATCTCCAGTGTAAGTAGGGATGATGTTCACAACTCTTTCAGTTGGGAGGAGGCAAGAAAGGAATGCTGCCACCTACCAGTCCTCAACAACAACTTGCATTTATATAGAACCTTTTACAAAGGATAACATCTCAGGGTGCTTTACAGTGACTGAGTCAGACACCAAGTGATGGGGGTGGTGGGGGGGAACAGTGACCATAGGTATAGTCAGTAATAGTTGGATTGTCAAGTGATTGAGAATTTGGCAGCGCGAGTGCAAGCATGGATGTGATCAATGGCTTCTACAGGAAGAAAAGGACAATACAAGTTTACTTTGTTTATAAGAAAAATTCCCATTTGTTGACGACCCGATCTTTTTCTCTTTCTAGGAAACTATGCCCCAGACTCCCATCTTTCCAAGCATGCTTGGCACCAGTTGTAGTGGCCATGTGCAACCAGATATGGAGGAGAAGTGTAGTGACCCTGTGTACCAGGATGGCAGTCTCATTTCGGGTTCACTGGAAGTGCTCATTGAACGCTTGGTTCCTACAGTTGATTACTATCCCGATGTGAGTATTAACTGTTTAACTTCTCAGCCAGTTGAGCTTTTCCATTGTTTTAGTGGTAAGTGTTTGCCCAAATATACACTTAATGATTGGAGGGCAGATTCAGCAAAGATTATTGGCTTTGTTGCCAACAATTTACCTGAACTAGTCTTGATATCCTACCACAAGTATAATCAGCTGTATGAGAAAGCGAGAGTGCAAGAGCTCAGGCCTTGTGTGTGCTTGAATGAGTTTGAGATTGTGTAAGGATAACTGAAACTGTGGGTCTTTTGTACTAGAGTTTTCATACTTACATTTACACCAGTAACATAAATTCAATGAGATCATCTAAGCAGTTAATCCGATCCCAGAGTAAAAGGCGTCACGCAGGTTCAATTGGTAGCTCCCACCTTTGAATCAGATGGTTGGAACCTCAGTTGAGACTTTGACCTGATTTTCTGAAGTAGATTGACAATCCAGTGCAATGCTGGAGAGGTACTGTTTACGTGGCAGTGAACGAAAGAGGGGAGTGTCTTCCAGTGTCTGGACTAACAATTCCCCTGATAAAATATTGATCATTAGATTCCTGGCTGTTTGTCTGCCAATTGGCTGCGCAATCGCTTTATTTTACAGAAAACTCGGGGAAGTGTTTTGAGACAGTTTGTCATGTTAAGGCCCTATTATCAAACTCAACTATTTTTATTATTATTGGAAATATTGTGTCAGCTGCACTCCCAAGGCTGGAGTGGGCACAGTGCCCAGCCAAGCAATGTATCATCAGGGTCACAATGTTCTGATACACACTGAAACCACCCCATCTACAGTTCCTCTACATCAGTGCTTCCCTTCCCCCTGCTCAAAAATATACCCCAGAAACAACAAACTAAATTGATATAACTATCTACACTGGTAAAGTATAAGAGCTCCTCACAAGGCTTATGCTTCCTGCCCCCCAACCCCCACCCCATACCCCCCTTTTATTCTAGGTAAAAGTGTGTGCAGAAAAAGAACTAGTCCCAGGTACTACGTAATTTCCCCCCATAGTTGTGCAAAAGCAGGCACACTGTAACTTACAACTGTAAGTTGTATTCCCTCTTTACTTCCCTGTGTAATGACCACTTATAAATTGCTCCAGGAAAAAAAAGTCTCTTGACCACAGGTTGTTTCCCCCAATTAACCCTCAGTGGTTACAGTGCAGTTGCCAATCCTATTGGCGAGCATCTACAAAAAACACTGATCACCTCAGCAGTCTGCACTCTAGCCCGTGGCCACTTCCACAGTACGAGAAGTAATTTCCAGGCATTTGTCATCTCTCGTTCTTTAATTAATGGATAGAAATCCCTGTTGCACAAGCAGAGTATCTACAAGATTAAAATAAATCAGAAAAGCTGAAATGAGTTTATATTTATATTCCAACAAAGTCATTAAAACCTCCAGCAATGCTGGTTGAGTACTGTATTAACTTTCACTAGAATGCTTTAGATCAAGACTCTTTCTTTCTCCCTTATGCTTCTCGTGTTTTTCCCGCACAGATCATTGTGAAGCAATGATCAATCAATCAATCGACCATCAAACAAAACTTTAACCGATTTAAACAGTCAGTAATTAAGAATGTATCTGTATTGCAGAAAACGTATATTTTCACCTTTCTGCTGAGTTCACGCATCTTCATTCACCCACAAGAACTGCTGGCGAAGGTCGGGCAGATCTGCACAAAGCAGCAGCAGCAGCAGCTGGAGACTGGAGCTGAGGCAGATAAGGTACAAATTACAATCCCACAGCATTTACATTCATTAGTATGGACAACATTGTTATTCACCAGTAGTATAGACCAGATGAGAGCTGACGATTCTCTCGCTGCTGGTACTGTAAGGATTATGTTTATAGGGGCCAACTGTTGTATGCGTTGAGCAAATGGAGAAAAAATCACTACCTCTAACCCTGTGTGGATCAAGGCAGTCTTTACTTGAATTTCCATTGCATCAGTCAAGAATTCCAGCTCAGAAAAAATGGGGATGGATGAAGGCCCCTTTAGCCAAATAGTCATCTTGAACAGACGAGACGATGCGTGCCAATGAATTGCTACACAAGATTTAAAGATGTGTGTCTGACAGCCTCAGAATGCAGAAGTCTTGAGCCTAATGTGTGAAATCTGGCAGGTCTCGTTTTGTAGTTATTGGTTCAACAGGAATTGCATGTGAGGTAGGAAAGCGATTTGCGGAAGGTTCTTGTGAAATATGGAAATACTCCACTGGGTAGCGGAAGGCAGTTTTAACGGTTGTTAGTTTAAATTTGAATCTGCCCGGGGATATTGGCTATGACTCATCTGTTTGTCTGCAGCCTCTGTGAACCAAATAATAAGTACTCTCCTCCTTCCTACAATCCGTTGCTGTGTTTTATGGACTGTTTGTTGAAACTGGGTTTCTGGCCTGTTGCACTGTATTATAATAATAATAATCCTTGCATTTGACATTGTGCCTTTTCAGGTCTTCTCAAATCGCTTCACTGATTATATGGTAAAGTGAATTGACTGTACATTGTGTGGGCTAAACCCATTACACTGTATATGGTATATAGATAGGTCTGTAGCTACGCGTCTAAGCGCTCTGAGACCCTGCCCTATGTGGAGGGCGCTATATAAGTGCAAACTGTAAAATCCTGTGAAGTGCTCAGGCATTTCAACAATGCAATGAAGCTCAATTTCAATTGCAAGGATTATTATTATACCCTTTTTAAAATATATTTACATACAACTAAGAGATGCTAAAGCAGGTTTCAGTAACAATTTCCACAAACTATTTTATTATTGTAAATTTGCTGCGATATTGTTATATAACATTGTTTACTATCACATCACCACTTTATTCCTCCCTTTTCATTGTGTATTGTTGTATGGTATTTATATGGTATTTCTTGTTTTGCGCAATTGTCTGGCTCAGCTAGGAGGGCAGGATTGAAGGGTTTCAACAACAACTTTGATTTATATAGCGTCCTCCTCGCCGGACGCCCTCCACCCATACTGTGTCTTTGATGTCCAATACCTAATATTACTCATTCTTCTAATATTCCTCATTGCTTTGTCATGTCTTTACCTGCCCTCATTATTGCTTCCTTATGGCCATTTAAACTGCATGGCAGAACATTGCACCTTTGATAGAAGAAATAGGTTAAGAGGTGAATCAGGAAGGGGAGTTTAATTTTTTTAATACACTTGCATGGAAATGTATACTGTACTTTTTTTTAATCAATGATTTATTTAGCAGCAGATGCTTTTACAGTATTGAAAAACCTATTTGAAGAGACAATACCCTAATGTAATACATGACTATAGGACAAAGAAAATAGATCAGGTATTGCAAAGTTTAGGTTTCAAAAGCCTATACGAGGAAGGGAAGACCAATGGAGGTAAAACATACTTCTTAATGACTTGGAAAAAAATGACTTGGCATGAGACGATGTGAAAGCACACAGGGAGGAAGAACTGGAGGGTTTATATAATAGTATAATGAAAAGTTCATATGGAGCTTCAAAAGAGCCATCTGCTACTGTAGTTCCAGTCAAGTCATTACATCTACCTTCCACTTACATTTCTGTCCTCGGTACACATAGTGCATAATGGTGAGAAAAGTAATTAAAACAATGTTATTTGAAAACAAACAATGAGACAGTTTGCTGTTATAATGAATAATAAGTACTCTATCTTATTCAGGTTCATCAGGTTAAACCAGTAATTCAGTCTCTGGGTATCTGATGTCACCTAAATATCCCAATTGAATTGGTCTTGTAACTCTAAGCTAGCTATCCATTATCCCATGCATTTTGCAAGGATATCAGTAGACTCTTGTGACATGAAAATGAAGACCTGGATCAAATATTTATTCAGCAGTGTAGTTAGACGTGATGAGGTACTATATCAAATACAGGGATTATTATCATCTGATAGAAATTGACTCAGTGACAAGCTGGTTATATCATTTTATTATGATCATTGTTGAATTAGAATATAAACATGAATTGGTTGAAACCAATGGAAATATCCAGAGAACACATTTGCTGTCTTTCCCTACAACACCCCCACCTCCACACACACACACACACACACAAACCCACACAGATATATACACACACATTCTTAGGTACCTTTTCAGTACTTCATACAAACAAGCTTTGAGCGCTGACATCTGACAACATTTGCCTCCTGGCGTAATGCCGAAAGTTGCATGCAGTGACGTCAAACTGGAGAGAACAGGCAGTGCTATGCAGAAAGTTAAACATGGCAGTAATCCAGCTTCAGCCAGCTTCACATGCTATTGCTGCCGATGTTATGGCTCATTTGTAGCAGAATTCTTTCCATAAATCTAAGAGCACCAATATTACTGAATATCCAGTTAACCATTTCACCAGCCTATTCCCTAACAACAGGGATAGAAAGGGGCTAGTCAAGAGAGACACCATGGTTTCTGCCCTATCACATTGTATTTGTATAACAATGACATGCCAGCTCAAAGCTTGATATGTATTGTGGCACTCACAGCTATGTGTGTGTGCGTGCACAAGCATACACACACAGAGGTTTGTTACCTTTGTCAGTACCTAGATATCTTCGTTGGGGTAAGAAGTCATTGCAAAATCAGATGAAAACAGTTGTTATGGGGAATACAGTACATTTAAGAAGTCTGTATGGTTAGACTGTTCAGGGTTAGATTACTATGGCATGCTGTAACTTTTAAGTTTTACCATTATGAGTTGGGTTATCCCCAATTAAGAAATAGTATATAAGAACGTAAGAACATAAGAATTAAGAGCAGGAGTAGGCCATTCGGCCCCTCGAGCCTGCCCCGCCATTTGATAAGATCATGGCTGATCTTCTGATTTAACTCTAATTACGTGCCCTATCCCCATATCCCCTAATCCCTCTATTTAAAAAAAGTCTCTCAGCCTCAGTACATAGAGATTTTAATCGAGTGTTACCTTCAAAATTAGTGACTCATGTTGGTACCAGTAAGAGGAACATATTGATCTGTGAGAACTCTAATGAGAGTGTTTGTGTAGATAGTGTTGGACCGGAGTTTCCATTTCATGCACCTCCTGGCCCACAACTGGCAGCAGTGCTGTTTGTATCTATTAATAGCCAAAGAGATTGATATTTTGTGCAAAGTTTAACTTTCATAGACCTTCTGTGTTTGAAAATGATCAGACTTCAAAAAATCTTTGAATCACTTCATATCAGAAGCTATTCTTTGACAGTTATTCACAGGGGTACTAGCCAGGGTAGATTCAGGGAAGAAAGCTTTTAAAATCAGCCTTTGATTACCACCAGCTCTGTGTGCTCACTCTGTCTTCACAATGCCTGGTGTTAATCTATTTTCATTCTGTTGGAAGGAGATTTTTTGCCAGCATCAACATGCAGTTGCTGGAATAAATATTTGAAGTTTCTTTTGACAGCTGATGTGATGCGTTGAGTATTAAAGCTCTCCATTCCCCTCCAATGAAGTGCCTGTGACTTTGAGTTCCACGGTTGCCCGCAATTCAACTCAGCATTCACGGGTCAGGAAAAAGTGAGCTTGTCAAAACTGGTTGTAGCTTGAGTCATATGATCAGCAGTAAGATCCTGACCATTCACTACTGCAAATGATAGCAATAAATAATCATTGCACAGTTATAAATGTGGCAGCTCCAGCATATTGCTGCCGTGAGAAAGGTAGTGCAGATGCTCAGTATCCTAAATCTCTGCAGGGTCATCAGTCAGGCTTCCCAGTGCTTTGACATGTAATAGGTCTAATTTACATCCTGTGATTTATTTCCCCTAATGTATTATCCACATTTAGGCTAAGGTAACATTTTGATTAACAGGGACTACTTACTGTGTTTTAATCCAACACAGCTATCATGATGTTGTAGCAGTTCTTTTGTCTTTCCCGCGTCAATGACATTTTAGGTAATTTTTTTCTCCCAGGTTAAAATGAAGGCATTCGTCCCAAAGATCATCCAGCTACTGACGGAATGGACTGAAACTTTCCCACATGACTTTCAGGATGAGAAGGCAATGAAGGAACTGAAGGAGATTACGCACCAGATAGCGCAGTGTGATGAGGTGAGCGAGTAAAATGTGCCACTCAAACCTTCATTTAACTCAAACTTTAGTTAATTCAGTTGAATTGCCCAATTATTTCTCCTATTTCTGTTATATTCATCTTCTCCCGGCATTCAACCAGCTATAGATTATATGACAATCCAAGTGACCGGTTCAGAATTCCCACCATAAACCCTGTTGTGTAAATAACCAGCTAAGATAGAAACTTTTAATTTAGTCAGCTAGACAGTTATTATTTATCTCTGATAAATAAGATGCCACAAGCTGATGAAGCTTGTGGCATCAATGCTCCTCTTCGATTTTCAGTTGTTTTGTACCTGATACTTTGTCAGGTTTGTTGCAGCTCTTCCTAACCATTGATAACAACTTTATCTACACCGAAAGGCACATTTTATTTATGTTAGGAATTTAGTACCTCCCTGTTGCTAAATTTTGAGAAATTAATATTTGAATGAAACATTCGTATGTACAGGGTGACCAAAAATTGTGTTACCGCTACAATGTCTTAACAAATCTTAAAAGTTTTTTTTAGATAATAGTGTAGATATTACAACTTGTTGGTCACCCTGGATATATTCACAAGTGAGGTTCAATGAAGGAGGCTCTTTGACCCATTTAATCTCATCTTCCAGAATATCAACCTATCATTTTCCCATTACAACGTCAAGCTGTTTCTTAAATTAGTTCATTCTTGTTGCCTTTAACCACCCTTCCTGTTCTTTAGTAAGAAGTAAGATTTGAAAAAACCACCCTAGTCGGACCACTCCTGACAGCTCTTCCTGTCTTGAGAGAAAATGCATTCCCTGTGGTGTACAGCTCCATCAAGCAGCTTGATTGTGAGCTGGGGGATGGGGGGAATAACACACAGGGAGGGAGGGGAATTTAAATTCCATTTGAGAGTTGAGTACAACTCCAGTAAAATTTCAAAAACGCTTGGCCACCTGGCACATCATATCTTGAGGACAATGCCAGTCATGGTGAGGTGCTGCTGTTAGCTACTCTCTTGATGGAAGAAGGGATTTAAGATGTGGTAAACTCATAAGCTACCTAAAACAATGGTTCACTGAGCTCCCAAGGCATGCAAGACTAATGGATTCTGTCTGCAGTGCAAAAATGCATGAAAAATGTAACCACAACACTCCTGAATTCTCAGTTCCCTGAATCTCCAGTGTTGACTTTCAGGATTATTAATGCTAGAGAGACTTTACTAAGTACATGTGGGATTCTAAATCCTTTCTGGAATAAGGGTCATTTTATCTTTATTTCTCCCTGGGATCTTAATACTTCTCTTCCTCTTCTTTACCAGAAAATATTGTCACCTACTTGGGTAATCCCATGGGTCAAAGTACTCACTGTGGGTCCAGTATAGCTAGCTGCGAGGTATTCCCGGGATCATTAAATGCATCAGGAGAAAGTGAAATAAAGATTCATATAGGGGATTCAATAATGCGGCACCTTTTCCGAAACGTGTCTGATTTTGACCCAACTCCCAATGACAGTAACTCATTCTATGTACGGGTGTAACAAAGCATTTCCACAACAGAAGCCAAGCTGTGAACTGGGAGTATAGTTCAGTGAAAAGGTTAAACATCACTTTGGACATCACTAACTGTCTGGAAATACTTATCCATATTATGTAAAGGGGGAGGGGGAAGGAGTTAGTCTACCTTCAGCTATTAGTGGAATGTTTTAGTAAATCAAAGCCAGCACATTCTGTCTTCTGATCTTAAGACCTCTGGATGTGCACAGTGCATTTGGCTCCTCAGCTACTTCCACTCACAACAGCTGCAACCACAGGAAGCAGCTCAGTGAAATGCTGCACATAAAGAAATGACGAATCCAGGGCATAAGAAAACCATGTGTTTCAAACCAGCCTGAAACTCAGCCCTACAGTTCGTTTTGGAAAAAACCACCGCTGTGATGAACAAGTCTAAAAGTAGACTAGTCTTTATGATTAACACGCGTGTCAAACCATTTTCCTGTATTTCCCAAACACTGCAACAAAAAGTTGCAAATTAGGTTGAAATGCGTCAGTCTGTTGCATCAATGTCCAAACGCTATCGCAATGCATATGACACATTGCTACTGTTCTCAATCCCCAATGTCAAAGATGAATCTCTTAATTAGTAAATGTTTCCTTTTCTACTCCCTGCTCTTAATGTGCCCCTCCTTTGTAATTGACTCTGTTCATGTGGAGCCCTAGTCTAGAGGTTGGGCAGGTGGCCAACTAAGGTTGGTAAACTAAACATTCTTTCTTACTTTGGGGTTTCCACCAATGTCACTTTTCGGTGAGAGATGTAATGGAAACCACACAACAACAAAATTGTACTTTGTACAGTGCCTTTCACATTGGGAGGATGTCACAACATTGTTAGAGCATCCGTCTGACTATAAAATATGGGCGTACCTCTCTAGCTCTCCGTAGTGCTTACATACCTTATCCCTCAATACAATGTTTCTTTCTGTATGCCTCCAAGTGACTCAGTTGTACAGAAATGTGTCTTTTTTAATTGTAATCAATTGTTGAACAGTACTTGTTTGGAAAATAGAGGACTGTTCCTATATGTTTAATGTTAGTCTCGGGTAATATGGACGTTGTACGCTCACAATAGATGAACTGGAATATAAAAGTCACCAGGTTATTTTGGAGGCCATGGAACGCACATTTGTTGAGTGACTCGGATCCTGAACACTCCCCCATATACAGTAAATAGTGTATGTTCCATGCACATAGTGCACGTTGCATCCATACTAGCTGGATGGTGTCTATGGCATTGTATATTATTAAATGGCTCATGTTTCCTTTTCATTCCAATCAGGATAACGCAAGTGTGAAGAAAAGCATCAGTCAGATGACTCAAAGTCTTATCCGCAACCTCTCAACCCACAGTCAGTACCAGGAGCCACGGGACATAATCAAACCCTCCGTCACTGATAAACAGACAATCCTCAAATCCAAGAGTCAGTCCAGTCAGAAGGATATACTGAGCATATGCAATGACCCCTGTGTCGTAGCCCAGCAGCTCACTCATATTGAAATGGTAGGTAACCACTAGACTCAGCAGCAGCGATCCATCCATATATCGTAGAGTTCTATGTATCAGAAACAATAAAATACTGTTTGCACTATTATTATTATGAAAAAGAATGGGATTGCATGGCATGTTTTTTTACAACACTGTCCTTTCAGATCCCATTACGTGAGGGACCTTAATGCAAACCCATGTCATTTGCTGTCATCTATTGTTTATGCTGACTCAACTGTGGAGAATTGGACATTCTCCCATCTCAGCATTTACTGGGTTTAAAGAATGAATAGTGAGTGCAAATTCTAAATGGCAGTATGCTGGAGATACTAAACAGTTTATCTTGTGGCTAGAGTACATGTTTCAGTCTGTGACAAGAGTGAAGAGCCAACCTTTTTGGTCAGGGTTTGATTTAACTCCAGGTGTGAAAGGCCAATTTCTGAACCCTTTGTGTCAATCAATATTCAAAGCTTTGAATTTGCATTGTCCTGAATGTAATCAATTGAATTCTCTGTCTGTTTCTTGATGTCCATAGGAACGATTAACCCAAATCACGCCAGAGGAATTGGTACACATATTCAGTCAGATGGATTCACTGGACAACCATAAGGTAAGAAAAGCAACATTTTCCGCTTACTATCTAAATTATAGATTACATTAGATAATATCTGAAATAAATTACTCCAGCCCTTGAAAGTTAGCTCTGGTCATCATAGTATGATCAGTGTGATTTAACAAGCCATGGCAAAGCTGTAACTTTGCTTGCACTAGGTACTAGGGAAGGATCTTCTCATCTTGAACAAGCTCTCTATTTTAGCTCAGAACTCACATTTTCAGATCCCAGAGCTATGCCAGGATTACTGCAATCTTTCTTTCAATAGAGGCACATTTTACTTTTAGTTGCATAGCAACATTGTCCCCACTTATGTAGCCTAGCTTCTATTTATGCTTTGGTGTGTGAGAAGCCATGTGGGAAAGATATCTCCAACACTGTGCAAAAAAATGAGTCGAAAGGTGAATTATTTATACCAGTAAAAACATTTTCCCGTTAACTGTGAGTTTACAACCCCCAAGAGTTTTTCTTCCTCCAGTACCCACCAGTGTGAACATTCCACAGAGGAAAATGTCTAGGTGAAGGAGTGGGACTCGCATGTGTACAGCAATGTGAATATAGAGAATAACACCCACAAAATATAGTCGATTCACTTAACAGTGAAGCACTTTGAGACGTCTCAAATACGGGATAAGGCACTACATCAAATGCAAGGATTATAATAAGGATTATTATTATTGAAGAATGGGGGAGGAAGGAACTGGGACTGAATAGACACATTGTTGTATGGCAACTTTAAAAGGATGTATGAATTACAGAAGAAATTTCAAGTTCTAGAATAACATGTTGACAAACAAAGGCAGTTGTAAATATCTGATCAGAATTGCAGCTGGTATTGAGCTCCAGCAGTGAGCAACCAGCTGGAACGAGGAGGTGCCAAGTTGGTTTGAAACCTAAAACTCTGAACAGCAGTTGAGTATTTACACTCTCAAATGGTCTAACCCATAAAATCATTGTACTTAATTGACGATTAGAAGAAGAGTCAAAAAAGATGTTTATCAAAGATGTAGAATTAGGCTGCCTGCCAGACATCTGACATTGTTCTTTAAGGTGATTTTTCTTTTAAATTTTGCTTCATTTCTAGAGTTGTCGTAGTGACATTAAGAAGACATACAACTTGGAGGCATATGACAACTGGTTTAATCGTCTCAGTTCACTGGTTGCTACTGAAATATGCAGGGTAAGTACTGTAAATAGAAATGACACTTTTTTTTGGCAAATGAAAAATGGGCAATTCAGCTGCCCATACCGGAAATGTGCAGGTTTGTTGCTTTTATTTTATGCTATGTGCAGAAAATCACAACCCTCTGCATGTGAATGTGGGCTAGAATGTTAATGTAATTTTTTAAATGATATTTTTACATTGAATTTGAATTTAAAATTCTGGAATTTCTTGATGAAATTTATTACATGTGATGCATTTCAGTCGTCCACAGACTATTTTTAACATAATATTTGAACCCCAATTAAACATAATGGGTTCTTTCACTTACGTTATATACTCTGAAATCAGATCAATAGCACTCTTCAATATACTCTTCAGTCACACATTCTAAAATAGTTTTTGTTATACAAACTCTGCTTCATTGTGTTCTCTTATCCATTTTCTGTCATCTGTAGGTTGGGAAAAAGAAGCAGAGAACACGTGTGGTGGAGTTTTTCATCGATGTTGCAAGGGAATGTTTCAACATTGGCAACTTCAACTCGCTGATGGCTATCATCTGTGAGTAGAATTAATTTGATTTTTTTTTACATAGTAAAAGAACACAAATAGTCACAGAGAGAATTTCTCTTCATTTGCTGAATTCTTTAAAGAAGTTGAATCTCTCCACTAAGTTTTTCTTTCTTTCTTTTGTCCGCCTGCAGCTGGCATGAACCTGAACCCTGTCGCCAGATTGAGGAAAACCTGGTCGAAGGTCAAAAAGGCTAAATTTGAAGTCTTAGAAGTAAGTGCTCGCTGCTAACTAACGCGGTCACAGTAGTGATACAGTAAACCTCACAAGTCATATCAACAACAAATTACACTTGTATGGCGTGGCGCTCTTCATGACTGTTTTTGTAATCAACAAAGTATGTACAGTCAATTCACTTTACAGTATATTCAGTAAGCGCTTTGAGATGTCTCAAAGCCATAAGGCACTATATCAAATGCAAGGATTATTATTATTTTGTTGCGTTCTATTGAACTCCGTTGTTGTCACTTCACCCTCGCCACTGGCTTGTCTGATCTGGGGTTACATTGCCACTGTCTGGTCACATTGAGACAGTACAGTGGTTGGATGGTCCTGTACCTGGTGGAATTGCTGGCAACTGTTGTCAAGGAGATTACATTTTTGTATGTACATGACACAAACACTTGTAAAAGTAGAGCCTGTCATTGCCATTGGGTGTGTTTATTATATGTTAACAGAATGAAAGGCAAGATTGTTTTAATCTTGTAACTTCAAGGTGCTATGGCTCAGAAAGCAAGCAATTTTTTATAGCATACAAAGGGCAACTCACTTTGATGATCATTACAGAATGATTTGTATTATTGTTTTACAATGTGTATAAAATAATATTTAAAGTAAAACATAGAATTACATAATAATGTGCAAACAAACCATTTGGCTGAGGTTGAGCATGTTAGTATTTATACTCCACGTAGGCCTCCACCTCTCCTAATCACCTCTCCCATACCCATCTCCAATTTTAATCAGTTTTGTAAACCTGGTAGCAGACTGACGTTTACCTCTGTCATGCTGCCCGTTACTAAGGGGACTATGTGTAGCACTATGGATGAACCCACATGTTTACCATCACTATGATATGAACTTGCCTGAGCTGTATCTGCCCCTAATGATCCAGCATCCGCAGGAGTGAAGAGACTAATGTTACACAGGGTCACTGCTCTTGGCTTATTTTTTTTTAAAAAGAACAATCATTTGTACTTTCCACTTGCTTAATTTTCCAATTAGATTCCACCTTCACCTTAAACCCCAAACTGTCAGACATAGGAGTATATAATAATCTTTGTATTCGGTATCATGCCTTATCACTTCTAAATGTCTCAAAGCACTTCACAGGATATACTATAAAGTGAATTGACTGTATACATGTACAGTACCATGCTTCCTCAGCAAAACTCCAGTCACTTTGTGACTTGTATCTCTCTGTGTAAATTGGTCAGATGTTCAGGTTGCATTAGAATTCTTTTCAAAAGCAGATTTTTTAAAATCCAATACTGTGGCTGATATAAATTAAACATGTTCAGATCTAAAGTCAGTTATTATTCTAAAAGTAACCCTGGCTGAATGTTGCATTTTAAACACCATTTAATATTCATTGGACATTTTGCATAAACAGAGGCTTATTCCCAGAAAAGAATGACCTCTTCACCCAACTATGTTTTTGGTCCCATTCAGTCACAGAACAAACCTCTACCAAAAATCAAAGCGGGGATTGAATCAGTATTTTAAGTCTGTGCAGTTTACATGAGCTCCTCCCTCCTGCACAACTCACAGATATGCCCATCTTATTATCCTACCGGCAAGTGGCAGAACTAATCCATATTGTTTTTCTCTCTGTATTGCTTGAATAGAATCACATGGATCCCTCCAGCAATTTCTCCCACTATCGGACAGCACTACAGGGCGCAGCCCAGCGATCACAGACAGCACACAGCAACCGCGAAAAGGTACAGAATCCTTCACAATACAGTTGTGAATAGAGGCTTCTGATGTCAAAAGAATAAAATAAAATGTCATGATTGTACCCTTCAAATTTTTCTATTAAAATATCTGTTTGCAATCATTCGCAAGGTGGAAATAAACTGTTAACATTTTTTTTTCAGGTTGTAATTCCAGTTTTTAATCTCTTCATCAAAGACATTTACTTCCTCAACAAGATTCACTCAAACCGGCTACCGAATGGACAAATCAACTTCAAGGTAAGCATATCAGCACCAAAAATAACAATGCCGAGTCCAACACCAGGCAGACTCTTGCTACCCCCACTTTGATTTGGAAAGATGAAAAGTGTGAAAATCTTTTTTTCTCCATAGAAATTCTGGGAAATCGCCAAACAGATTAGTGAGTTCATGATGTGGAAACAAGTGGACTGTCCCTTTGAGAAGGACAAGAAGATCAAAAACTATCTTACAACAGCCCATGTCTACACAGAAGAAGGTAACACCTATGACTATCTGAATATACTTGAGCAGGTTGCAAAAATTGGAAAGTTGAACCATTTTACATCACTGACATCCCTCACTATAAAATCTAAATGTTATAGTTAAGAAATGTAGTCATCAAACATGCATAAACTCTGCTTGGGAATGGTGTGATTCAAAATGAATAGGAAGAAATGGTTGTAATGTTCCATTCTTTTATTTTACCAGCTCTCTACCTGGCTTCATTTGAGAGTGAAGGGCCTGAGAATCATATGGAGAAGGACAGCTGGAAGACGCTCAGGTAACATTTTTCATTATATCTGACTTATTGGTGAAAGGCTGCCATTAATTATGCCTAATTCCTCCTGAGAGAAATAGTATTTAATTTTGATTAAAAAAAAACAAGCCTAGCAAATCATAAGTGATGTAATTCTAATATTAGGTATTTAACTGCTAATAAGATATAAATGAGAAGTGAATAAGGCTGCTCCAAAATGAAGCTTCATCAGATTTTGACTCACAGGAGTCTGGGCACATTAATGAAATGGAAGTTTTTAAAGGAGATTGATCATAGCCGTCTGCTTGTTTAAAATTGGCCAAAAGTATGGCAATGTTTATTTAAATGGATCACTGATATATAATTAAGCATTGGTAATGTACTGCTCGTCTCTCCTGACAGGGCCACACTGCTGAATAGGGCATGAAGAAGGCAGCCTGTGTATACCAGATATTGCGTATCATTTGCACTGCAATCGATTAGAGCCCCAGTTGGAAGCCTGGCACTTGATTTCGACATGTTACATTTTATTTCAATTTATTTTTTCTCTCGATTCGTTTGATTCGGATACGGATCGTGATTGCACAGAGAAAGTGACCAAGCAAAGCAAGGGATACTGATCCCCTTGCTGGGACGTGTGGGTATCTATTCTATAGACTTCGCAAACAACATTGTGCTTTCACTTAAAGTCACTTGTAAAACAATAAGTCGAGGAAGAAAAAGTTGTTTTTTTTTGTCATGGGGGCAGGACCCTTTGCTGGACAATGGCATCATGAGAACTCTTTGGCTGCTGTTTCTCTGGACTTCGGTAGGAAATAAACAAGACAATGGCAACATGTGGGAAATTCCTTCCACTTATTTGTTTTGGAGTAACTGCTTCTAAGAGAGATACTTACGGGTATAAACAATGCTGGCAGGATAACATTGCACTGGACTGAAATCTGTGGCACTGTCTTTGGGAGGGGGAAATGTTTAGCAGAATTCAAGAAAACTATGTATAGATTGCCCTGCTGGAGTGACAGGCATCTATTCCAGCATATGGAGTGTGCACTGATTTGTTTTATGCTGCAGCCTGTCGACAATATTTTAACTATTCCGAGGCCTGAAGATCATTCCGTATTGACGTGTGCATTGATTGTTTTACATTGCAGAATGTAGTTCAGACATTTGTTGTTCTGCTGAAATGAAGGACCCCTTTCTGCCTTTGTGTTGAGAGTGTGCACTGTTTAACAGATTATAGAGCAAGGTTTAGACTGTACCACTGGAATGAACTACTTTACGCCATATTGGAGTGTGCTTTAATTGTTTTACATTATACCCTGGTGTGTTCAGTAGTGTCTCTTGAGTAGAGGGTCCCTGTTCTGCCATACTGGAGGGTGCATGTTGCTGCTGTCACATATGATCTACTTTTGCCTCTTTTAAAAATAAATGATTTATTTTTAATGTGTGTAATTTTAATAAACAATGGAGATGATTTAATAAGAAAATCCACATTAGACTGACAAGCTCTTAAGCAAAATTGCCACTCACTTCTTAGATTTCCCAAAGGTTATTGTATTGTAGAACTTTGCTAAATATGTTGTGCTAGAGTCCTCGCCACTGTGGTAAACTCCCCCTCACCATTCTCTACAGGGTGACTGCAATTCTGCAAATAACCAGGGTGTGCTGCACAACACACTATATACTGTTTAAAGGAAATATTCTGCTAAAGTTCGCTGCATTTTAACCAGGTTTCAAGAGCGATGACCACATTAATAGCCAGGTGACATAATATCATGTCTGCTGCAAAAATAGTTTTACTGCAAGATTTGTACAATATAAAACAAGCACTTTTCCTGCCAGCCAATGAGTGCCTAGCAGTTTTCCGAGCAAGTTGTTTCCGAGACTCTGCCTTGATCAAA
Organism: Hydrolagus colliei; assembly: GCA_035084275.1. Lineage (NCBI taxonomy): Eukaryota > Metazoa > Chordata > Chondrichthyes > Chimaeriformes > Chimaeridae > Hydrolagus > Hydrolagus colliei. Next base: position 11,482,699 of record CM068748.1, read on the forward strand.
ATACTAAGAGTCCAGTAACAATGCCCACTACCAACTTTAAGGTAAGGTTAAAAACTTAAACTAAGGTAAAAAGCATAAGTCCAAAAATTCAGCAGTTATTTTGTTGTTTGGCTTGACAGTACAAATATTTTATAGGGTTTTGTTTGGACATCTGCATCACTGGCACACATGTACACCTCTGTATGGCAGTTGAGTGGCCCAATTATTGATTTCAATTGTCATATTGAATAGGGGAAGGGATTTTGTTGAAACATCTCAGAGGAGTGGAGTTGGGGAAAAGAATGTTGTATTTATTGAAAACTTTTTCTTTGAAAGCAGTATGTTTTTTCACTACAGATAGATGAGGCTCCTAATGATTTGATTTATCTGGAGCTTCCTCCTTACAATTTAAAAAAAAAAAAAAACAAGCTAAACAATTAATTAATCATTAAAAAAAAAGTTTGGCTGAATTTTTTTTCCCCAAAAAATTGCACTTGCAAATTGCACATTTCTTTAAAGAAGGTGTAGCTGACTGCAAGCCTGCACGTGCTATTCAGTGAGCCTCACTTCTGGAGACTCTTAGCACAGATTAGGATGTGTCCTCGTCTATTTTGCAATTAGAGGCATGCAAACAATTTATCTGAATATAAAGATCAATCAAAAATCAACCCGCCTGTTGGACTGGATATACCCTTCTGCTCTCCTGAAAAAGTGCTTTCTTCATTTCCATCATCCCGATTGGGGGGAAAACACAGAACTTCTGCAAAATGAATCTTTCATTTATTTTGTTCCAAAGCAATTTCTTAAGGATTTACTCATGAATGCATTAAGAAGCATTGATAGTGGAGCACAGTGTAAGTCTGTTAATGTTTTATCCATTGCTTTTGGTTTTATAAAGATACAGCAACAGAAAATAAATTATGTGAAAATTATACACGTTTCTTCTTTTCAATTTAGATATTTCCAAATGAGCTTTGTCTATTGGTATTAAGAAAACTTTATTTCTGGAATTAAACAGATTGTTAAAACTTGGCAGTCATCCTTTAGTGAATTGTGGCTTCTTTTGAAAACATTTTTGTTTGTGTAATCTCTCTTGGTATGGGCACCACTTGAAAATGAAAATGTTGGATGGTAAATTTACCAAAGAGAGTTCTGTTCCCTTTGAAGTTTTTGTTAAACAACAAAACTGAGATCCTACAGAAATTAGTTGAGACTAAAATAATCTCATTTTTTACACAGAGATATAGGGACCAAGAACCAGCACTCACTAAAGTGTTACTGCAGCTGGAATGTAGAGTATGAATAGGAGCTGGGGCTAGAGCGTCTAACTTGAGACCGTAATGGAAAAAGAATCGGGCAGAGTCAGAATTGGGTGGTAACAGTGTGGGAACTTCAGGACGAGGTAGACTCGGAAATCAAGTACTAAACGGCCAGATTAAGACACACAGGTGGTGGTGAGCAGCAGAATTTTTATTTGTGCATTTGGCTGTGCTAGAACGAGCCTGTGCCATTCTAGAATCCCATTTATACGTAAACCAGCTCAACTGTCTCGCTTCAACGTCACCTGGGAAAGCCATGAACCAAAAGTTCAGAGAATGTTCCCATCTCCCTGATGTGGTTCCAATATTTCTATCATCACTGGACCTGGAGACCGAATTAGAAGGAAGGTCCATCATCATCATCACAAGTGAATAACCTCAGTGAGTGACTCTTCATTCACACGTGCCATGGATTGTGTGAGGTACCCATTACTCTTGCATTTGGTTTTACTGTATCAAGTGATGCCCTTGTTGATCCGCGGCGACTCCCAGGAGAAAAGTGACAGCGTCTACCACTGGCATATTTCACGGAGGAGCGTGCTGGACATAGCATTCACCTTATGGTGCTACAAGAATCGCTATCGCTTCTCCATCTACCAAGTGAATGGCTACGGGTGCTACTGCGGAAGAGGAGGCGATGGCATCCCGCTGGACGAGTTTGACAGGTGCTGTTTCAAACACGATTGCTGCTACGACAAGGCACTGCACACATCGTGCTGGAAAGGAACCAGCATCTATCTCAAGCCAAACTATTCCCAGTGCAAACTTGGAAGGGCCGAGTGTCCTGAGTGGTCAGACCCCTGCTCCAGCGACCTGTGCCTCTGTGACAAGCAGTTTGGGGAATGTCTGGCTATAGCTACATTCCACCACAAGTACAACAAGTACCACCACAAGTTGTGCAGTGAACCCAAGCAGAAATGTCCACAGGAGGAGAAGATCAACCTGGAGGCAGACACAAGAAAGTAAAGGCCTCTGCCTCAATCTGAAATCATTTCTTTTCTTTTACTATATTTACATCCAAACATGCACATTTTACCAAAGGAGGAATTCTCCTCAAACACTCTGTAGTGTTATATGAAGTGGCACAGGGGTTAAAAGGAATAGCTTAGTAACGCTGCCTTGGCGGGGTAGTTAGTTGAGGTCATACTCAGGGATTTGGCTAATGATAACTACAGCTTCTCAGGATATAGAGGTTCTCAGGCTTTATTTAAGGCAGTTTCAGGCAGTGCATATATTGCAGAATAATATGATCAGCATTGATCATTTGGTCTCATCCTGCAAAATTGCCCTCCTAACTCAATTCAGATTCATGGTGGAAAACACACAACGCATGGCACCTATTCTCCAGCTGAAGGAAATCACAGTGCTAGCAGAGAGGTACGAGAGTTTGGGAATTTAGAAAGTAAGGGGGCAAAGGAAACACAGAAGTAACTCGTACACACAGCATGCAGTGGATTCACTCTGACGCTTGTTAGACATCCATGTAGAACATGTAGATGAGGTTCTACTTGAACCTCATCAGCCCGTCCCAGTTATACATAAGAAAAACAAGTTTGCAGAGTTGAATCTGAGCCAAGGTTCACAATTGAGATAAAGGGTACATATTATTGCCATCTCTTCGGTTTACAGACATTGTTGCTACTGTGTTCAAGGATGCAGTAATGCAAAATATAGTGAAAAACTTCGAGGGAGCAGTAAACTAATGGGAAGAGCAACATCACAATAGTGATCTTTCAAGCTAACCAACTATTTGTGCAAAAATAAGTTATGAAAAGCGCTAGTTATGAAGATGTAGTAATGAACCCTTTTCATTAAGATGCTGATTTACTGCTAGCATAACAAGGGATAATGGAGGTGTTATGCAAAGCTACAGGAGAAGATGATAGATTTAATCCTTCATATGTGCAGTTGGTGTACTACTAATCTTATCTGAGACTTAAAGGAGCAGCTGACCTTATTTTATTTCCAGTTTATTTTCAAATTAAAGTATTACGTTTGCTCCAGAAGGTGTCACCCTGGCTCAGTTGCTAGCACTCTGAATCACAAGGTTGTGGGTTCAAGCCTCACTATAGGACTTTGAATGCATGTAGTCTAGGCTGACAGCACAGTGTTGGGTGCTGCATTGCTGGAGGGTGAGATGTTAAACCGAAATCTTGACTGCCTGTTCAGATGGGCATTAAAGATTCCACTACTCAAAAAGAGAAAGGAATTTCTCCTGATGTCCAGGCTAACATCCCCCAGCTAAAACTATTCATATCAGATTTGTTTGTAGGACATTGCGGTGTGCAAATGAGCTACCACATTTGCCTACAAAATCCTGTGAAGCACTTGCTCCTGATAAGAATAAGCACTAAATCAAGTGCAAGGCTTATTAATGCTTCAAAAGAGTTTAATATTAATCTTTAGTTGGTATCATAATGCACAGAACTACTCCGCTGAACTCACATTTTGGGGGGGTAATTTGAACTTGCAACACTGAGCATAAGCTTCCAAAGAAAATGTTTAAAAATATGTAAATAACTAAGTGATTTTTCTGCACCTGTCCTGCGTGACAAGTGATTGGAGGCAGGCTCCACCTGTAGTTGCACCCATGGGATGCAAAGCATTGCTGAATTTAGACCTGTGACATTTGGTTTGCAACTTACGCAGATCTCTTGAGAGTGTGCAAGAGCACAAGGTATAAAGATGCAGCCCTCATTAATAACCTTTACTTGACCACCCTCCCTCCTCACACATTCAACCACTCACAACACCTGATGCTATCAGCAGAGGTGAGTGTGAAAAGTATCAGGCACGATATAGGCCTGTAATTTCTCCCACCATTAAAAAGCATATTTTTCAAGCCTCTCATTGCTTCCACCACAAAGCTGTCAATCTCAGTCATCCCATGGGACCAAAGCCCAAGAGCATAATACAATTGAACAGTACCTCAGCTGCTCTCCAGCGGCAGTTTCCAGTGGTAATGAGAGCACTCTGGCAGTCAGCTACACAAGGCAACAACATTAGGCTGCAGTTGGTGAGTGATCCATTGGGAGACCAGTCATACTGAGAAAAATAAAATACCAATAAATAGAATGATACACAAGGCCACTGAAGAAACAGGCCTTTCATAATCAAAGCATTTCATTCTCTCTCTCTCTGCCTTTCCCTGATGTTCTCTAATTTCTTGTCCTGTTGATTGCTCTGGCTGTTTTCATTCCCTTCTCTCTCTCTCTCTCTCTCTCTTGATGTACTCATCCCTCTGTGAGTCTTTACTTCCAATCTGCAATCAGTTTCATTGATTCTCTCTGTGACTTTGGACTCCCTCATACATACCGTACTAAGTCTATTGCAGCATATGTTTCTCAGTGGACCATCGCCTATCCACCATAAATTGAACATAAAAACTAGCGCTTGACTGCTAACAAAACTAATACAGTAACGTGATTTATAGCCCAACAGCTGTGCTCCAGTATGTTACATGATAATGAATAACTGGTTTCAACCCTGTAAATGGATTATTATTATGAGTGTGCAAATAACCAGGTACTATATCTCTGCAAAAATGGGCCAAATAGTGAATCATCCAGTTTACAGTCACACACTTTACTAGCCTCATGTGGATTTTCTGCCAATGAGGCAGGACAGGCAATCTGTTCCAAGACCTGTGTCAATGCTGCTGCTATGCAGACTGAAACAGTGCCAGTGGCTCAGCCTCTTTGTAGTGTAGGGCATCTTGTGGCACTGGCACATTCATTCCCATGGTCATTATCTGGCCCGCAGAGCTACCAAATCACATGAGCACATCATAGCTTCTAGGCTGCTTGGGTTGGACCAACAAATCACTGATTAACAAGGGTCAAAGACAGTGATTTCATAAATCCATCACGCAAAAATAAAATAATAGTCGAGCAGTTTGCAAATGGGGAAAATGCAACAGGTTCAGTCATGATTCAGGGGGAAAACAGATATCTGGGCCCTTTCCACAAGGTCAGCGCACAGTCTGACACATGCGGAAACCCATCACCACACTTAAAGAGTATTCAACCCAAGCTGAGATTTCTATGCCTCCCACCTACACATAGCAATCCTAGAGATAGATTTGTGGAATGTATCATCCTACCCATTAGGGTGCAGAGTTAACAGGAGCTGAGATTGTCTGGGATGACTCCCGGCCCCCAGGGACTGGTCTGCCCTTTCAGGACAATCAGCAGGGGGAATAACTGCCTGCAGTTTGTGCGTGTGAGATCAGCCAAAATCGTGGCAGTCAACTCACAATTAGCAGAATGCTGGGAGCAGTTTACTTGCCTCTCCTGACTTAGAGGAGAAATTTAAAAAGAATATATTGTATATTAAGCCGGGCCACTGGCAATGTTTCAGTCCAATGTTTTATATAGTTTATATATTATATATAATACATATATAGTAGATAAAGAAAATGAGGGGGACATACACCAACCCACCTGGTTATCTTCCAAAAAACAAGACACTCAGGATCAGTGTCCTAACTGTTTTGACCATTGTGCTAGAGATTCTCAGAGACATGCACACACACACACACAGGCACATACACATTCACACATATACTCACAGATACACATACACAGAGATACACACACTCAGATACGGATCACAAACAGATACATATTCACACAAACACTCCAAACTGACAAGAGACTCACTCACAAACACACACTTACATAAAGACACTCAGAGATGCATAAGAGAGTCACACACTGACATAGACACTCTCAGAGATATACACACTCACATAGATACACTCATAGACACAGAGACATTCACATAGAGACCCTCACAGAGAGAGAGAGCAAGAGAGACTTACCTAGACACTCACAAACATAGAGACAGAGACACAGACATTCTCAACCGTGGGGCCTCTAAGTGAAGTGAAGCCCTTTTCCTGATGGTGCCACGCTGCACGTGAGGGTCCGGATATACCCACAGGAGCGGCTATGGTTTCTACCAGGTCCGCTTTTCGCTTTGCCAGTTTTGCTAGATTGAACTCTAGAGGGAGTTCTTAAAACACTCCTGCTCAAACTGATATAATAGTCTTGCATTTGATATAGCGCCTTATCACACCTTTGAGACATCTCAAAGCACTTCAAGTATATAAGCAATAAATACAGTAGTGTTGTCTTTCTACTAGATCAACTTACAAGTGATGCAGTTAGGACTTACCTGTTTAGTATTCTGTCTTTACTTGCAAGCAGGGAAGTGGCTGGTCTCTTGTTGTTTCTTCGACAGCATGGTCTAGATTGAAGTAGCCAACAGCGCCCCTAACCACAACTCCATTGTACAGTCCTGGAGCTCCCATCACATATACGTACTTCACTTTCAGTGTCCACTGTAGCTCCTGAATACTCACCCATCCACACATGAAAAATGTTGGCCGAGGAAAGAACAAGTAAAAATGCAAACTGGTTTTCCAATTACTGTACTATTAAAACAGTAAGTTCCTTTGTGCAACTTTCTAACATCAGGGTGAATTTAATGAGATATGAGATAGACAGGGATTATATTAGCGATAATCACCCTTGTGTCACAAAGCTCATTTTAAAAATCATAAAGGCCATGTACAGCTCCAGCATTTTATCTTACTCTTTAAGAAATGTTTATAGTACCACTCATCTGCCACAAGGTGGACAGGGGACTTTGTATTGTGTTAGTTACTGTACTATTATTGGTATTAAAGTCCACTGGCGCCCTCTCATGGGTAGATACAAACATTTCAAATGCCTGGTTAAATCACAAATACTGTAATCATGTTTGCATTTCTTATACCACCTTATCAGCGCCTTCAGACGTCCTCCCACAACGTGAAAGGTTCTCTATAAATGTACTTTTGTTGTATCATGTCGCTGAGACGTCTCAAAGAGCATCGCAGAATATAAAGCGAATTGACTGTACAGTAGTACAGTATATTCTGTTGGCAAAACCCAGCAGCCAATTGCACACAGCAGTGTCCGAGTGATTTTGATTAAATACTATCCTAGCAAATTTACATTTGCAAAGGTCCATTTATTGGAGGATTCCAAATAACAACATAAAATTTCCAATAGTCAATTATGTTTCAGAGTAACTATCTAATTATTTTTCAAAGCTGCAGCATTTCAGCCACAAAATATACTCAAATCACTTTACAGTATATTCTGTGAAGTACTTTGAGCCGTCTCAAAGTACACTATATCAAATGCAAGGATTATTATTATTCAATCTAATCACTAAGATCAAAAAAATTATTTTGAAGCTGTGCAATTTCTTTAAATAAGTTATATCCCCAGCAGTGTCTGATGTCACTAATTATCTTGTTTTAATTGATCACAGTGAAAATCACGACTCGCGAATAAAGCTGCACAACGGAAACAGCTTTTCACATTAATTTAAAATGGTAGCTGCTGGTTTCACACTTCGGATTCCATTTTTAAAATGTGTGTATTGGTAATTATTCAGCCAAATTATAAAAACAGCAAGAACAAGCTGTATTATAGAGCTTATACTCAGAGCTAATACTGTGTTGTACTCTGATATTCACTGCACTGCAAGACAAGGTGTGTTATTTTCAAATCAGTGAATAATTTGGTCAACTTGATTAATGCCTGGTCATAAGACCCTGATGCCTGAACTGCAAACTCGAGTTTCTGCAGGTCTCAACAAGTGCTTTGGTTAAGGGAGCCAATGTATACTTAGCTGCTTCCGACTTAAACAGATTTCCCTCTTACCTGCACACTGAAATGGGAAATATCGAGCAGGCTTACAAACAGTCATTACAAACTTACAAACAGTCATTAAAATCAGGACTCCGGGGAAAGTACTAGATACATTTCTGCAACTTTGTAAGCAATGTTAGGTTGAAACGCAATGGTTCCCACACACTTAAGTTCTCAATCTCAGACAGAAGTACAGATAAAAGAATAAATGCTTTTTCATTGGAGGGGAGATCATACTTAGTCCCTTCTCGTGCCTAGGAACCAGTTCACATCAACACTGCCAGAAATACAGAAGCAGGTTTTCCATCCTGTCACTGACTAGAGTATAGGAGCTAATACCAGTCATTGCCAATTGCCCTCTAGTTCAGGTTACATCTTATTTGCTCAATTGCATCAACTTGCTCTTACCTTTCATATGTCTTCCTTGGTTACCATGTTTATTTTTTTAATTACTTGTAACAGCAGTTAAAGACATGTCTAAAAGAAACAGTGTTTCAGCTTTTATTGAAACATTGAATTCCCACCCTCCCTCCCTCAAACATCCATCAGCTCCGTTTAGGTTAGATTTGAAATGAAAGTGCACATGCAACACCTTCCTTATACATAGTGCTCACAGACAAGATTCTATCGCGGTGTTTACCTCCAGAGATGTAGAAGGAATTATAAAAAACAGCCAGGGAAAGCATAATAAGACCTAGTTTAAATGATTATATCAGTCACTAATAGTAAAGATGAGGATTATTTTCTCCTTTAATTGTGTACTTGTACTTTAGTAATGCAGTTGACTCCTTTTTCTCCATGCCTCAGCAACAGTTCCCTATTAATACTGGATTGTGGGAAAGAAAGCAAAGTCGGTTACTAATAACACTGTTTGTGATTACTAATAACCAGTGAGCAATACAATTATGCCCAGAGAATACTAGTACCTAAATGCCCAAATCACTGGCAGTAAACTCCTCTGCAAAACAATTTAATTTATATAGGGCCTTTCACCTCGAGAATTCATCTCAAAGCGCTTCACAGTGTTGATGGGTATTTGAGCTGGGAGGGGGGCAGCCAAGGGTGGGAGGGAGAGAGAAACGAGGACCAAATCGTGGTCAAAGAGGTACAAGAGGTGTGCCTTAAAGTAGGAGGGAGCGAATCAGAGAGACTCTGAGATAGAATTCCAGAAAGAGGGGGCAGATTTAATGTTGCTGGAAGACTTATCTTTACTGAAATTAAACTTTGCAAAACTACAATTTGACCATATCTGAACAATAAGCTGAGATACAACTGGTGTGATAACTTTCTAAAACTTTAACAGACACCAGATTTTATAATGTCGACACACTAGTGCCACCATGCCAATACACCTGAAAATGAGAAGCTGTCTGAACATCTCAAGTGTCCTAAAATACTAAAATCTTAAGGTAAATTCCATAAGGCATGATTTAGCAGCATTAGCAGACTTCGGTAATGCTTTATCAAAAAGAGGCTAAAAGACTGACAGAATCAATTTTCAGTAATTCAGACAAGCCTCCATTTAACTAGAAGCTATACATTTGTACCTACTTAAAGAACTACTTAAATAAAATAAAGGATGTGAATACTGTATTATACAAAGTTCCTCCACAGTGAGGCAGAGGTCTTCAGTAATATATTGCTATGCATTATGTAGAATTTGCTGCATTATTTTCAATTCGCTTTCAATTCAAAACATTCACAACCTTAATCAATATGATCATTCTTACCATGATTCTACTTGTCTGATGTAGTTCCTTGAAATTATTGGAGGTTTTTAAAAATGGTCCCTACAACCTATGCCACTGAAAAAACTTCCTGCCAAAATCACACAACACAAAACTTGACCTCTCATTTGAGGAGAGGGATCGGAAATGCTCAGGATATAATAGTCCAAGATGTGAGTGTCAACATGTTTTCTTTCAGCTACTCAAGAAACAGCATCGTTTTTGGCTATTAAATAAATATCCTCAGGTCTTGTTGCAGTGTAACTGCTGCCATAATCCGTTAATACTGTATGCAAGGCTCAACACTCTTTAGGATAAGGTGTCATAATTTAAATAAACATCCCATGGTTATGAATGGCAGGTACATTCATGAGACACGGGTTTCAATTACCTATCTGCATAACTAGCAGTCCCTGTCCTACTTAAGACTGCACTTCCCAGCTCTGCTGGCTTTCACCAAAACATTCTTGTGTAGCTTTAGCATTTTCCTTTGTACTCTCATAGCCTATATAAAAAAAGCTTGGAAACACAGCAACTGTGGTACTACTTTGTAAATAATAAATCAACATTTTCTTTCCGTAGCTTATTAGAATTCAGTTAAGTGTCAACCTATCATAGCACTTTTGTCTCTGAGTCAGAAGCTTTTGACATAAGCCCCACGTCAGGACATTGACCTGATAATCTAGGCTGGCGCTACAAAACATTGCTACGCGAGTGCTGCATCGTTAGAGATGCAATCATCCAATGAGATGCTGAAAAGAGGCCACATCTGCACGATCAGGTGGACATTCATGGTAATATTCAAAAAGAGAAGGAAGTTTTAACCTGGTTTCCTAGTTAAAAATCTACAGGTACACGTGTATTCACTTTGTGACTATTTGTGGGCCATATCTGTGTGTAAATTGGCTATTGCATTTGCCTTAAAAAAAACTAGTCCTTACACTTTGCAGAAAACTGTGAAGCGCTCTGAGATGTTATGATGTGATAGGCGCTATATCAAATAAGGATTATTATTTAAGCTAAAAGGCACCATCCTCTGTACTGTGTATGCACAATCGTGAATTGGTGCTCACACCTACTGAGAGAGCACGGACCTGGACCAGCAGTGACTGAAAAGTGGGAGGGGAAAAGCTGTCCCAGTGTAGAGCAGAGGTTAAGCAGCTATTTCCTGTGAACATAGAAATACTTGTGGTGCTTGGAAGCTGTAACATAGGCTTCAACTGTGGGTGTAAACAGTATGCTTAAGATGCAGCCCTGATGAGATGTAAATATGTAAACTTGCTGTGTGACTAGAGACAGTAAACATGAACAGCAACAGCACACTGTAACACATCCATTTAGCCCGCTGTGGTCCCCGTGGTTTGATGTGAGTCTGGTGGAAACTGCAAGCATTTAGAAAAACAGGCGTAAAGGGTTCTCCGGTTCAATCAGGAGTGTCACCATCAGTTCTGTATGCTTGCTTCCGGAGATGGGCCTCAATCTCCTCCCGGAAAACCAGCATTCCAAGATGAGCCTGCGAAGCCTCGTTCATGGCTTTTGACTGAATGCACATTCGATACTGCTCTGGTGTCAGCTCATCTGCACAATGTTTCTCATGCCAGAGGTGGAACAGGCTTGATATCGGTGTCCGCACCACAATCAGATCACTGTGCAGGTACTTGCGATAGAGATGGACGTCCTCACCACCCCAACCTTTCACATCTAAGTCAAAGCCACCTGCAAAGAGAAAGCATTACAGTAAACACTGCTTTCGTCAAAGGACGTTTTATTAGACTGGACTCAGCATTGAAACTCTATCATCCGTTGAGTGGCAGATAGGTCAACATACAACATAAATTCAGGAAATATCGCACACTCTTGTAGCTCAGTGGTTAGAACACTTGCAAGTTTCCTTACTCCACATGCCCGATAATCCCTCAAGAAAACAAAACAATAATAATTTGGTCACTCAATCCACAGCTGTTTGTGGGACACCATTGTGGGTAATTGGCTGCCACATTTCACCCCAAAACAATACAGACAATTCACTTTACAGTATATTCTGTGAAGCTATTTCAGAACAACAAGAACAAAATTACATTTGTATAGCCCCTTTCATGTTGGGACGACACCCCAAGGTGCTGGACAGTCAATGTTTCAGACCCAATCCAGGGTCGGGGAGGGGGAGGGGGTAAAGGAGGGTTTGGGGTGACCGATGGGACCGTCGAAGAGGAGGGTTTGGGGGCAGGACTCGAAGGAGGCTAGGAAGGGGGCGAGGCAGAGGGACTGCGGGATGGTATTCCAGAGACATATAGAAGGCGTGAAATGTACTATATCAAATGCAAGGATTATTATTACTAAAGTATCATATCATGTTCTTTCTGTGCAGTTATTTGGCACTTTGAACTGAAAGACACTTACCAATGTTAAGGAAATCTGAGCGATATTGGCAGGTCATTCCAAATCCAAAATCTCGCCAGAACCCAGAATCTTTTTTATGTACCTGTGCAAAACGTTAGAAAGACAAGGTCATTAAAAAGTTTACAACTTTCAGAAAGGTAATATTTCATGTTCCCATTCCTGGACGGTGCAATTCTTGTAAAGCAGTTAGCATTCTACGGCTTTTCCTGTCACACCATAAAGCATATGGTGCTTAATTTAATGGCTGATTTGGGAACTGCTCACAGTATAGAGCAAAAGCATGTAGACAGTTATAAAGCCAGGGATTTAATGCCCACATTTTTCAATTTGTTGCTAGGGTTTGCTAGTACTCTTCAACTTATAATGTGTATTAGGTTTCACATGGCTCGTATTGTCAGACTGGTCACATTAGTAAGGGTTTTAGATTGGTTCAATACACTGTGAGTTTTAAATCGATTGCAAGTTTTGTATTACTGTTACAAATTGTGGATTCTCCTTCACAATGTGCATTTCACGCTGCTTAGGAGCCTCTATCTCCAATAGTTTTATATCCAGGAATTTCCCTTAGGACCTGTCTTTGATCAAGTTTAACTCTCATTCTTCCCCACATCAACCTAGGAATAGTTGAATTTGAAAATGGAAAAGCATCTTCAGAGGCTGAGACTAAAACTGAAGTAAAGTGATGCTATTACGAAAAACCATAATAGCATCACTTCAAACAACCTACTCACCAGTTGCTGTTCAACGGATGGTGAACCATCGAGATAGGCATAGACGATAGCAGGATTGTATAAGCTGAACACAACTGGATAGAACACTTTTTTACCTGTAAAAAGATCATCAGTTTTACTGAATACTACTGGTCTATCGTCTTAAAATAAACGAGAGGCAGTAATGAAGCTATTGACACCAACAGACATTCTGGCGAGCTTAATGTTAGTTTGAACATTACTTCTAGCATCTAAACAAAATGCCAACCAACACATTTAGAAATGATGCAATTTTCACTGGTGCCAGCATGATCCACAGCCCATTCTCAATTCACATAACTAACCCAACTCTTATTACTTCTGAAAATAACTCTTTTAAAAAATTCGCTCACAGCTGTAATCTTCACTGCAACACAAACGTCAGTGACTCACCAGGCTCTGTGTTTACCCGGCAACTATTGAGGAATTCAGGAGAGATATAGATATCGACGTCGCAGAAAAACATCAGCACCTCGCCCTTATCCCAAGTCCGGGCACCCATATCCAGGCCATGCCCACGAGAGAACTCTTCATCCAATGGAACCAGGCTGTAGTTTTGAAAATTGGTTTCACTATCAAGAAATTTTAAAAATCAAAAGAAAATTTACTCCACTGAACTTTAAATCACTATCACTGGAGCTCCCATTGATGAACTCATATCAATCAAACAATCAACATATCAATCAACATCATCTTTAACCTTAGGCATAGTCTACGGTCACCTCCTTTCTCCCTTCTCCCTTGGTCAGCATCTACCACCAAACTCATCACTTTACTCTCCGAAACTTTATCTGCCATGAAGGGTGCTATATAAATCAACGTTGTTCTAGTAAAGCATCTCAGTAATCATCTCAACTGCTATTTCCCCACTCAACAAGCTGTCATATATGTCAACCTGTATCCATCTCACAAGTAGAGTCAGATCTGTTATGGCTTGATCGATAACACTAGAAATGGTAAATGGAATTACCCATTACAAATATTACAAAAGTGTTTCTAAATGTTAAGAGATCAGCATGTAATAGAATTGTTACCAAAATTCACTATAACACCAAGAAACAATGCATTTTATTAAACATGCTGGGTTTTGTGCAATTCTTTAAGTGAGTTAGAAGGTATAAGATTCAATAAGCTATAACATTCTAACTACAGTACATCACATATACAAGCTAGATAATGTATTCTAACACATTTAAGTTTTGATCTCTCCATAACTTCAGCAAATACATCAATAGTAAAGCCCCCATAACAATTCTCAGGCAATATTGTGAACATTTCAATAAAAATTCTGTGTATTTCACCTGGCAATGGTCTCCAGGATCTTCTTCACTTCATCCAATCCTTCCTGCCCAAAGTAGACAACTGTGAGGTGCACAAACTTGTCTTGGAATATGCACACCTCCCTGTGCAAAACATCATATCCAAGCTTAGATTTTTCTTTAAACAGGTGAGTAGAGATATAAACACCACAAGCAGAGAGCTTGAGGTAGAAGGATACAAATTATATATTTTTAAAAGTGCAAGTAATAGCCAAACAAATATTTTTCTATCATCTTAAAGAACCTATAAACACCTAGAACAATCCAGGTGGGTTTACTGCAAGCTTAGTCATTACAACAATTATGCACATTATAGATGTGTATTATTTTATTATAAAACACATTTTATCTTAGAAAAAGCAGAAATGAACTGTTAGCCGGGACTCCAAAATATCTAAAAATCTAAGAATGAATCACTTTGACAAGTCTGCAAATTTAGAGCACTCTTACCTGAAATTATGCATGAACTGAGAGAAGGCTTCTGTCCTGCCAGACAAGGGGACAATGATATTAATGATCTGGTTCAAGGTATCAATTGTTTCACTCTTGACTTTCATGAGGGGTCCGAATGGCCGGAAGAGTGTCACATGCTGGAATTCTTCCAGGAATTCCTTTTTGTAGAACAGCTCATAGAGGGTCCCTTTGTCTCTCTCTGTACGATAGTAACCTGAAGGAAGCAAAATTTATTTAACAACAAAATGAAATGGCAAACGGACATTTTGGTTTGCATAGTTAATGTGTATAGTTTGTATAGTTAACATACCCTCCAAAACATCACTGATTCAGGCAGCAATTCAGACAGTCACTAGAACCTCTTTTATTTAAATCTGTAGCTGGTGCTGCAAGTAAAATGGTATTCCCACTTTTTTTTCTCTAAAACAAATTGGTTACAGCAACAACAGCCAATTACACTTGTATTGTGCTCTTCATGTTCCAGGTCATGAGACAATCAGGGGATTTGGACCCGAGCTCAGAGTTGGGGGTCAGAAAGGGAGAAAGGTAGGTGGGGTGGAGGTGGGGGTATCTTCATTGAGGCGCGGAGAGGTAAGCAAGCAACAACTGCTGAAATTCCCGAAGTGGAACCTCCGCTAAGTTAGCGGCGGTGCGCTCTCACACATTTCATAAGTTGTGCTGATTAACCAAAAGGCTGCTGGTAAGGAGTTCTTGGTAATCTACTATGCATCTAGTAGATAAAGCAATAATCAGTTGGGTGATTCTAGCTGTACAAGCAGCCGAAAGTTTGCCAGACCATATTTTCAAAGTGCTACTCAATTTCAGCCACTCCGGTACCCCACTCACAGTCCCCGAGCCTTGTGTTTAGAATTTTTTAGGAGTGTGTTCCTTTGCATACACCCAGAGAATGTATACACAAATGGATACAGGGATGCATGTATGGAACTCTGGTTTGGATATTCTTCAGCATAATGATGGATGTTTTAGACACGAGGCTGACCAAGAAAAGATGCATCTTTTCTGTTATTTATTTTCTGTTATTTCTGTTATTTTAATTCAGCAATAACTTTAGCCTCCAATGTAAAGCCCACGCCTATAGTATCAGCTAGGATCCGTCAATATGGAAATTTTCCGATATCGATCGATATTTCCAAGTTTTTTTCATACTGCGCATGTGCACGCATTCGGGGGTGCGTGCACATTCGGGGACGCGCGCGCATTCGGGGACGCGCGCGCATTCGGAGGTACACGCACATTCACTGGTACGTGCGCATTCCGGTGTGCGCGCGCATTCCGTGCTCTAGGCCCAGGAGGTTGCAATGCCGGCGACAAGGTAAGCTGGAAAAGATTGCATTATACCGATAATACCAATATTTACGATATACCAATATATTTTTTCATATCGAATTTTTCGATATATCGATACATTTTAAATTCCGATATCAACATATCAATATGAAAAATTATAGCGATATAACCAATATATCGATATATCGTTATATAACCTAGTATCAGCCATTCATATACACATACTGTTTATGTTTGTAGGACACTGCTGTGCTGTGCGCAATTGGCTGGCGTGTTTCACCCACAAAATATACAGTCAATTCACTTTGTGAATTCTATGACGTGCTTGAGACGTCTCAGAGACATGACAAGGCGCTATATCAAATGCAAGGTTTATTATCATTACTGGCTTCACTGTGAACGTCTGTGATCTAGTGACAAGGCTGCAAATAAATTCATGCTTTCAAATTAGCATTAAAATTTCAAGAGAAACTCAAGAGGTTTAGGAAATTTCACTGAACCTCTCATTTAAACTACCCTTTTACTTAACCTCTACAAACTCATATTTTACAACATAATATGCTTCTAATAAACAGAAACACATGCTAATGCTGTGGGACATACTCCAGGAATGTAACATACAATCCTATACAACAGCATTTTCCTAGATGTCAGTTCCTTAAATAAAACAATCAATAAATCAACAGAAGATCATTTGGGTTTACAAAACTGTAATTCAGTTTTTCATACCAAGAGATGAAAAAGACTATACGGTATCAATGCAACATTTTATGCTGTCAATGAAGCTTTGGCTTCAGCCCTCAGCTTTCCATTTCTGCGGTATTTTCAATTGCAGAAAAGCTCTGAAGAGACTGAGAAATAGCTTAAATAAAGGCACTAGAATAATATAGCTAAATACATTATATTTTATACTTTTTTTCTTACTTACAGAAGTGAAATAAAGTGCCATAGTTATGTTTTCCAGCAGAACTTCTTTAAGCTTCACCTAAAATTACCGTCACACCATTACTCAAAGGTAAAATCTGTAATTATTTTTCATCTGAAAAGTGGCTGTAAAATTAATGCTCCTCGCAAAAGTACATTTGAGTGTAAAGATTAAAATATGTTCAGGCAGCAAATGCTGACAAATATAAGGCTCAGTATCACTAATACCCAAAAAAATGGAATGGCAGAATAATAATATTAATCTGTGCATTTAGGTTTAGTTCCGTTCACATTGGAAAGACGTCTCAAATTGCTTTCCAAGATATACATAAAATTGAGTGACGGTCCTTTTTTATATGTAAGATATGACATTGTTTTCTTTACCTTTTCACTCATTATGTTGTTTTCATACTAAATACTATTGTGGATTGAGAGTCTCTCAATGCTTTTAATACTGCTTCCCCACAACTACTACTAATAATAATCCTTGGATTTGATATAGCACTTTTCACATCTGCTAGATGTCCCAAAGCACTTCACAGAATATCCTGTAAAGTGAACTTTACAATAGGTGGGACTACAAAGTGGCTCAAATAAACAGCCCGATTTTATTACCTGCCGAGTTCACAACTCAGCTCCAAGACACACCTAAGATAAGTAACTGAATGTCTGGAGAGTCATGCGTGTAAACATATACCGTATATCTCCGCGTATAAGGCGCACCCGCGTATAAGGCGCACCCCCTGTTTTTGATCTTTTCTTGGTGAAATAAAAAGGAAGCATTCTCAATGATATTGCCAGCAGAAGGGAGGAGACAGGTAGGTAGGGAGAGAGGCAGGCACGCAGGCAGGGAGGGAGGGAGGGAGGGAGGGAGAGCGAGCGGCAGGTCGGCAGCCCGGGAGAGAGAGACGGAGAGCGGCAGGCCGGCAGTCCGGGAGGGAGAGAGGCAGGTCGGCAGCCCGGGAGAGAGAGAGGGAGAGCGGCAGGTTGGCAGCCCGGGAGAGAGAGAGGGAGAGCGGCAGGCCGGCAACCCGGGAGAGAGAGACGGAGAGCGGCAGGCCGGCATCCCGGGAGAGAGAGAGAGGGAGAGAGGCAGGCCGGCAGCCTGGGAGAGAGAGAGGGAGAGAGGCAGGTCGGCAGCCTGGGAGAGAGAGAGGGAGAGAGGCAGGCCGGCACGCAGACAGGGATGGAGGGAGGGAGAGCAGCAGGGAGGGACGCAGGCAGACTGGGTTCGGCAGAAGGTAAGCACAGCACTGAAGTCCGCTGCTGCTGCCGCTGCCCGGGCGGCCGAGGCTGAAGCCCCGTCACCCGCTCCTCCCAACCCCCGCCGGACACTGACCAAACCCCGGCTGACAGCGCGCCGGCCGCCCCTCCTGTTTACTGTATTTCCGAGGCTCAAAATTGCTTGTACCTGCGTATAGGGCGCACCCCCAACTTTCGAGATCTTCCGACCTGAAAAAAAGTGCGCCTTATACGCGGAGATATACGGTAGTTACAATAAAATCAATGTCCCTGCAATAACCTTATCTTACTGCAAGCAACAAGAACAACAAAATTACATTGATATAGCGCCTGTCCCAAGACACTGGTAATCACTACTCAGATATTTACTATTATCTTTGTGAACTACCCAAATTACTCAAGTATCTTCACTGCTTTGTCATCAACACTCAGCAATAAATGATACACGGTGATTCGCAAAATGTAACTTATTTTATCAAAATAGCCATCAGGATTTGATCTAGAAAATTTCTGAAAATAATTGCTGTATCAGTTAATGTAAGCTTTTCCTATGACTAAGTATAAACTGCATTACTCCTGACCAGTTACCCATTTCAACATATAGTGTACCTTCAGTGAAGTCGTTCTCAGTGTAGGTGTGTTTCTGCATTCGTTCACCATCCTCTTCTTCATCAGGGTTATTCAGTACCTCCAGTCCAGCCTCAATAGCTTCTGCCAAGTCATCCCTTCGATCTTTCCTCACCGGTTTCTCTTCAGGATGCCGGGTCAAACCCATCTCGAGCTGGTACACCTTCGTCAGAGTGAAGCTTTCGAAGGGCACCAAGGCATACTCGCTGGATAGCCTGGCACCAGTGGAAACCTCCGCCTTATCAATCTGTGAGTGCAAGAACTCAAGAAGATCATTGGGGGCATTTTCTTTGCTGATCTGGGGTGATCCGCCATTGAGAGCTGGCCCCTTTTTCTCCTGCACAGATTTCAGTTTCTCACTCATTTCTTGAAGTTCCTGCTTCAGCTGTGTGATCTGCTGCTTGAGACTCGCAGCACGGGTGAGAT
Organism: Hydrolagus colliei; assembly: GCA_035084275.1. Classification (NCBI taxonomy): domain Eukaryota; kingdom Metazoa; phylum Chordata; class Chondrichthyes; order Chimaeriformes; family Chimaeridae; genus Hydrolagus; species Hydrolagus colliei. The sequence continues at coordinate 11,501,879 of CM068748.1, forward strand.
AGTGCTCCTCCTGTTCCTGCAGGAGAGCCTGATAGTACTCTTTGCCATAAGGCTTTGCTGGGACCCCGAGAAGTGGTGAGCCATTGTCTGGCCGAGGTGTACACTCCAGCAAGTACAAAAGGGAAATCAGACAAAAAAACAGAGCCAAGCCTAGCAGCAGCCCCCGTGTCCATGCCTGCACCAGAAATCCTCGACGAGGCATCACTGCAGAGAATCAGACTTCCCTGGTCACACTTTTGCATAACCTCTCATCAACTCATCGATAGATATAGAGATTACTTACGTCTAGCCAATTTCAGAGCAGATCTGTACTAAAGGCAACCTTGGATTACCAAGTTCATTTCCTGCCAGTCGAGTTGTATCGTCATTCTCCACAAACACAAAAATGCAATTGATGATTAATATTCTTGCCCTTTTATCCAAGTTGGAAAATAATAACAGCCCCCAGAGAACATGGCAACCACTTCCAATTTCAACCACAAAATAGTCCAAGCAGGAAGGATCGTAAGCCAGATTTGAATTCTAACAGTACTTAGTTTGGATGACTTTATTTTACTACATTATGGCTCGGTTCCTTCGGCTCTGCAGTCTGGTGGGGTTCAGATGATTTCATTCGTAAGGTCTTTTTAAAAGCAACTGGAACTCCATTGAATGATGCAACCTCAGTTTATTGGTATTAATCTGGATCCTATTAGAATCGAAGGCAGCAATTTAAAGCAAACCTGGGTGTCCATCAAGCTGCACATAGGCAGGAAAAACCTCAAAGAGTATCTGATCAAGAGCAGACCCACTGTATAGCTTATAATAGCTAATTATAAAGGCTAGAGCAGCCTTTATATGGCTTTGTACTGTCGCTGGACTCCAGCAAAATACTTAAAGGGCTTTCATCATGAGATTTTGCTGAGTCAATAGTCTTTTGCAGCATTTCTTAAGTTTTCTATATTCAGGGCATCACATCAATGTGGCATTGGCTGCCTTCAGGGGTTTAGCTTCCAAATGAAATGAAGTAAAGAGCAGTAGGACATGAGAGCCCAGGTCCTGAAATTAAAGGCAAAAAATACAATAAAATATCACGTTAAAATAAAAATACCTCTAGAAGCAAAAAGGTCTTGTATTATACATCAAAGAAGCAAATGGTAACCTCTACAACAACTATGTACATTTATACAGTGCCCTCCAGCGTCTCAGAGCGCTTAACATTGGTGGAGCCCGAGGCCGAGCCAGTGGGAGGCAGAAGGTGTCTGTAAGCGCAGTCGAAGAGAAAGGTCTTCCCTGACTTAAATTGCGGAAGGAGCAAAACGTACTCTGCAAATTCAACCCACCTAACACCCGTTAAATGTATAACTGCAGAATAAGGACAGGAAAGGCAAATTGCAACATACTTTGCACAATCAAAAGGTTCAGATAATGCCAGAAACCAGCACAGTAGGGGAACTGGGGGAATGAAACGTTACTTTCAATTCCCTCCACGTCATTCCTTTTTAAAAAAAATTATATCCTCCACAATGTGAAGTCCTGTAGCTCAGTGGTTAAAGCGCTCGCCTCATAAGTGAGAGACGTGGTTCCTGTCTGGGCAAAATGTTGGGCAAGTTTCCTTACTCCACCCACATGCCTTTAGTTATATAGCAGTAAGTAGGAATCCAGTTGTTATTTGATTGGTGGATCGTTTTCCTTGGGGTAATAATCTCTTCCAAAACAATCGATCACTTCAATCCACGACTGTTTGTGGGACACTGCTGTGCAAAACTGGCTACTATATTTCACCCACAAAATATACAGTCAATTCACTTTACAGTATATTCTATGAAGCATTTTGAGACGTCACAAAGACGTGATATGGCACTATATCAAATTCAAAGATTATTATTATGTTTAAAACTAAAACTGATAACTATGAAAAATGAAACTTAAAAATACTAGCTCAGAAAGAGATAACATATAAATAGTATAAAACAACAAAATATTTTTGTACATAAGAATTATGAATCAATGGGTATAGGGAAAATGCAGGTCTACAAGTGGGACGGAATTGATTGCACTTTCAAATCGCCACCATAAACATGATAAGCTGAATGGCATTTGTCTGTCCTCTAAATTTCTATGGTTCTATGCAACCAGTTTAACTAAATTCTGCTGATGAGTAATAGCTATGGAGTTATATTTATCTGTAACTTAATTCTTTATAGAAGATGCTAAATACAATGATCACCCTATGCAAAGGTTGTATTTCAGGGCTACCAACCTCATAAAACCCCCCTAAATTAAACACTGAAAGTAACAAGCACTTTAGAAATGCATCACAATTATGTGAAACAGATCATTTGAAATATCCACAGAAAACAGAGTACAATAAATATTTTGACCGCTGAGGTTAATAAACTCATTCCTTTGTCCACTGAGTTGTCATGCTCTCGTCAATAATTAAATAGGTTATATCATGATTATACTTGGGACTCCAGAACCTTTTACGAGTCTTTGGCTGCTGACCTTTTCGAACAAAGCTGGTCTTATTAGAACACGTCATTTCTATGCATTTTTATGCCAATGCTTTTAAAAAGTCTCTGGTTCGAAGACATAATTCTTGTTCAAGAAGAAATTACAGACCATTGGCCAGCCAATTGAAATAGTCTTTAAAACCACTGCGCAACTACCCTTGATAGCTTCCCAACATAATTATTAACTTCAGGAAATTAGCTGGGTGTGTTACACCACAATTCATCAGAGACAACACTGATCTTCCTCTATTCCTAAGAATACCATCACATAAACATTGGCCATTATGAAGATTTTAAAAAATCTTTGAAAAATTGTCTCATGTCCACTCTTATGTAATGTTTGTTGGTTATTCTTTTTTATTACCTTAAGTGGAATTATCCTTCTGACATGTTTATGTACACTTATTTTCCAGACAGTGTCACTGTCATGAAAAACACTTTATAAGCTGAAATTCACGTCAGCTTTTTCACATTTGTAACTTGTGCTGGATTTTAGTACCTGCTAGTCAGTACTCCCATTTCCTGTTGTCAGTGAATTCATGACTGTTTGTGGGATACCGCTGTGCGCAATTGGCTGCCGCATTTTGCCCACAAATATACAGTCAATTCACTTCACAGTGTATTCTGTGAAGCACTTTGAGACGTCTGGAAGATGTGAAAAGCGCTATATCTAATACAAGGATTCTTCCACTTGGGTGATCTACTGAACAATCTAATAGGAATGACAAGAGCTCTGAAGTTATATCCCTCTTCCCAGCTGCATCTGCTGGTACTCTAGGGTTTAGCACGCCAACCCAGGTGAACTCACCCTTTTACTCTTTAGGATTCTGTGCCTTTCATAGTATACAATACAAAATTACATTTGTATTGCATCTTTCACGTCCCATGGCGCTAGTTAAGATTGTCTAGTCAAGGTTGCTTACTCTCACAGAAGAGAGATTCTTCCAAACAGGTTGCTCAAATTTCAAATAAAAAATTGCTAAAGATGTTACAATTATTAATTCTGTAGCTTTTTTTTAATGATACTGCTGGTTATGCTGTAATCACTATCTTTAGGCGGTCAGACTTAAATCCAAGTGAGGCTGTTCTAGATGGTCAACTACCAGAGACCCAAGGGGAAGGAAAGAGAATGAAGGAGGGAACCTACAGTGCACACCATTGCTATTGTACCAACAGTGACTGGAACGCTGACTCAAACTATTTATCTCCTCCCAACTCAGGGTCCAATTGCAGGGTTACACATTAGGGGGGTGGGGGTAGACTCACAGAAAGAGAACAAAACTGTTAATGCAGCAACTATTATCCACTATTTATATCACAAAATATTGTTCTGGAGTTCAGAAGCTTTGGTATTTTATTATTATTAATATTATCCTATTTATATTGTAGAATGGATTGCACAAGAAAGCAGCCACAATTTTTGTGGCAATTGCTGGCCAATGTATATGCCCAAATGGTTGAGCAAGATCCATAGCCACAATTGTGTTTGTGTTTTTGGTAGCTATGTTTCATAGAATCATATAATTCATAGAATTATACAGCAAGGAAGGAGGCCATTCGGATTAAGGATTAAGAATCCTTATGGAACAGTTAAAAGACATAATTGTATTGAAAGGTTACTATTGTGTAAGAATGGTCACTTTTCATGTATTTCATGTCTGCTACTGTTTGGATATCTGACCACAATACAACTTCAAATGCACTAAAGTTTGAAGCTCTAAAGAGTCTTGCTCCCGAAATGCCACATTGCACATAATCAGCAGCTCTTTCCAGATGTTTGACTGCTGACAATCTAATTGTTCTCAGGAAGTTTTAATTAGGAAACTAACAATTTAAAACATTTTATACATAAACTGACAGTGGGGAGCCTACAGATCGCATTTAATATGTTCCATTTAATAGCTGGATGCTTCCTTCAAGCTATTCAAATGCACATGTACAGGAGAAGAAAGCTCCAGGGGTCAGGACATGAATGGCAATTACTTAACCCAAAATGTCTGCGAGGTAGATTTGATTCTACTCAATTTTATTTTCAAAATAATTGCATTTACTATATTGCCTACACTAATTAAGAGCTGTCAAACCAGGAATATCTTGATACATAACGTACAGAAAGCACAGACATTTAAAGGCTTGACACCAGACAACCGTTAAGACTGTGTGCAGCCAATGCTATATTCTTGATCTCAGCCTCGCAGCGGTTTGCTGTTATGGAACTCACATTCCTAGCAGACGGTTTCAGAACACTAATAACAAAAGGACCAGAAGCCAACTGATCTATTCTTCCCAAGGTCAGAGGAGAAAGGGAAACATTTAGAAATATCTATTTCGTTTTAAATAAGAAAAATCTTACATAAACCCAGGGGATACCCTTAGACGTCTACTGTTTAACATTGGTATCAGTACGACTAGTTAATTTAACGCATAGCAAAAAGCACCCTTTTTTCCCCGTTTCTGAGCCCCCAAAGATTGAGGCTGAGGGCAGCAAAACACCACCTCTGGCCAATCCAGGGTGTGCATTTCAATATTAAGAATATCAATCCACGACTGTGGGACACTGCTGTGCGCAATTAGCTGCTGTGTTTCGCTCACAAAATTTACAATCAATTCACTTCATAATATATTCTATGAAGCGCTTTGAGACGTCCCAATGGCACAATTAAAGCGTTATATTTAATGAAAGGATTATTATTAAGACTGTAATTCAGGCAACATTCTCCAACCACAAGATCAAATCTACTGTCTAGCATGCCTACAGTTCTGTCATCATAGTACACAACATTCAAAGGAGGCACTGATGGATGCACAGTCAGTCTTTTTTGTAATAAAATGTGGAAAAAATTTGCAGAAATAATAATCTCAGAAAATAAACTCAACAGGTTAAAATTTCTCATCTAATTTAGTGTTTAAGAAATCGCATTTGCTTTCAAGTTGGTTCCGCAAAAGCTAGAATCAATGCTTTGTGTTCCCAGTTTGAGTATCAGAGGTTACGTTTTTTTCCCCAAATCCTACAATGATTCTCTTAACTTGTTTTTGGCTGCATATCAGTTAAATGGCCATTTGCAGCAGTCAGCTCTAAAATAATCACCACTATCAGACCAAGGCTATCATCCTATTATAATATGAAACACACTCTTAAATGGGAAACTAGGCGCCAGTAAAACTTACCCTTCCCCCTTAGGTAAAACACTGGGAAGTACTTTGAGATGTCTTGACAACGTGATGAGACACTATATTAAATGCAACAATTATATTATTGTTAAATTAAGAAAGTTTTATTTTAAGTATTACAGTATTTTAAAACGACATGGTAACTGAACTGCTCCTTAGCACTAAATCCATTGGGAGAAATGTAGGGCTCCATTATCCTAGAAAAACAACTCTATTATTGAAGCTTTGCTTCATTTGGTTAAAAAGTTTAATTCATTTCAAATCATTTGGAAATGTAGACATGATTGTTAGATCTAATTATTAAAACAAAACACCCAAAGAGTGGAGTGCAAACAGAATCGCAGATGAATGGCATCTGGAATATAGCCTGATCAAAACTTTGAACTGTAGTATTGTGCAGTTAATGAGCCTCTACAGCGTTTGGACTGCTAGAGTGAGCCATCAATTATTGATTAATGCTAGTTCAAGGCTGCACTTATGGCAGGAGTAAAAGTAATTTTGCCAGTTTTCCCCCCTACTCAGGTCCTCCTTTCCTCAAGGTATTGGACTAACTTTTCATACTATTGGGTGCTCGTCACTTTCCAGTATCTTGCTCGAGTAACAATTAGTCATCTGTGAGTCTTGAGAGCAAACATAGGCAGCTTATTTGACAAATTGTGTCCTTAACTCAAATGTGTTGAGGCTAACTGTAGAATCTCACCTGCTTCCTGACCTAAAACCCAGTACCGTATGCCTTCAGCATAGACCCAGCACACATTAGGAATGCAGCAGCATCAGAAAAGTTAAACAACAAATTTTCTAATAAAAGTAAAGTTTCTTCTTTTTGCAACTGGAATTAAATATCTTATTTCACAAGTAAAATATGTTTTTTAAAAAGTATATATATATGCAGTATAAATGAGACTGAGACTGCCACAGAGGGTTGACAATTATAATAATCCTTGCATTTGATACAGTGCTTTTCAAGTCTTCTAGATGTCACGAATCAAATTTTTAAAAATTCAAAGGTTATGATATCCCTTTGTCAAGCACGTTACAAAGTAGACTAACAGTGTAATAAGGGATTAGCTGAAGTATTCAAAAAATAATAATCAAGTCAAGGAATATAACACTGAGACAGATGCAAGACGATAATGGTCCTGAATAAAAATAGAACTTGTTTGCCTTCAATTTAATGTACATCTGCCTTCGGAACAACAACAAAAACAAAATTACACTTGTTTAGCATCTTTCACGTCAGAAATCCACCTAAACAAGCAATGTGTAATGAAAAGTGGTCAAATTTTCAAACACCACAATTACTTGTATTATAGCTTTGATGTCCAGAATGAACAACAACAACAACAACAATAAAATTGCACTTATATATAACAAGGATGAAGTTGCAGCCTTGCTGTTTGTTTTCTATTGAGTCACTCTGGGACACTCCCATTAGGGATGTCAATGGACTTGTCTTCCATGCAGGGAGATCTGACTCAAAGACCATTGCCAGTGTCTCAGGTCAATTAAAGTGAGCAATATTAGTTTGGTTTAATTTTCAAATGGGCCACCCAACAGAGCAGCACATTATTGCAGCAAGATTTGAATAGCCAGGAAATAAAAGGCAAAATACTGTAGATGCTGGCAATCTGAAACAAAAACAGAAATCGCTGAGAACACTCGGCAAATCAGGCAGCATGTAAAAACATCTGCCTGACCTGAGTGTTCCTGGTGGTTTCTGTCTTTGTTTCAATTGCCAGGTCCTATTCTTGTTTGGGTTTTGCCTGCCCTTTTAATCATCATGTGTGTTTACAACTAACTTGCTGCTACAGGGAACGAGGGAGAGAGAGGTGCATTTTAAGCACATAAGCATACCACAAACTGATCAATAAAATAAGATATTTAAGAGATAATAGAGGAACATATCTTCTTACTGTTTCAATATGGATAGATATCACTGCTCTCGACTGCTTCATTAAAAAAGGTTCCTTACCCAAATAGTTGCATCACCGACATATTAAATCCACCTTAATAAAGGCTGGCTCCAGCAAATAATCCTTTCACTTTCCAATCTCTAACAACACAAGTCACAGCAAGCAGCCTGAAAGAAAAAGGAAACAACGCATATCCATCAGTGAAATTGCAAAATGTCTTGCTCAAAGCAAGCTTCCCCATATGTTTGTCATTAACCTAGGCACTTGCAATACAGACAGCACTGCTTTTAAAGCTATAAAGTTTGTCTTGGGGCGGAAGTAGCCATAATAGCTATAAAATCATCGGGGGGAGGGGTAGAAGGTAGAGATGGGTAAAGAGAAAACAAAATTGGAAGGAGAAAAGAGGATAGTAGCACAACATCTGATAAAACAACTAAACTGTGGAGGCTGGCTTCAGAAAAGTTAACATTCCTCTTATCTCAGGGGTCTCGTTCCAAATGGCTGGGAGCTGAATCAAAATGAAGCTGAATATTTTAAAATATACTTTTAAATACATGGAAGATAAAGGGTAGAATCGTTATTATCCTTTCACATCAACAAACCCCCCCCCCCGCCCCCCAACCCTCACTCTTTCCTTTGCACTACATACAAAATCTACAGTAAACACCCAGACAGTTCAGAGATCTGGGTACCAAAGCTGAAATAAAATGCCACAAAATAAAGGTGAACAGTGGAAGTTAAAAAAAATACTCCAGAATCCTATTCATAACATGTCTTAGATTAATTTTCTCTCTTCCTATACCAAACCATTCACAGTATTTTTTTTCATTTGACATTTGCTTGGAACAGCCAAACAATTCAGATTCTGTTTTAAGAAATATCGGCATGTCTAGTTTGTTTTTTGTAAGTTGAACAAAAGCACATGTCTAGTACCACAGGACAGAACCCCTCACCCTGATCAGCACAACAAAGACACAAGCTGATCTTTCTTCAGATAGACTCACTTGCAGTAAAAACTGGCCAGTCGAGAGCTGGGCAGGAACAGTTGGAACAATGGCATCTAAAAGAAGCAGCCTGGGGGCAATCACAGCGGAACAGACAATTACACTGACTGGATACAGTTCTGCCTTGGTAGGAACAAAATCTCCTCCCTGTATCCTGAACTACCCAGTCTGGTAGAGAAATCCGATCGCCTCAAATAAAGTCTCCAGTAATATTTACAATATTTGCCAACCAGGATTCTCATTCCATGTACTGAAGCTAACACACCAACCAGAACAATGTACCAAACAACTGTAACTGGCTTTTCAAAACATAGCTCCACCACACAAATCTCCACCATACCAGCATTGTGACAAAAGTGCTGTAAATATGCATGAAGAATCTCCTCATGCTGTGCTGCACACAAGAACACATCAAAGGCAAGAATTATATGTACATCTAGGATGGCTGCATCTGTATGAAATCACAACCTTACCAGGTCATCATCCTGTTCTAAGTTATTACAGTTAAATAAGAGTTGTGTTTTGTCACATGAACATTTTTTACCCAAACTAAAAATCATTTGTTGGCTGGATACCAAACATATACCACAGGAGCAAACCACAAACTCTCTTGAACAGCAGAATCCCTTTTCCTGCTGCTCCATTGAGATACCCTTAATCCACCACATATCATAATGTCACATCAACACTGTACAATTCTGAGATGCCTAATCATCCGATCTAACTTTCAACCAGTTCACCATCCAGAGCCAATACTCCCACAGGACCCAAGCCAACACAAGGAAATTCAATACAAGAATGGTCCTAATAATATTAACCTTCAAAAAGGCAAAGCCCCAATGGCCACATACACAAACTACTGTACCGTGAGGGAATAGAACAATTTATTTTCCTTGCCCTGCAGTTTCGTCTACTTAACTCGTATGTGACTATGCAGCCTCAGTCATGGAACAATAAAAAAAACTGTGATGTTGAGGTTTATTAACTAATATTAATATTTTTTAGTATCCTCCCTCCGTAGGCTGCAGATCATCCAGAACTCTGCAGGCCGTGTCCGCTACGGCACCAGATTACATGAACCTATTGCCCTTATCCTTACCCAACTCTACTGGCTTCCCATCACACAGAGGATACAGTCCAAGATCCCGGTCCTTACCTTTAAAGCCCTCCATGGTCTTGCTTCCCCGCACCTCTGCGACCTCCTAACCACCTACCAACCTGCCTGCTCCCACCGCTCAGTGGGCTGGTCTGCTTCATATCCCTCTACTCGCCCACCCTACCATTTGCGGACGTGCTTTCAACCACTCTGGTCCACCATCGGAAACTCCATCCCACAGTCCCACCCCCTCCCTTGCCTCCTTCAAGACCCATCTCTTTGACCATAGCAAGTCATCCTCTTTCCCCGCTTGCCCTACACCCTCCCCGATCCTCAGCTCGTGTCCCAAACACTGATTGCCCAATGCCTTGGGATCCCCTCCCAATCTGAAAGGTGCTAATATAAATGTAATTTTATTGTATTTGTAGTATTGATCCAACACTGACACCCACTCTGACACTAAACCTGACATAAATTTTAACCCTGATCCAGTTACTAATCCCAACACTGACTCTTATACTGAGATTAATACTAACCCAGACACTAACACAACTCTAATCGTGACACTAACTCAACACAAACACGGATTCTGATACTGACACTAATGCCTACACTAACTCCAACACTAACAACAACAACAAAATTACATTTACTAACTCCGACACTAACTCCAACAGTAACTGCAACACTAACTCTGACTCGGATACTAATACTAACTCCAATACTTACACCGACACTGACCCTGAACCAGATACTAACCCTGGCCTCTGACACTACCTCGGATACTAAACCTGGCACGGACCCTGACACTATCCTTGATACTGAACCTTGGATAACAGTATAAAATAATAATTATCCTTGCATTTGATGTAGCTTCTTATCACATTGTTGAGATGTACCAAAAACACTTCACAGAATATACTGTAAAGTGAATTGACTGCGTATTTTGTGGGTGGAACCATAGGCCTCTTTTTGCAGCACATACGTCATATAAACCACAATTTCTTATTTAAACTTTTTTTAAAATATCTGGTGTGAATTTGTTTCTAAATATTTTTCTAAAAGGTAGATTCTAATGAAATGAGAGATATGTAAATAAATGTAAGCATGACCAGGAATTTTTCCTCCTTAGTGTATACATATATACATACACTCAGTAAATCTAGAGTAGGTCTGGGTTTACATTCCATCTGCAGATTCAAGTTACATGTGCATAAAGTTTTAAATATTTAGCAAAGGAGAAAACAACAGGATTCAATATTGTAACTTCTGGCTGCACAATGTCCTCAGTACAAACCAATTTGTACATTTTGGCAAGGCACACACCGGTTTGTTTAGCTTTGGTTCTAAATGCTAAACACAGGGTTCAAATAGCAATAACAGTAACATCTCAGGTTAGTAAATATAGTAATAATACTTTGCATTTGATATAGCACTTTTCACATCTTCTAGATGTCTGAAAGCGCTTCACAGTATATACTGTAAAGTGAATTGGCTGTATATTTGTGGGCGAAACTCAGCAGCCAATTGCACACAGCAGTGTCCACAAACAGTCGTGGATTGAGTGACCAAATTACTAAAGTTTTTTTGGGAGGGATTATTATTAGGCATGTGGAGTAAGGAAACTTGCCCAAGGTTTCGCCCTGCCTGGAATCGAACTCAGGTCTCTCACTAGCAAGGCAAATGCTTCAACCACTGAGCTACAGGGCTCCACTCTATTAGCATAAAACTTTGCATTGCAGCATTCCTGATTTTCTCCAACATCTTAATAACCCTGATAAAATACAGTTGCCTGCAATTATTTAGGGAGTCCATAAGCATGAGGCTTATGAATGGTAGTTTATTTCTCTAGCTTGTTTTTTTTTGCAGTTGTTGGGTTGGTTCCTGTTTTGCCTCTTCATAATCTATAGTTGAAATTGGAAGCTGGAAGGTATCACCCTTGGCCTCAATAACCATGTTCCAACAGTACTCCCTCGACTTGTCAGCAACAGAATGTTATGTAAAAACAAAGTGCAGCGTTCTGGATGATCTGCAGCCTATAGAGGAAGGAGTTGGGGAGACCGACAAGCAGGAGGTTTGCATGGTCGAGCCTAGATGTTATGAATGTTGTGTATGAGACAATGGCAGAGTCAGGTGATGTTGCGGGAGGCAGGGGAAGGCAGGGGAAGCAGAGCAAGTTATAGCTTTGATGTGGGGTTGAGGGTCAGAGTGGGTATCAGTGTCGGAGTCACTGTTGGATTGGTTCTCGGTGTGGGGGTCAGGGTCGGTGTTGTGTGGGGGGGTCAGTGTGTGTGTGGGGGGGGGGGTCAGTGTGTGTGTGGGGGGGGGGAGGGTCAGTGTGTGTGGGGGGGGGGGGGGGAGAGGTCAGTGTGTGTGGGGGGTCAGTGTGTGTGTGGAGGGGGAGGGTCGGTGTGTGTGTGTGTGTGTGGGGGGGGGGAGGGGTCAGTGTGTGTGTGTGGGGGGGGAGGGTCAGAGTGTGTGTGTGGGGGGGCGGGAGGTCAGTGTGTGGGGGGGGGGGGGAGGTCAGTGTGTGTGGGGGGGGGGGGAGGTCAGTGTGTGTGGGGGGGGGGAGGTCAGTGTGTGGGGGGTGGGGAGGTCAGTGTGTGTGTGTGGGGGGGGGAGGTCAGTGTGTGGGGGGGGGGGAGGTCAGTGTGTGTGGGGGGGGGGGGGAGGTCAGTGTGTGTGGGGGGGGGAGGTCAGTGTGTGGGGGGGGGCGGAGGTCAGTGTGTGTGTGGGGGAGGGCGGAGGTCAGTGTGTGTGGGGGGGGGGGGAGGAGGTCAGTGTGTGGGGGGGGGGGGCGGAGGTCAGTGTGTGTGGGGGGGGGGGGGGAGGTCAGTAGTGGGGGGGGGGAGGGCCAGTGTGAGGATCAGTATTTGTTGTTGTGATGGTGGAGGGGAGGGGGTTGGGCGATGTTCTCTCTCTCTGTGCCGAGCGCTCAGTGCAGCTGTAGCCGTGGTCAGTGAGACAGACGCGGCGGGAGCGGACACGACCCCCCCCCCCGGGGCACTCAACCCCGTTATGTTACTCACCGGCATCTGAGGGCGGCCGAGGAGGAGCGGTGGGTGACAGGAGGCGACCGAGCCCGCGGCGCGACGTGATCCATTCCCTTGGAGGAGGGAGGAGCGGAGGGGGAGGAGCGGAGGAGGGGGGGGCGGGGAGGAGGGAGTGGGTGGGTGGGTGGGTGGGTGGAGAGAGGGAGGGAGGTGGGGGCGTGGGGGGGAAGAGAGTAGGGAGGGGGGACATGTATGAGGGACGGACACCGGGAACAAGCCGGATGTAAGCCTGGATTGAACATAAAGCCCGCCGGAAGTGAGCGGGGGAAGGTTTACAGGGGGCACGAGCGCTGCCGTGATAGAGTAGAGCGTCAGCTGCTGCCTGTCAATCACTGGCTGATCAGCTGCCTGTCAATCACTGGCTGATCAGCTGCCTGTCAATCACTGGCTGATCAGCTGCCTGTCAATCACTGGCTGATCAGATACCTGTCAATCATTGGCTGATCAGCTGCCTGTCAATCATTGGCTGATCAGATGCCTGTCAATCACTGGCTGAGCTGCTGCCTGTCAATCATGAGTGCTCTGAGATGCCGTCCGGCGTGGAGGGCGCGATATAAATTATTGTTGTTGTTGGCTGAGATTCAGGCGTTTTTGCCCCAAAGTCAACACTGGCTTATTGTCAGAGGCGCTGTCCTTCGGATGAGCCTTTAGACTAGGGAACGGCGATATGGGAATTTTCCGGATATGGATATATCGGTTGGCTCATATCGACATATACCGAAATACCGATATTTTCAGTTTTTTCGTACTGCGCATGCGCGTGCGCGCATTCGGCTGGTGCGCGCGCATTCGGGGCCTATCTTCTCAGGAGGTAAATATCTTTCTCTCTCTGTGTCTCTCACTCTCTCCATCTCTGTGTTTTTCTGTCTGTGTCTCTCTATGTCTCTCTCCCTCTCTCCTCTCTCACATCCCCCCCCCATCTCTATCTATCTGTATATTATCACATCCACCCCGTCTCTA